>CAOLHI010001053.1:0-452424 GCA_948474755.1 Ctenosaura bakeri
CACCCAAACATTGCTATCAATATGTACAACATAAATCTGCAGTGGAAAGCCTACTGAATTTGCAGAAGCTCTTTAGGTGGGTTAGAACCCTGCTTACCCAAGATTCTAAATTGCTTAGAATCTGTATGTATCTGTTTTCTCAGTTTGCTGCATCTGGTCTTCAATGAGCAAGTGTTTTCGGGTTTTTGGGAGGGGATTGAATGCATTGCCTGTCTTCTCCTTCTCTTGTTTACTGTGGGTTAAGGGGTTAGCGATCCAGGCATGGAGGGAGTGGGGTGGGAGGCACTTTCTCAAAATCTTTTTTTTTTTTTTGGTTCCCCATAGCCATTAGCAGTCAGTATTTTTAACTTTGGAAAAACTGTTCTATATATATATTATATATGTAAAAAAATTGCTTAGCATCTTCAATAACGGAACTCAGTTTCTGCTCTGGAGGTTATTGTGAACGTAGGGATAGCAATGATGTAGTGGGATATGCTGCCTCAGAGTGTGGTAGGTCTCCTTCTTTGGAGGTTTTTAAGCAGAGGCTGGATGGCCATCTGTTGGGAATGCTTTGATGTGTGTTCCTACATAGCAGGGGGTTGGACTGGATGGCCCCTGGGATCTCTTCCAACTCTATGATTCTAGGTAAGAAGTGGCACAACTTTGGGAGGCAGGGCTAAATACACTACCCTATTTGTCCTTTCACTGTGTAACATGTGTCTAGGGCTATGCATTAAGCTGCAGTCCAGAAGCATTCTCGTGGTAGGGAGATGGTAGCTCAGTACTGCTCTGATTTTTGTCTGTTTGTTTTTCATAAAAAATAATGATAGCAACCCTATGATGACACATTTTAATTTGTCCCAGGGGGAAAAAAAAAACTGGCATCATTTGGAAGGATTTTGTTTCATTACATGTTTGGTTTGAAAAAGTTAATGGTCATTTTCTTAGATTCACATTAGCACTTTCCCAGTACGACTTCCTACTTTGCACAGTTGCATTCATAACAGAGTAAGTGGTGATGATTTTTTTCTTTTTATTTCTTTGGCACCCAAGATGAATCTACACTTTCATTAGATCTGAATCAGTAGATGTTTCGAAAGCTAAAACAAGAATCATATTTTGGCAAATTGAATCAAAAGCTAAGAAGGTTGCTGAATAGTGTTTCTAATTATAGTAATTTGTTTCAGAGTCTAGAGTTTCTGTCTTGGCAGAGTATAGTTCTGAGAATTAAAGGGACAAAGAAATGCTGAAAGAAATTTTATCAGGAAAAAGCAGCCCTTTATTAGTTTATTGTTAAAGGCCTAGCTTGCTATCTGGGATCACTTTAGCCTACCTGTAGTATTTAGGTTGAAACAGTTGGTAATTGACTCAATAGCATCCCTCTTAATTTGGCTGGAGCTTCCCACGTGTCCTGATTTTAGCACCACCCTCATACATGTTTATTCAGAAGTACAGCCTTGCATTTTCCACAGAGCTCATTCCAAAATGAAATCCCATTTGATTCATTTTTCTTGTAAATTGGAATAGAACTGAAGCTCTAAGGAAGTAGCAAGAAGCTGCTGCTAGGATAATGAACTGTTTCTGTTAACTCTGTATGGATATTTGCCACCTCGGGAATTGTGAATATAATTTAAAAGGCATGATATAAATATGCGGAATAAAATCAATCAATCAATATGTGTTTCTCATTCATTTGTAACTTGATCATTCAACACTTGAATAACCTCTGTGAGCTTTCTGTGCTGCAAAATACTGCATTTCAGTTCGCACTGGGTGATATGAAATCATGTGGTGATAAGTCTGTGATAGCTCATCATCACAGGCAATGTGTCTCTTGACACTATGGTTATTAAGTGTCAAAACTGCATGTAAGAACTAGCCCCATGTTCATTCTAGTTCCTTTCTAAACTTTATAGGCTGCCTTTTGGATTCAGACTGAACATGTCTGGCTGTAAAAATACGTACACTGCAGTCCTACGTATGCTTACCTGTGACTTCAGAGTAAGCCCTATAGAATGCATTGGGCTTTAGTTCATCATCACCAATCTGCTTCTGCACCATCAATTAGTCTGCCCTGCTAGAGTGTCACTCATTAACTGTAAAGCTATCTCCTCCTCAATGAGTAGCAAGATCTCATTGAAAAACTTCCCTTTGGACATAAATAAAAATATGAATAAAAGTGTGTCATTGTGCCCTTGTGTCCCATCATATTAATACAACGTGAATACTTTATTGCTGAGGAAGTATAATTTCAAGATGCAAAGGGCAGATCCTGAGGGTATAATAGATGGGATGTTTCTGAGGGTCAAGTGCATACAGTTCCCAAAGACTATTTTGTCTGAAAATCAAACACTGATCTTTGTTCTACACATGCTGCATTTTGCATATTCACCTTGTGAAACATCAGAACATGAAAGTAGAAGCACATTTCAGATGTAGAAGGAAGCCCTGGAACATGAACTCCACATATTTCTCTTTCAATGCAACAGTAAATCGGTCTTCGGTGTCTTATCAACCTATGAGCTTCTTGATACAATCTTAGCCCATTTCTGCACTAGCATGTTATAGTGCTATTATTCCACTTTCAACTTCCTATGGAATCCTGGGGTTTGCAGTTTGCAATTTAGGGAGGGACCTCTAGCTGGTGGTCACATATTTGACCCAGAGGTCCCAGTCTGCCTTCAGGAAACTCTGTAAGCTCTATGGGCATAGATCTTCTGCCAGGGGTATTGCATGTGTTGTAGGTATGGAGGGCTCTGTGGGAAGTGTGCAAATACATTAAAGATAGCCTTATATCTGTATTTTTTCTCTATAATGGCACCAAGCCCTGCAACTATACCAGCCTGAAGCTTGTGTTATTTCCCTCCTTTACACAAACTGATGAGGGGTATGCCATAAAAATTCCCAGCAAGAAAACCACCTCCACAGGCTGGATGAGCTTTGAAGGGGAATATTACCCTCCACTTCACCTATCTCCAATTAGAATTTCTTAGTGACTTGTCTTATTTTCTCCCTTCCTTTCTTTACAATGTTACTTTAAACATTGAATAATCATCCCAACTAACAAATTATTGTTTGAATGTATGATTTGATCAGTTTTGTTGTTGTCATTTCTGATTTGTGGTGACCCTAAGGCAAAACTATCACAAGGTTTTCTGGGGGCTGAGAGTGTGTTGTGTTCTCAAGGTCACCCAGTGGATTTTCCTATCTGAGCTAGGAATTGAATCCTGGTCTGCAAGTTTATAGCCCAACCCTCAAACCACTGCACCACTGTGGCAGTTTGAGTATTTTTACATCTGTTGCTTAGTGCTGGTTATAAAAAGAGCCATATTTATTTGTATTTGCAGTAACTGTATTTTATGTACACAAGTTTTGACCTTTTTTGTGTTAACAGAATAATTAACAGTAAACATGTTTGCACAGTTCTCCACTAAAAGAGTTCAATAATAAGGACACACACACACCCCAGTCCAGTATGAATTGTTCTTCTGTAAACTAGTTTGGTTTAGAATTCCTCTTTTTCATGCCCACTGTAAAATTAGTGGTGCTAATGTGATTTTATTATTCATTAATATTTGACTGCACTAAAAAGCATTAATGTGGCTATTCTTGTTTATACATCTTAAGAATGGATAAATAGGAATTTGTATAGTGATTATGCCACCAACACCATAATGCATTTAAAATGGTATACAGTAATCCCTCCACATTTGCTAGGGTTACGGGTGCAGGATAACCTGTGAAAGTGAATACATCATGAATAACTCTAGGCACTCCCAAACCATATTTAACACACACAAATGTATGATCACCATACAAAGAAGTATGATCACCATAATCAACCCACCATGGATTCCTTTGAGGCATCAGGGTTCCTTCACCAGGCATAAATGGGTGGCTGGTGGGACTTACTGCCACCTCCACTGCTGCCCCACACCATTTTTAATAGCAATTTACCAGCCCTGTTTGCAGTTTCTCAGTCATATGGCCCTCTTCGCACGGGCTTTCTGTCACGCGAGAGCCCCCTGAGCCTCACGGGAGTGGGAGCTGGCCCCTCCCGAAACTGCAAACCCCAGGATTCCATAGGATGTTGAAAGTGGAATAATCGCACTATAAGAGTGTAGTGCGGAAATGGCCAGAGTCATCTCAGTGCTGCTTCTAGGTTCTGGAACTCCCTTCCTAGGGAAGCCAGAATGGCCTCTCTTTGCTGTCCTTCTATTGCCAAGTGAAGCTTTTTAAAAAAATCCAACAGGCTTTTAAAACTTAAGAGTTTCAAGCAAAAAACTTCAGACTGTACTATATTTTTATTGAACTGTTTTTAATTACTTCTTAATCATATCTTTTATAGTTATAGGTTTTAAACTGTTTTAATAATGTGACTAGTTTGACTACTTTTATGTTGACTTTTGTATGTTTTAGCTATATGTTGCTTGTTTTAAGTTGTAAATTGTCCCAATTTTGAAGAAATTATGAGGTGAAGAAGGACGAAGAGAAGCTTACAGGGAAAGGGGGAGGAGCAACTAGATTCTTGCCCTTATTGGGCCAGACCAGAACTGCAGGTTAATTAACCCAAGATTTCCCTTGTCTTCCCTCCTTCCTCTACATTTCTTTCAAACGATCATTCGAAGTTTTTTTTTATTATTATTTATTTGTATCCCGCCTCTCCATATGGATCGAGGCGACGAACAACTTACAAATAGCATGTATTTCGAAACATTTCTATACATGCCCCCAACAAGCTGGGTACTCATTTTACCAACCTGCGAAAGGATGGAAGGCTGAGTCAACCTTGGAGCCGGGCAGGATTGAACTCACAACCTTGTGGCTTGCAGTACTGGCATTTAACCACTGCGCTACCAGGGCTCCATTATGTTCAATTTGGATATTCAAAGTTCAATATGGATATTCAATATTCAACATGAAATGAGTCCCAAGGCCAAGTATGTTTCTTCCTTTTTTTTTTTTTTTTGAGATTTTTAAAAATCATTTCTCAGGTATATCTATTTCTTCACATCTCAAAAGTTCCCCAAACATGCAGATGTCTTTCTATTCTATGATACCTATCTCTTCTTTTTTCAACAATGAAGGGGCCTAAGGAAACATGTTTTTCAGTCTGTTTAGTGTTATAGACAGGTACCTTACAACTTTTGAATATATATGCTACCTGATAATAATGTTGAAAGAATGGTTGTATATGAAAGACTGAATGTTTCATTCTGTCCTACTAGTCCAGCTTTCAAGATATTATATTGTAAAAAAATTAACAACCCACTCCCATACGTGATTACAAGGAAATAAGAAAGCAAAATCCTACTGGCATCCTGAGCAGATCAAGTCAAGCTGATTTAGCTTGTCTTTTTTCTTGGAGGTTTTTTTTTAAAAAAAACATAGTAATAATAATCCCCTACTGGCCCTTTTTGCAGGATTTTGTTGTCCCACCATAAGGACAGGAGAAGGATGGGACTGCAAAGACAGTTATGCATGACATCATTGAGGTTCCATCCATCTGCCGTTCCCAGGCAATGTGATAATGGATTAAATCATTGATGGGTTTTCCCTGTCAATGACTTGTGATCATGCCACCATCCTACACTTATGTGGTGTGAAGATGGTCCAGAAATGGTCCATTTTCTGGATCCTGGAGGCGGCTTGTGCAGAGGGGAGCATTCCCATTGTTTTCCCCTCCCAGCAAAGTTGTTGCTGGGATCTCCATAGGATGCCAGAGGGAACAGGTAAGGTGAAAAAAGGGGCACTAACTTCACTAGTGAAATGAAGTGCATGTCTTTGGCACCTGGGCAATTGATCTGGGATTTAAGATTGCCATCTCCCTGAATTTTGTGGTCTAATCCAATCGTTAAAATGAACTAGATTATTCCCCCCCAGTCAATGGAAGTCACATTTTTCATTTACCAAGCTCTCCTTGATTCATTGATTCTACTTTAGTCTATCTTACTTTGGATGAACAATTGGATTTAGACCAGTAGGAGGTACTTTAGAGTAAGTGTATAAATGATTAGAAGTTAAAACTGCACTAATATCATGTCAGAATAGGAGGAGCCAGGACCTGGCTTCTTCTAGTGTTCAGATTCCAGCATTAGGATTCTTTCTTTCTTTCTTTCTTTCTTTCTTTCTTTCTTTCTTTCTTTCTTTCTTTCTTTCTTTGAAAATAATAAGTTTTTTGTGGGGGGTGGGGAGATTAGTTTATACATCTCTTATTTGCAATTTCTTTTAGTGTTCTTCTCCTCTGTGCATTGTTCCACAATAAATCATACTCCTTCTGACAACCTAGTAATATTTTCCTTAATATTTCTAAACTCATTTCCTATTATTCTTTTCCAACAGTCTGAATTATTCCACATTGAAAATCAAATTAATTTAGGGTAGCAATGCACATGACCTGCATTTTTGTGAGTAATTTGTAACTTGGATTATCTGTAGGAGGCAGATGTTTTCTTCCCACCCACAGGCAGTTTGGACCAGGTAATTTTTCCTGTTACTCCAAAGGTGACCCCATTTATGCACACAGAGTGCAATGATGTATTCACTTACCTGTGAGTAAAACCTATTGGACTCTGTGGCTCTTACTGTTGAGTAGGCTTGTAGAAGATTGTGCTGTCAGTGGACTGGTTAGTGTAGTGATAAATACAGTATCTTGATAAGCTAAGGTACTATTATAATCAAACATTGCTTGCATTTTAAATTACCATTCTCATGCAAAATATAATGAAGGATAATGCACGTACCTTTCGAGCTCATTTTGAGTTTCAAAACAAGTTACAATGCAATCACCTGTTAACCTTTTCATCCCATGGGGTTTTCTACAAAAAAGCTAATATCCCTGACAGCTCCTTGTTTATTTTCAGATCCATGCACCGCTTGCCACTAACGACCTTGCAAGCAGATTCACACCTTGCAAAGTCCCTGACCTTGTAGTCATTAAAATCCAATCACACACTGGGCAGGTTTCCATATTCATTAGGACAGCAAGAAGATAGATTTGAACATGCCTCTGAAGTGACCAATACATTCATCAGCCAATTTCCATCTTCTTCAACAATTCCTGCTTGCTTAGGGATATTACGAGATTAATTGACACTGAAAATCTTTTGCACCCAAACACTAGCAATGTTAAGCAGATGCAATATGTTCCTAATTAAAAGGGCTGTGATCAAACATAAGTTGTCAATTATACTTTGTCCTGTGAATATCTGCACAAAGTTTGAAGAACAATCACTTTTGTTTATCCTTTTGATGTAGCAGCCAGCATTGCCTTGAAATAAGAAATGACTTGCCATAATAATTTAAAACTGTCTTAATACTTGCAATAGAAAATCAATGTAGGGCTCTCTCACATTTGAGGAAGGTGCATATTTATGCTAATATTTTTGATATCCTCTGGGTCATGCCACATCTTCTGGCATTGAGGCAGTGGCTACAACTAACCCCAGAATCCATGCTATGGTATTGTGTTGCTCAGTCACCCAGCTTCCCAACTAATAATATGCAACAAAATTAAAAATGTCCTTCTGGATGAAGGATATTTTAAGGTAGTAAGTTTAAGGAAGCTGGTGCCAGTACATCCCCCATATTTAGTAGCAATATGTATTACTTTTTCTAATTTATTTATGATATTTCTTAATACCCTTTTTGGTTTTATTGAAAGAATTCCAGTTCCCCTGGGGAAAGCTTTCCACAACTGATGCACTGAAATGAGAAGGTCTTCCTTTCATAGCCACCCCCACACTTCATGATCAAGCAATGTTTTTGTCAAGCAGATCAAGCAGTGTTTTGGTATCGCTAGTGATCCTGTTGAAGCCCTAGTTAACACCTGGAATTGTGATTTTACTAGGGCTATCAACACGATAGCTCCCAAGCGTCCTTTCTGACCTGATTCAAATCGTAATCCTTCATATACAGTAGAACTCAGGAACATGAAGCAGGTTGGACAACGACTAGAGCGCAACTGGCAGAAATCTGGACTCTTATTTGACAGGACACACTATAGAGAATTCCTTTATTCCTATGGAGTGGCAATAGATGCAGCGAAGAAGACTTTCCTCTCTGCACATATTGCGTCTGCAACTTCTCATCCTGCAGAGCTGTTCAGGGTGGTAAGGGATCTGACTCAGATACCCACTCCCCTGAACTCGCTGTTAGAACCTAGTGAAGCTTGCTGTGACACTTTGAATAATCATTTCGCAGATAAAATATTTCAGATAAGAGCCCATTTGGATGCCAGTGTTACTGCAGAGGTTACTAGTGAAGTGTCCAGTGACCCCGTGAACAGGATTATACTGGATCAGTTTCAGTCAGTGAGTACCGAGGACGTAGACAAGCTCCTTGGAAATATAAGAAAGACAATTTGCCCTCTTGATCCCTGCCCTTCATGGCTGGTCATCCAGGGAGGAGTTGCAATTAAGACCCATTTAAGATACATTATTAATGCATCCTGTAGGGAGGGCAATTTTCCAGCTTGTTTAAAAGAAGTGATTATATGGCCGCTTCTAAAAAAGCCCTCCCTAGATCCCCTGGATATGAATAATTATAGACCAATTTCCCATCTCCCATTTTTAAGCAAGGTGATCGAGAGGGCTGTTGGTCTTCAGCTCCAACCTGTCTTAGATGAAACAGATTATCTACACCCATTTCAAACTGGCTTCAGGGCAGGATATGGAGTCGAGACTGCCATGGTCGCCTTAATGGATGATCTACGCCTAAGTATCAACGGGGAAGTGTGACCCTGCTGGTACCCTTGGACGTCTCAGCAGCTTTCAATACCATAGACCATGGTATCCTCCTGGAACGCCTGAGAGGGCTGGGGATTGGGGGCACTGCGCTTAAGTGGTTCCAGTCCTATCTCTCAGGTAGATACCAGATGGTGATGCTTGGGGACAGCTGGTCCTCGAAAAAGGAGCTTAAATCTGGCGTCACTCAGGGTGCCATCCTGTCCCCAATACTATTTAACATCTACATGAAACCGCTTGGAGAGATCATCAGGAGGCATGGAGCAAGGTGCTATCAGTACGCTGATGACACCCAGATATATCTCTCCATGCCTCGGATAACAGCATCAACTAAGGGTGGCATCTCACCTCTGAACGAATGTCTTGAAGCAGTAATGGACTGGATGAGGAAAAACAGACTGAAGCCGAATCCAGATAAGATGGAGGTACTCACTGTTAAGGGCCCCAGCCCAGGTATGGAGGTCTGTCAACCAGTCCTAGACGGGGTCACACTTCCCCTGAAAGACTGTGTTCACAGCTTGGGGGTGCTCCTGGGACTCAGGCATTTCTTTGGATATGTTCTTGGGAAGCAGGAAGCAAAGAGGAGGAGGGAAACCAGAATGGTGAAAGGTCTGGAAGCAGCTTAGGGAGCTGCTGAATGTTGAATCTGCAGATGTTGAATCTGCAGAAGAGAAGGTTAAGAGGGAACATGATAGTCATGTTCAAATATTTGAAGGGATGTCATATCGAGGAGAGAGTGGGCTTGTTTTCCACTGCTACAGAAACTAGGTCAAGGAGCAGTGGTTTCAAACTACAGGAAAAGAGATTCCAACTAAACCTCAGGAAGAACTTCCTCATGGTCAGAGCTGTTTGGCAGTGGAATATGCTGCCTTGGAGTGTGGCAGAGTCTCCTCCTTTGGAGATTTTTAAGCAGAGGCTGGACGGCCATCTGTTGGGAGTGCTTTGAGGTATGTTCCTGCATGGCAGGGGGTTGGACTGAATGGACCCTGTGGTCTCTTCCAACTCTATGTTGCTATGATTCTAAGACATAACACTTACTAACCCAGAATAGCTACTTATAATTCTGGGTTAGTAAGTGTTATGTCTTAGAATCATAGCATCATAGAGTTGGAAGAGACCACAGGGTCCATTCAGTCCAACCCCCTGCCATGCAGGAACATACCTCAAAGCACTCCTGATAGATGGCCGTCCAGCCTCTAGCTACTAAGGTGTGCAAGGCAGAGATATATCACTGACCTTACAAAATTCGACATGAGCTCTGATAAACTGGATATCCCTATTCTGAATATCTGCCCAACGGAAGATAGTATTTTAATGACAGGTATATAAAAGGAGGCTTAATATTCTACAGTTTATCTGTGTAAATAGTCACTACATCTTTCACAACAATCTATGTGACAAATTCTGGTTTGCATTCTTCTTTGTCATTCGCATGCAGTTTGTGGTCCACAAAGAGAGATGGCCTGGTTTTGATTTCATGGACCATGTATTCTGTAAACACCTGCCAAAAATGATGACAGTTTGGTAACTTATGAGCAGATGTGAGCAACAATTGCACCATACTAACCCAGAGCAAACTTGACTATCGTCCTATGCCCAGTCACCATGTATGTGTTTACAGAATGTAACTGCAAAATAATATTGAAATGTGACTAAATGCTGATAGTGTTGATAGCTGTGTCTGTCAATTCTGTAAAAGATAAATAAGAATTTTCATTTTCTTTTCAGTTATAGATACATTTGTATGAATTTGGGTTAATATTGGCTTTGATCTTTTTATCTGTCCCTTTAAAAAAATGGATAAAATTGAACTATACATACAAACCTGTCCATAAATCTTATAATTTCTAAATGACAGTATGTAAACCTTTTGTTATTGTGGTGGAGATTAATATGTGATGCTTCTAGGTCCACAGTCTAAATGTCTATGGGTCACTGCCTGGATAATTATCCATATAATCTAACAAATCCATGTGCTGTTCAACAACCAATATAGCTAGCTGAAAGAGCAAATAAAGAGGCCACCAAAGCAAATAATCAAAGAAAAGGACACAAGAAAAGCACAGACTGGAAGTGAATTCCAGTGATTATATGCAAAGTCCTGTAGGCAAAAAAATGCTTATGTCAGAACTTTTTGAGGGGTAATTGTTACCAGGAGTACAGATAATCCTCTAGGAGTAAATCTAAATTAATCCAGATAATCCCAATTCCATAATCCTAACATTTCTTCCCCACCTTCATAAGGAACACAACCATCTCATAGCATTTATTTTGTTGCATTTCTCTGAATCTCTCCTGTATTTCCTTCTCATCCCATCTTAATATTAGGTTATGAGATTTTGTACATATTTTCCCTAGTAAAATTCATGTGCATTATAATAATTCTTTCCTGAGATATGCATTTATTTCCATATTTCACATAATTTATGTTGGCTAAAATGTGTGTGTGTTTTTGAACTTAGCAGTTTACATTTTGAACTTTGTTTCCTGTTTTGTACATGCTTTATTTCTCCAAAACTCCTTGTGAATCTGGAAATATGTGAATCTTCAACCTAGAAATATAAGAACTGCAAAATGGCATGCAAGATTGTGCATATGCCAGACTACATATATTCCTTTGTTTATGTCCATTTGAACCAAGCCATGCACATCAAACAGACTAGTTGATACAGGATGCAAGCAGGTGTACATATACAGATGCATCCAAATGCATATCACATTAAAAACATTTCAATGTTGATGCTTTCTTACTGTGCTGCATATGCCACCCTGCTTTCATGGCAAAATGTGGGATCCATTCAGAATACCTCAGGGTTCAATAGGGCTCAATAGGTATTTGAACTTTGGTTATCCTCACTCTCCTCTGAGATTCTAATCGTTACAACACACTTGCATTATTTTTATGGATTGTGTTCATGTTCCATCAAAGATGTCATTAGTTGTTATTATTATTGATTTTTAAAAAGAAAAAAATCACCAACAGACAATGGGGTATAATTCTGCAAGACAAGGAAGACTCTAGATTGCTGAAACAATGGGGAAATCTGTAACCCACCAACCCCCAATTGAAAGTGGAGTCAATAGGAGGATGAACTTTTTCTCTCTGTCATGGAGACTTCATGGACATAGTGGGGAAAAGCTTCTACCTATTCCTCCCTATAGGCTTTATGAACCACCACATCTTCTAAATTATTTGGGACATTATAAGTAAAACCTATATTATTCTATACTCAAAAGATGTGGGTTCTGATATAGTGAAGACCTGTATCTTGCACCTCAACAATTAATTTGTGAACAATGAGCATCATTTCCCTTGCAATGTTCTTGTCATTAATACAATGTCTCATTTATCATTAAATGTGCATATATTAATATTAATATTAATTATTAATAGAGATGTGGGCTTCCTCCTTAATGGCTACAGTAGCAATTATTAAGTGATCCCCCCTTGCTTTGTACTAATTAGGTAGTTGAATATAATACAGGAATGTCTGATTTGCAAAGAGTTTATACATGTCTTTTCTGTGATTAGGCATTCTAAACCGTAGAAAGCTTAATGACTTACTGTTTACATTTTATTTTTCTTGAGAGCACTATATTTAGTGAAGGCAATATTTTCTAACATGTACGGAAAAAGATCTTGGTAACATTGGGCAGATCACACACTTTTAGGGCCAGAAATTTCAATTTCAGTCTTTTCATCCCAGACTTGGTATGGACTCTAACCAATCTCTCCCACACTACCAAGCTCAAATCAATCTGCAAAGTCATTTTCAGAATAAATTTAATCTCCATCTCCAAGGGACAGCATCCCATAATCAAGGCATCACCATTCCATGTTTGTCCTTACATTCATCTGGTGCTGAGAGTGTTTGACTTACCCTAGGTCATCCAGTGGATCTCCATGGCTGAGTGGTGGCTCTCACCCTGATCTCCAGAGTTGTAATTCAATGTTCACACCACTATACCATGCTTGAATCTCTTCTGTTCTTGAGCAGATATATACAGGAAGAGGTGCTCATTCAAATACTGAGGTCCCAAGCCATTAGGGCTTTAAGTGTCATCATCAGCACTTTGACTTCACATGGGAAGCAAATTAGCAGCCAATGCAGGCTGCTCCAATTTGTCTATATCCTTCTTAAAATGAAGCACCCAGAACTGAATGCAGTACTCTAGATGAGGACTGACCAGTGCAAAATATAATGGGACTGTTACTTCTGCTAACTTGGAAGCTGTATTTGTATTAATGCAGGCTAAAACAGCATTTCTTTTTCCTCCTGCAGCAGTATACTGCTGGCCTATATTCAATCTATGATCAAAAGTAACCCAAATGTCCTTTTTGCACGTAGTACTGCTGAGCTATGTGTCCCCCATCCTATACCTGTGCATTTGATTTTTGTGGTCTAAATGTAGAATTTTGCATTTGTCTGTACTGAATTTTATTAATTTCTGCCCAATTTTCTAGTTTATCAAGTTCTAGTTTTTGAATTCTGTACCTATCTTCTGTTGTGTTAGCCATCTCTTCCTAATTTTGTATCATCTTCAAATTTGATGAGGATTCACCCATCCTGTCATCTAAGTGATTTATAAAAATGTTTGAGTGTAATGGCCCTAGGAAAGAACCCCGAGACACTCCACTCGGGACAGTGTGAAGTGTAGCCATTGATGGCAACTCTTTGAGCAGTTTTCCAACCAAGATATAAGATTAGTTTGGCATGATTTCTTCTTGATAAACACATGCTGGTTCCTACTAAGCGCTGGATGGCCATCAAAATACTTGCAGATAGACTCCTGTATAATCCATTGTAATATTCTTCCTGTAATTTAGGTCAGGCCTATAGTTTCCTAGATCTTTTTTGCCTCTTTTGAAAAGAGGGACGATGCCTCCTCATTTCTCCTCCTCTGGCACTTCACTCATTCTCCAAGATTTATCAAAAATGAAGGCAAGTGGTTCTGTGTGTATGCCAGGAAGTTCCTGCAATATTCTGGGATGCAGTTCATATGGCCCTGCAAATTTGAACTCATTTAGGTTACATATGTGATTCCTGAGTAACATCTTATCAGTCTTGATTTGTAATCCAGATTTCCTGCCAAGCTCTTTGTTGTTGCATGTTCCAAACCCTTTAGCAGCAATTCTCAAATATCTTTAATAAGTCACAATTTGATCACTGATGCAACATACTTAATGGAAGAAATAATCAGTAGTTCAAAATGATGCAATTGTTATTTACAAAATGATGAATTTATTTATTTATTTATTGGGTAGTCATAATACCACCCACCTTCCTTTTACATAAAATGAGTAGCGTTTCCATATTCTTGTCCCAGTCTGAATGGACTTTATAGTACTTCTCCAAGCTTGCACTAGACTTTATTATGCCAGCAACAATCATTCTGGGTCGTGTGTGTGTGTGTGTGTGTCTGCATGTGTTGCATGTTTTCGATTTTCTCAGTGCTGAATTACTGAAGTGCTTGTCCTCTATCTCCTTTCTGCCAGAGCTGATTGCTTGTCTATTGTGTAGCTTTAAAATTATATGCTTGTTAATGAGTCAAATGTGGCGAGTCTTGTTTAAAAAGAAAGGGGAGACAATAACTCACAAATACGCCAAATGGACAAACTGCAGCTGAGAACTGTATTGTATGCTGTTAATGAGAGCAAATGGAATAGTAGATTCCATTTGTTAATCTGTTCCAGCAGTATTTTAGAGATAGAGGCACAAAACTATGCATTACGCTAGAGCAGTGTGAGAGAAAGACCCAAAAGTACATTCTTGAATATGAAGCACACTAAGGAAGTAAGGAATATAAGGTCGAATGTTCTCTTACCCCACCAGCTTTATAAGAGTTTTTGGGTTACTTTCATTCTTAGAGGAAGGAACAAGTAATTGGGACAATTTTCTTCCTGCTGTGAGGAAGTCTTCAAAAACAACAGAGTTTTCAAAGACTATACACAGTTCAGAACTGATTCTGCGCGAAATCCACACTTTTTTTTTTTTGGAGAGAATATTGTTGTCTGTGCAGGAAACAATATTTAAATATAAATGTATGCAACGCTTTTCTGCACAGAAAATCATGAAAATTCAGCTTTTGAACAACGCATGTCTCAAACTCAAAGTCTGCAAACTCAGTTCAGGATTCTCTTCATCAGGGTTTTCTGCACCCAAGAAACATGTTGTTGCATTTTTTCAAATATTGTTGAACATAGGGAGGGGTTGCTAATATGCCAGAAGACAGGATCAAAATTCAGAATGACCTTAACAGATTTAAGAACTGGGCGAAAGCTAACAAAATGAATTTCAACAGAGAAAAATGTAAGGTCCTACACTTAGGCAGAAAAAATGGAATGCACAAATATAGAGTGGGGGACACATGGCTGGATAACAATATGTGTGAAAGGGATCTAGGAGTCTTGGTGGACTACAAGCTGAGCATGAGTAAGCAGTGTGATGCAGCAGCCAAGAAAGCCAACACTATTATTGGTTGCATCAATAGGAATATGGTGTCTAGATCAAGGAAAATGATAGTACCATTCTATTCTGCTTTGGTTAGACCTCATCTGGAGCACTGTGTCCAATTCTGGGCACCTCATTTCAAGAAGGATATTGACAAGCTGGAGCATGCCCAGAGGAAGGTGACCAAAATGGTGAGGGGTCTGGAAGCCATGCCCTATGAGAAGTGTCTTAGGGAGCTGGGTATGTTTCATCCGCAGAAGAGAACGTTAAGAAGGAACATGATAGCCATGTTTAAATATTTGAAAAGATATCATGTCGAGGAGGGAGAGGGCTTGTTTTCTGCTGCTCCAGCGTCTTGGACAAGGAGCAATGGATTCAAACTACAGGAAAAGAGATTCCATCTGAACCTCAGGAAGAACTTCTTGACTGTCAAAGCTATCTGGCAGTGGAATATGCTGCCTTGGAATATAGTGGAGTCTCCTTCTTTGGAGGTTTTTAAACAGAGGCTCGATGGCCATCTGTTGGAAGTGCTTTGATGTGGGTTCCTACATGGCAGGGTGTTGGACTTGATGGCCCCTGTGGTCTCTTCCAGCTCTATGATTTTATGATTCTATGATTCTTTCCATCTCTCCTGCTTTACTATAACAGTGTTACACACAACACACAATATAATTGATCAAGGAGACCAGTGGTGTAAAAACAGCCCAGAGGAAAATCTGAGGAGTTGAACACTCCTGTACTTTCTTTATTTCCATTATTTTATTAAGCGTACTCCCCTCCAGGCCTGTTTCAGGGCAGAGGGCAACAGGGTTTCTTTTACATGTGGCTGCAGTTTTGAAATTTGCTCTGACCACAGATCTACAGTAAAATGTGCTGAAAGCACTGGTCTTCATGTAAGAGTGGTGATGGTTGGTTGAATTTCATGATTGTGTGTGTGTGGTGGGGGGAGTTGATCCTCTTTAAGTTTTAGTCCAAACTTTAAAGGAGCTGTTCAACCTGATGAAACTATTTTGAGATAAGCTTCAGCCCTTTGGATACCTTCTTTAAAGTCTGGACTCAAACCCAGACCAGACTCACCATGTCACTGACACAGAAAACACCATTCACCATTGTGTAGGAGGGAAAAGTCAAGTCAACCAAAAGGAGAAATACGAAGTTGAATAAACAGGATTATAAAATTATCCCGTAGCATTTTTGGACTTCCCTGCTCCTTAATATTGAGAAACAGATGGCATCTTCTAACAGAAAAGAACATTGCAAACAAGTCCAGTATCATTGTTATCTTGGTGAAATAGCATACCACTCTGAGAACACAGCAAATTCTCTACCTCCGCCCATCCAATTATGCCCATTCTGGGGGAGGTGGAAACAAGCGTTCACTCTCACCATTCAGTGTTAACAAATTTGTTCTTCTTTGTATGTACCCTGGAGCAGAGAGATAGATCTTGTTTCTGTAGTTACCATATGGCATGGTACAAGTAAATTCTACCAGCATGGTGCTTCTGATGTTGTAGTTAGAAAAGATATCTTAGCACACATTCACAATAGGCATGCTAACAAAAGATTTTTGCCTCCAACAGAACCTTCTATAGCAAGAGCTTCCTTTCATTTTTCTTTATGGTGAAATTTTGTAGCTATCATAAACAAATATTAAACACTGACAATCTGTGTCAGGCACTGATAGGCATGAACCTACAACCTGGTGAATGAGATACTGCTTTCTCCCCCACCAGAAAAAGCATAGAATAGACTGTTTATTGACATCACAGTTTTGTCTTTCAGACCACAGAGTCTATATTAGACCATAAGTCTGCCTTATCCAGTGTTCTGTGGGCAACTAATCAGGTGCTTCTAGGAAGTTGAGAAGCTGGAACTCAAACTGTTAGTCTTCTTCCACTGCATTGAGTGGTATACTGCCTCCAAAGATGAAGGTTTAAAGCCCCCAGTTATCATGATTGGAAAGTCAAGTGATATCATAAGAATAATCTGGATCTTAGTTAACTATTATCTTTTTCCTAATCATTTAGGGAAGGATGTCTTAGCATGACTGATGTAACAATAGTATGAAGACATCATATTAACTGCTTTAGAGGTGGACAAAATGTATCTCTATGTCTGCTGTTGGCCATGGTGGTTAATCACTGGGTGTGAACCATTTGCTACATGATCCCTAAATGGGTGGACTCACATAGTAAAAAGGAGGTAGGATTGTCAAAATGTGAGACTTGTGTTGCAATTGCAACAGCTCAGGTTGTACACAAGAATAGTTTTTCCACATTCCAAATTATGAGATTTTGGAAGGAACTGTCAGTCTTCTGAAAACAACTAAAACCAAAAGCATCAACAACAGCAACAACAAAAACATTCAATGACACACAAAAAAAAGGTAGTGTGCTACAATTTTTTGGTGGCTATGAAATTGCTGAGAGTGATACTGTAGAATATTTCCAAATGACACTGTGGGTATTCAGAGGTTGCTTCTTTTCCTGCTGTTATTTATTTAATTTATTTATTTACTACATTTGTATCTTAACATTCTTCCAACCAGCTCAAGGTGGGATACCCAGTTTTCTTCCTTCTTCTCCTTGTTCTCACAGCAACCCTGTAGGTTAAATCAGGATCCAATGAACTTTATGGTTTGGGTAAAGACTTGAACCTAGATTTTCCAAATCCCTTCCAACTTACAGTTATGTACACAATATCAATAGGAAGCAATGGATTTTCATTCAGTGATTGATATTATTGTTTTTTCAGTATGAAATTGGGGGTATTTCTAGCTATTGGAAAAGTTTCCCTGACTACTAGCAGTAGATGTACTACCATTGAATTATTTAATACGTGGACTGTATATTTCAAAAGTAGAATTGTAATATCGTTGTTGCAAAAATAATGTATTTCTATTGCATCCTCTTAGATATTATTATCAATGAGATGTGAAAGTGTGTTTTAATATGTTGGTATATTATTTATCACTACTGAAAATTTCTGGAGCTGAACTGCTTCCTATGATTGGTAATATCTTATATAGCAATACTTTAGCAGGAGTTAAAGTAGAACATGACAGATAAATCATGTAATTTTTTATCTTTCAAAAAATAAATTCATGTGGCTGCCAAATTCAAAGTAAGAATTGAATCAAGTTTCCCAATTCAAATAATACTTCAAGGCTTCATAAACCCAAAGAGAGCATATTTAATGGAACTGTCCTTTTTAAGACGCCTCTGAGCCAAGGACACATAACCACCATCTTTTGGGAGAACAACAGTCGATAAAAGACTGGAAGCAACAACCTACTTCAGGGAAATAAACTAGATAATTCATCTGTGGTCAAAACACGTGAGAGCCACCAAATGTCTGCAGAGATATAAGGTGACTTAAACGATATTATGAGATGGGGTATTAGTACTACAGAAACAGGAACAGCACAGTGAAAGGAGCATCACAGAGATAAATAGAAGATTTAATTGAAGAAATTAACTTGATCTTCCATTATTCACAGAACTAGTTTTCTGTGAATAATTTTTATCTGAAATTATTGGCTCAGGGGGGAAAAACCTAGAAAAAACAGGACTGCTAGGCGAACTATGTAAATTAGGCATTCCTTAAAATTTAAAAATATGCCCTCAGAATATATTTGTATAGCTAATACATCTACCGATTTGAAAAAGGACTGACATTTTCACTGAAGGTTTAAAGGAACAACTAACACCTAAATTATATTTCAGCAAGATTATATTGTGATCCAGTGTGGTGTAGTGGTTTGAGCATTGGACTATGACCCTGGAGACCAGGATCCAATCCCTGGCCAGCCATGGAAACCCACTGAGTGACCTTGAGTGAGTCACACACTCCCAGTCCCAGAAAACCCCATGATAGGGTTGCCTTAGTGTTGCCATAAACTAAAGCACACAACAACAACAAATATTATCTTTAAATGGCCAACAAAATACAAAAGACTCCAAGCCAGTTGTTCATCACACTGACAGCAGACTCACTGAATTAATGAGAATTTGGTTAGTCATACAATTGATATTTCATGTCAATGGATAAAATGAACCTGAGACTAACAACTCAGTTTAGATGTCCATCTTTAATATATTTACCCATAAATAAATTTTATCAAATATCAAACTGTGCAGGATATTCTTGCTAGTAATCATGTTAGGATTTTAATTACAAACTTTAAAATTAGAAACAAATTAAATAGTATATGTGTAGTGTATTATACACATATGTACTTTGTATATGTGTGTGTGTGTGTGAGAGAGAGAGAGAGAGAGAGAGAGAGAGAGGAAGGAACTAGAAGCAGTATGGAACATTTATTTATTTATTTATTTTCTTCCAGGTTATCGAACTCTCTTCTGCCACCTGCAGAGATTAACAAGAAAGGAGTTATAATGTGGCCACCAGTCAAAGACCTTTTTATTCAGAGGGATACTTTTGAAAACTGCCTGGCAGCCAGTGGGTGTTTACTTAATTGATGTTGTTTTAACTGCTTTCATCCCATTATGTTTAACATAATAACTGGGTTTTTTTAAAAAAAAAATCTTTGAGCTGCCTTTTGTTGCAGTTATGTGGTAAAGATGGATAAAAATGAAGAAAGCAAGCAAGCAAGCAAGAAAGAAAAAACAAATAAGGCTGAAACTGGAATAATGTTGCAGGTTTTGAATGACAAGAACAAAAATTCAATTCAAGAAGGATATTGACAAGCTGAAGCAAGTCCAGAGGAGGGCGACCAAAATGGTGAGAGGCCTGGAAGACATGCCCTATGAGGATAGACTTAGAGAGCTGGGTATGTTTAGTCTGCAGAAGAGGAGGTTAAGAGGGGACATGATAGCCATGTTTAAATATTTGAAGGGATGCCACGTAGAGGAAGGAGGGGGCTTGTTTTCTGCTGCTCCAGAGACCAGGACAAGGAGCAATGGATTCAAGCTGCAGGAAAGGAGATTCCACCTGAACCTCAGGAAGAACTTCCTGACAGTCAGGGCTGTCCGGCAATGGAATCTGCTGCCTCGGAGCGTAGTGGAGTCTCCTTCCTTGGAGGTTTTTAAGCAGAGGCTGGATGGCCATCTGTCGGGATTGATTTGAGGGTGTTCCTGCATGGCAGGGGGTTGGACTGGATGGCCTGTGTGGTCTCTTCCAACTCTACATTTCTATGATTCTATGATTCTATGAATATGGTTTTACTCCACAGAACAATCTTCTATAGTACATCAGGATGTTTTAATTCAGGGAGAATACTACAGATGAATATTTATTTTCTCCCGGGGCAGGGGATGCAAATTTATTAATTGTTCTCACATGCAGTGATGAACTAGTTCTGGATTTCTATCCCTACAACAGAATGACATGAATTAGCTTCTGTCAGGTTTCTAAGGAGAAGATATTCCACAACCATGAGCTACAGCAGAGAAGATCCTCCTGTATATCACCCACAGTGTATTGTCTCCATAGATAGGACACAGAAAGAGTCATTCGCTCAAGTATCCAATTTCAAACCAAGAATATCTTCACTGGCATCTTGAAATCACAACATAAGGTAGTATGGACAGCAGGTCAACAACTTTTGAGGCCAGATTTATATGGCTTCTGAGCAATCCAATTTATAGAGAGAATTGCATTTCCATAAGGCCTGGCTTAATTGTACTGCATATAAAGTCTTGGCACATTTTTTTAAATTAAAATTAAACTCTGGATTATAGTACTTGACTATCTTGTGATTAGAGATGATTTATGGATTGTGAATCAGTGGAGAGACCAAATATATGGGACTAACTTAAACAGGATTTGTATAGGGTAAAGGAAAGTGGTAGCATCTGTGTCAGCAGGGCAATGAATTGATTGAGAGTGTTATTTCTTTAATTTTAAAATATCTATTCAAAGTGTTTAAAACTCTTTTGGGAGACAGGATTCACACAAATGTGGAGAGCTGTAACTCATATTCAAGGTACTTCTATATGTTCTATGGATATGTATACTTAGAAAGGTAGGAGGGTGGGACTAGTAAGCAGAGCTAGGAAAATTTTCTAAACCTTGCTTTTTCCAACCTTTTCTCAACATAACTTGGAAAGACTCTAACTTATTTCAGATATTTCTCCAAGAAAGTTCATGAAGTCATATTTATTAAAAGGGAAGGCCATTGAAATGTTCTTCCAGCAGAACAATAATTCATTGGAAAAAAAATAGTATAATCTTTTTAAAGATGTTGAGACAAAGAGGAAGAATAATTTTAATTTTGGCTTTTGGGACAAATCTATATTTGGATTTGCATCTACTAAACAGCAGCAACTAAATGGAGATGACAGAATAACCCTACAGTATGCTCATCTTGTTAATAGTTGGTTGCAGGTGGGGAAAAAATCAGTTACTTGAAGGCCAGAAATGTACATATTTTTTTTAAAAAAAAATGCTAAAATTCACCTTCCACTGAAAACTGCTATGCAGTTTGTTTTATAATAAACAACAATATTTTGAACTGTGCATAGGCAACCATTGGTGTAATCCAGTACAGGGATATTTGAATACGTAAAAATACAGACCTTCAGCACATATTTATGTAAGCCAAGAGTCCAAAGTTAAAAACAGGGTTGAGCCTATTTACCCAAAAGGATTAAAAAATAGCCTGCCTCAGCCTCATTTAAATTTTCTCATGTTCCTTCAGAAAGGCTCTGACTTATGGCAGCAAAGTCACACATTTTTCTTAGCAAGATTCATTCACAGAAATTTTATCATTGCTTGGTCTATGGCTGACAGAATGTGATTGGTCTAAGGACACCCAGCAGATTTCCATGAGTGGGAAATGGAATCTTGCAGTCTCTCTCAATCCTAAACCAATACTCAAAATGTTACACCAGACTGGTTCTTCCTTCCTTGGACTACAGTTTCTTTAAGTTATGGCTAGCATTGGCTAGTATAGCCAGCAATCAGGAATGGCAAAGGTTGCAGTTTAAAATATCCACTGGAAAACAAGTTAGAGGAAGCTGATTTCAGCTTTCTATAGGTAAGCATTAGCCACTAAAGTGTTGTACAGATCTTTCATTTTTAACCTTTATCTATGAAATGGGAATGAAGGTAAGCTGCATGAAATTTTGATATTTTTTTAGGTTTTGTTGCTACCACTGTTGTTCTTTCACTTTTATTCCTCCATCTCATCATAGCACGTAAGTGCTTGAAGGCAATACCAATAGATTGTAAGCTGTGGCAGATTCTTAATGGGCTGGAAATATTTTAAATAGAGGACTATGAGACCATCACCAAAGGAATAGCCTACAAAAGTATACAGAGATTTGCAGAACGAATGCCACCAGCTTTGAACACAGCAAGTATGCATGAAAGTAGCAATTTGTGTCATCACAGGTTTTCACTGAAGTTCATTTAAAATAGAATTGGTTATATGAAAATAATGCCGTCTGGCCACAGGTTTTTGAAAAATTATTCTACAAATAGTGAAAAGTAACTGCTTTGTTCTGTCCTGAAATGTTTAGAAACATTTTACTTGCAAAGTTGAAATACAGCTTTCTGTTTAGAGATGTCAAATCAGGGGCAAGAAATTCCATCTGTCTATATTACAAGACTTATGGTGCTTACTTGCTTCCTAGTATTAATGAAAATACTTGTACTGATACAGCTGTCTGATAGATTGAATCTAGAAGAAAGTTTGTTGTTTTGATTTCTGAAAGGTGCAATCTAAAAACACTTATACTAAGTGAAATGATAAATCCCAGGTACTTTTGGGGACCTTAGCATGTAAAGACTTCAGCCAAATAGAGGACACTATAAAGAATAATGTTGAAATTATTGAATTCATCTCAAAATATTGTTCCTGCTATTGAAAATAAACATTCTTGGGATAAAATCAATTACTTCCATGGTCTGCTATGTAAAATTCTAAATTTAAAATCAGTTTCATAAGCTCTGTGAAGAGTGTTCCATAGAAACATAAGGAGAACTCAAGCATGGGTGGCAGATGAGAAAGATAATATTTACCTGAGAGAAACCCACATTGATCTTAAAGAAACTTGCTTCAGGATAGACATCCATCAGACTGTGTAGTACTTTTATCATTCATTGTCATAACATAAGCTGATCTAAATTTGCCCTTCATGTTTTGTTTAAATTATCTGGCAGCAAGTATCTGACAAAGAAGAAATCTCAGTATTCACAGAGCTAATTCCACAAGGTTCTGGACTAGGTTTTATAGTTACTTCTTCTCTACTCTACAAGTTCCTTAAATCTTTAGCATCCTTCTATTAGTAGCAGTGCACTCCCACTGATTAAATGTGTCTGTGTAAATAATTTAATTCTTCTATGAAGCACTTTTTAGAATTACAAATGTTTTCATTGGCTCATGGACAGAGTTATAGTGTGGACATTTCATTTCTAACATACCTTTAGTAATTATCTAGGTTCCACTGATAGTTATTTATTGTTTAATTAAAATGCATACTAGGAATATAAAGGCCATTAGGATAAAGCATCATGTCAAATCCAAAAAGTTGCAATAAAATTTGAATACAACACTGCCTACAACGGGCTTCTGTGTATTTAGTGCCAAAGTCTTGTAAGAAGCCTGGTAAGGTGCTGTCAATTATATAATTCTTAAAAGTTATCACCTGAAAGAATAAACAGTGTTTGGTCAGAAATGCTTGAAATATTAATTCATACAGTCTCCCCAAACAAAGTATGTTAACTGGTTTACATGACAACCTAAGCAATATGTTGAAATAACAGCCCCTTTCCCATACAATAATGGCAGAGAAATACGTATTTTAAAACTACTCAAGCAGTCTTAAAGGACATTTAGAAGAGACATCAATTCAGAATCCTGCCTTATCAATTAGCCTATATAAATATCTTTGTGTAAGCACTTGTAGCTCTGTTTAATTCAAACAGCCACCTTTTAAGTTTGAAGATGCTTATGTTTCATTAAGTGTATTTCCTATCCTTGGTTAATAAGATTATTGACACTTTGAAGATGTTACGTATCAACTCAAGATGATAATCAGTTCTCATTTATGGATGCATTTTCATTGACACAATTAATGTGAGTAGATGCACACATTTTCATGAAGTAAAACTGGCAATTTTTGCTCTGATACAAAATATTGGCTTTAGGTAAAAATTAGTTTGTTTGATCCCACTCTTTATATCTCTTTTTCTCTTGAAAATTATTTCCATACTGTTAGCCAGTAAATGTTCCTTATTGGTTGCTTGTGTGTAGCAGGAGGAGGGAGACCTGTTTTCTGCTTTTAGAAGGTGATATCACCACACTGAGAAGGACGGAACCATATTTTTCTGCATATTGAATTAGGTAGAGGTACATGGCTGAATTTTAACTGGATTTTGCTAAGAATAAGGCTGTAACATTAGGGATTGCCAACAGTTGTCCTTCAGGAATCTTTAGCTCTGCTAAAAACTGAAGTACTTGATTTTTTCCACTAACACATACAATGATAAATGTAACCCTCCAGTTCACTCCCTCTTGGCATGCCCTCCCACCCATAAAATACCTCTGGCCTGACTTCAGATGTCTCTTTTCTGGCAGAAGTAAAATAGGAATTCAATTGTTCCTGCTTGCAAATACACACTGCCTTTCCCCTCCAAATGGATGGGGAGACATTTTAAACACCCCTCCACCCATATGGGGAAGGAATGAAAACAAATGGCTGATTTGTCCACCTTGGGAGAAGCAAGCCGATGATGATGTTGTCATCTATGGGGTGATTCTTGTGGTGGTAGTACCCAACCCTTAGTCCCAGACTATCTGAAAGCCTGTATCTTCCCATACCAATCTGCCCAAGTCTTATGATCTTCAGGGTATAAATCACCACTTATCCATGGAAACCCACTGGATTATCTTGGGCAAGTCACAGTCTCTGAGTCACAGCAGAAGGCAATGGCAGCCCCCCCGCCCCAGCAACTCTTTCCAAGAAAATCCTGTAACACTTTCACTTTAAGGTCACCATCTAAAAAGCCATAACTCTTGTAGAAGCCCTGATTTTAAGATCTGTGAGGAAGGACTTTCCTTCCCACCACCACCACATTGGGAGAGACATGGAAGGCAGCCTTCTTGATGGCTGTTCCCAGGTTGTGAAGTTCCCTCCTGCAGGAGATTTCATTGGTCCCTCTTCTACTCTCCTGCCAGCAGGTGAAGAATTTTTTTTCTTTAAGCACATTTTTGTTTCTTAACTTGTTGGAGCAAAAGAAGCTTTAAATTGGGTGTGTTGTGATTGTATTTTTTATTTTATTTTGTTTCAAACATCTTTTAACATTTTTGACTTCCTGTTTTTAATAGAATTGTTATTTGTTAAACTTTTGTAGAAATTGTTCCTTAAACTGTGCTTGGTTTTAAGTTGTTGCAAGCACCTTGACTCTTGTGCTGGGAGAAAGGCAGAAGATAAATTAAATAATTAAATAGATGAAATGGGGGGGGTGGGATTAAAAAGTTGTAAGAAGGCACTGGAAGAGAAACAATAGAAGACCTATGTGAAGATTGCAACACATCTGAGGAGTGGAGCAAGGAGCATAAACACATCCATGTCTAACATTGCATCCTACACAACAAGCAGGTTATGTACAAATGAAATGAAATATTCTTCTTTTCTTCTGAAGCATTTTTAAAAGTCTAGAAAGTGTTTGGACAGGGAAGTGACAAGAAGCAGTATGAAATGTCATGGTATAAATCAACACAAATACTAAGTATGAATGAACTGCTTCCTAATCAGTTTTCTTTTTAACTTTCCTGTGTTTTCCTACAGTTTTGGCAGAAGCCTTTTGTTTTGGCATTCTGTTTTCCTTGCACAGAGTTAACTGTGTTGCGGGGTGGGGAGGGGAGGAACAAGAGAACTCTCAGTGGAATATATGAAAAAGAGTACTGAAGGCATCATTTAATTTTCCATACCAGATAATGTTCACAATCAAATGAAGTTCATGAATGAAAAACAACAACAAAAGATTTTTCCTCACTTGCTATATAACAGAAATAACAACCATTAATATTTAATTTCATTGTGTTTGTCCTTTGATAACAAGGAAGCAAAGCTTAAATTAAGAGCTCTCAGCCCTTCTATTTCTAATGCACTAAGTCTTAAAGAGCCAGTAGTTTTGCAAAGTGTAGATAACAGAACAGGCCAATTTCCCCAAGGATTCACTCAACAATCAGAACACTCTGAAAAAGCAAAAGAAGTATTGTATTGTGTGAATAACCTTTCATCATATTCAGATGGTCTGTTTAATCAAAGACAGATATTATTATTGCATATATTGTACAACATCCAAACATTTGTGATAGGAATGTAACACATTCATAAATCCATCAGATTTTTTTGAGTCTTACATGAAGTTTTATGGGCATGAGACTCAGATAGCCTTAACAATTATGAGAAGACACTTTTTAAAAAATGTTTCTTCTTTTGTGATCCTTTTGTTAGATCAGAGATTTCTGTTGTTGACATCATCAATTCACAAGATCTATCAACATTTTCACACTAAGGTATATGCATTCATTTGATAATATCTCTCCTTTAATATAATCAGATAGCAAACATTTATGCAGCTTTAAGACAACTAGACCATTGGTATCATGTGATCTATAGGAAAATAGTTTGTGTAAGTCTGGATATTTAAATGCTCCTAGTTACCATTTGAGGAAAATAATTGTATTGAATATCCATAAAGATTTCTGTTTCAGTCCTTCAAAGACTGCCAGTGGAACAGAATGCTTCTTGCCTTATAAATTACGTATTTGCAAGTCTTGCAAAGGGAATGATGTAATTTCATAGGTTCTATGATGTAATTTCCAGGGCTACATCACTTTAATGACAAAATTCTAGAGCATTCTAAGTTGTGCTCTCTGTGCCCTTGAAATGACACCAGTAACTCTTCGGCAGGCTTTTTAAGAGTGTTTCTACCATTTTGAAGAACTCCCTTGTGTGGCTAATAGTTCATGTGATTAACATAATAAAAAAGAAGAAGAAGAAGTAAATTCTGTTTTGAAAAAGAGGAATAAAACAAGAAAGCAGGTTAGTTCTTGGTACAGACAGGGGACAGTCTAAAAAGGCTAACACAGGAAGACTATCACCTCAAAATTCAGACAAGAAGCATTCTGGCCTCTAATTATATTTCTCATACATGGTTTTTGTTGCCATTACTGCCCAAAGTAGCTGATATGACATTTGTAACTAATTAGTTTCAAGCTCTGGTTCTCCCCACTCTGGTGTGTGGGTTGGGAGGTGGTCTTAGCTGTCATCATGGTGAGTATCTTTCCTCTTCCATCAAGAATAGTGACCTGCCATACTTCTCATCATCTTGGAATCATTAAGAAGGGCAGCGATTCTCTTCTGATTTGACATTGTTGTTATCCTGATTTCTGGGGTCCCTTGGGGGACACCTCAATGTGCTCCATGTGATGGGGAATGGAAACTAGTAAGAGCATGAGCAATAGCAATGCTAGAGGCAGGGTAACCTATTGGGGTCCTTTTACCTAGTTCTTACAGCGTCAAGCCAAGCCAAAAACCAAACAAAAATGTCCAATAAATGATTTTATTGAATGAAAATCTCACACACCAACACACTCACTCGCACACTCACTCAAGACTTATTAAGAAGCAAAAGGAGGAGGAAACTGGGTAGGGGAATATTGAAGGGGTTGTAGCTGAGTTAATACTGCACCTTTTCCTGAAGTCCTTGGTCCGGGAAAAACAGCGGAGAAGTGGGGCTCAGCACAGAGAGGGCTGAGGGGATTACTCAATAAATGGAGCTAAGGTCTGCTGGGATGACCGGAAGTGATCTAAAGAACCACTCAAAAACTGGGACTATTTGTAGGGGAAAAAGTACCTGGAGGGCTAATCCTTTCCCGAGGAGAACAATGGGTGTTGCAACGGAAAAGAAACTCCACTATGGTAACTTCCTTTGCATGATGAGATTACAAGGTGTTGCCAAAGTCTCAGGATCTTCAGGTGCATTGGGTTGTGGTATGACTTTATGTAAGTAGTCCTTGACTGATAGGATTTTATTGCTATCGATTCTCAACTTGGGGCAAACATGCTAATCCCCTCAATTTGGCTTTGCAGGGGCTGAGGACCCTTTGTTTATTGTGAGTTTGCACAGCTTGAGGTCTCCTGGGGCTATGTGAGGGGGGATTTTACTGGCCTGACCTGGTTTTCAATTGTTTGACCATGACTGCCTACATGCCCATCCAGGTGAACTCTCAGGCACATTGAATCATTTTAATATCAAAATTGTAGACCCAAGGAAAGGGTTTTCCAGTGGGATAACAATGTGTTTCAGAAGCAGTTTGGAGTTTTCAAATGATGATGTGGATGAATTTCTGCCTTCCTCCTGAATTGGGGATGGGAAAATCTTTCATGACATATTGACACCACTGGGAGGTGCTCTGTTATTCAATCAAATCCTATGTAGTGTCACATACAAGATCTCTTTCTCACCAAAATCAGTCGGGATCGGGTAATCCATGGTGATCACAAATTTTGGCACATTGCCAATGATAACTGCACACTGTGCATGGAAAAGGAGGCCTGGAGGAATGTCACACAGAGGAGTAGAAGGACCAGGAAGGTAACAAAGACTCTCAACCTACACAATCGCTTCAAAGTTCTTGGCCTTACGAACGATGAGGAGCACCACAAGGAGGGAACAGAATGTCAACAAGAAGGAATCCAACTTCGGCAACAGGAACTAGATCGACGCTCCCAGCCTCAACAGACTGCCCAGGAGGTCCTAGAAGAACAAGCTCATCGAGGAGCCCTGGACAAGCCTTAGAGGAGGAGAGTTCTGGTTGTTGGGGACTCCTTGCTCAGAGGAACCGAAATGAAAATTTGCAAACCGGACAAGCTCGATCGAGAGGTCTGCTGTCTTCCTGGGGCCAAGATCAACCACATAACAGAGAGACTAACCAGGGTGGTCAAGCCCACTAACCATAAGCCCCTCGTTTTGGTTCATGTCGGAACCAATGACACTGCGAGGAGCAGCTTTTACCACATCACAAAGGACTACGAGCTTATGGGGACGAAGCTTAAGGACCTTGGTGTGCAGGTGGTCATTTAGTCTCTCCTCCCTGTTCAAGGATATGGAGCACGTAGGGAAAGGTCAATAGCAGAGATCAACAACTGGCTCCGCACATGGTGCCACCGGCAATGGTTTGGATTTTTGGAACACAGCCTGAATTTCCATGAACGTGGGCTTCTGGCAAGGGATGGGCTGCACCTCATGAAACTTGGCAGGAATGTTTTTGCAAACAGTCTCGCTAGGAGGATTAAGAGGTCTTTAAGCTAAGTTCCACTGGGGAGGGAGACAATATTATTCAGGGCAAGGACTCGGCGAGCACAGGGGGAAAAGGCCAAAATGATACTGGACAAGTAGTACAAGCGTCCAATGGAGGAAGGAATAGAAACTATAGTACAGGAATTGCAGGAAGGGCCCGGGGACTTAAGTGTCTCTATACTAATGCACGGAGTATGGGAAACAAGCAAGATGAACTTGAACTCCTAGTACAACAAAATAAATACAATTTGATAGGCATCACTGAGACCTGGTGGGATGAGTCTCATGATTGGAATATAGGAATAAAGGGGTATAGCCTATTTCGTAAAAATAGACCAAACAAGAAAGGAGGAGGAATAGCCTTGTATGTCAAGGATGTTTTCACCTGTGAAGAGATCCAAGATTTAAAACCAGAAAGCCAGGTCAAGAGCATCTGGGTAAGAATTAAGGGAGCGAGAAACAATAGAGATATTCTGGTGGGGGTTTACTACAGACCTCCATCCCAGACTGAGGACTTTGACGACGTCTTCCTCAACCAAATGACTGCACATTCAAAAAGGAGAGATACAGTAATAATAGGAGATTTCAATTACCCGGATATATGTTGGCAGTCAAACTCTGCCAAGACAGCAAGGTCCAGCAAGTTTCTTGCTTGTCTTGCAGACAATTTCATGGTCCAGAAGGTGGAAGAGGCCACAAGGGGATCAAATATTCTAGATCTGATCCTGACCAACAGGGATGACCTTGTTAATGAGGTAGAAGTGCTTCGATCTTTATGGGGGAGTGACCATACCCTATTGGAATTTGACATTCAGTGGGAAGGAGAAGATAAGGGTAGCCAGACACTCATCTTAGATTTTAAAAAAGCGGACTTCTGTAAACTTAGGGAGCTGCTGGCTGGAATTCCATGGTCAAATATAGTGAAAGGGAAAGGAGTTCAGGAGGCATGGGAGTTCCTTAAAAAGGAGATACTGAAGGCACAGTCTAAAACTGTGCCAATAAGGAGGAAAAATGGAAGGCATCTGAAGAAACCAGAATGGTTGACTAAAGAACTCTCTGCTGAGCTAAATGTTAAGAGAAACATGTACAGGAAATGGAAGAAGGGGAAAACCACAAAAAAAGAATTTAAGTAAGTAGCCAAGAGATGTAGGGAGGAGGTCAGGAAGGTTAAAGCACAGAACGAACTTAGGCTGGCCAGAGACATTAAAAACAATAAAAAGAGCTTTTTTAAATATGTCCACAGCAAAAGGAAAAAGAAGGAGACGATAGGATCTCTGCACAGAGAAGATGGCGAATTACTAACAGGGGAAAGAGAAAAGGCAGAACTACTTAGCACCTTCTTTGCCTCAGTTTTTTCCCAGAAGGATACAAGCACTCAACCTGGCGGTTGGGGAGCAGGGGAGGAAGCAGGGGAAATGAAGCACATAATAGGTAGAAAGGTGGTACAGGAATACCTGGCCACACTGGATGAATTCAAGTCTCCAGGGTCAGATTAATTGCATCCTAGGATATTAAAAGAACTGGCAGAGGTCATTTCAACACTGCTTGCTATAATCATTGAGAAATCTTGGAGGACAGGAGAAATTCCAGCAGACTGCAAGAGAGCAAATATTGTCCCCATCTTCAAGAAGGGAAAAAAAGAGGACCCAAATAATTATCGCCCAGTCAGCCTGACGTCAGTACCCGGAAAGATCCTGGAGCAGATCATTAAGCAGTCAGTTTCTAATCACTTAGAAAGCAACAAGGTAATCACAAGAAGTCAACATGGATTTCTCAAAAATAAGTCATGCCAGACTAATCTTATCTCTTTTTATGATAGAATTACTAGCTTGATAGATGAAGGGAGTGCTGTGGATGTAGCATATCTCTATTTCAGTAAGGCCTTTGACAAAGTTCCCCATGACATTCTTGCAACGAAGCTAGTAAAATGTGGGCTGGACAGGGCTACTGTTAGTTGGATTTGTAATTGGTTGACCGACTGAACCCAAAGGGTGATCATCAATGGCTGCTTTTCATCCTGGAGAGAAGTGACTAGCGGTGTGCCACAGGGTTCTGTCCTGGGCCCAGTGCTGTTCAATATCTTTATCAATGACTTGGATGAAGGAATAGAGGACATGCTCATCAAATTTGCAGATGACACCAAATTGGGAGGAGTTGCTAATACGTCAGAGGCCAGGTCAAAATTCAAAATGACCTGGATACATTGGAGACCTGGGCCAAGGCTAACAAAATGAAATTCAACAAAGAGAAGTGTAAGGTCCCACACTTAGGTAGAAAAAAATGGGATACAGACATATCGGATGGGGGACACGTGGCTGGATAGCAGTACGTGTGAAAGGGATCTAAGAGTCTTAATACACCACAAGCTGAACATGAGTCAGCAGTGTGATGCGGCAGCCAAGAAAGCCAATGCAATTCTCGGCTGCATCAATAGGAGTATGGTGCCTAGATTGAGGGAGGTACTGGTTCCACTCTACTCTGCTTCGGTTAGACCTCATCTTGAATACTGTGTCCAATTCTGGGCACCCCAATTCAAGAAGGACTTGGTAAAGCTGGAGCAAGACCAGAGGACAGCGACCAAAATGGTGAGAGGCCTGGAAGCCATGCCCAATGAGGATAGACTTGGAGAGCTGGGTATGTTTAGTCTGCAGAAGAGAAGGTTAAGAGGGGACATGATAACCATGTTTAAATATTTGAAGGGATGCCACGTAGAGGAGGGAGAGGGCTTGTCTTCGGCTGCTCCAGAGACCAGGACAAGGAGCAATGGATTCAAACTGTAGGAAAGGAGATTCCACCTGAACCTCAGAAAGAACTCCCTGACAGTCAGGGCTGTCCGGCAGTGGAATGTTCTGCCTCGGAGTGTAGTGGAGTCTCTGTCTTTGGAGGTTTTTAAACAGAGGCTAGATGGCTATCTGTTGGGAGTGCTTTGAGGGTGTTCCTGCATGGCAGTGGTTGGACTGGATGGCCCGTGTGGTCTCTTCCAACTCTACATTTCTATGATTCTATGATTCTATAACCAAAATTTATGGAGGGCTGGTTGGAATACTATACTTAAATTGGAAAAATTTTCAGTCAGTCATGAAGATGTCTGGAGAGTTTGGGGCTTGTCACTATCTCCCAGTCTAAGCCAACTCGTAGCACTATTGTGAAAATATATGTGAGGGACAGAACAAACTATGCCACCTTGAATTTCAAAAATGAAAGGTAGGATAAAAATGTAATAAATAAAAATAACACCATGACCACTTTATCTGCAGAGGCAACATGTGCACAAATTCATCTGGATTCTTTAAGTGAAGCAAAGAACTGATCATATCTGAAGGAATGATAAAGCAAACAGAACTTGCTGAAATTCAAATAGGCAATGGAATTCTTCCCCTAGGTTTTGTACATCACTAGGGATGACCTAATCTGAAGGACATACTGTCAGTCTGAATCATCCAGCACTTTATGAAGCAAGAAAACAATATTCAGGGAGTTCATTAGTAGGCAATTCTCGCTATAATTTAGCATCTTTTGGTATGCACATTTTTCTGGTAGCTGTGATGATGAGCTCATTGAAAAAGGTCAGACCAAGAAATGGGAAACTGAGAAGATGTGGAATGGCATCAATTAAAAAGAAATTGCATGTTGTGGGGATCTGAGCATGCTGGAAATCAGGAAGATAACCAGATGAGTTTGGAATAAAGCCCAAGATAAATTAGGGGCCTGAGGAAGAAATTGGTTGGCTTAATAGTTTGGGCAATACAGATATTCATATCATAGTGTTCTTTTAAAAAAGAGCTTGGCTTCCACAAGGAAGTGGTATATTTTTTACAAAACACAACAAAACTATGCAACTTTGAAGAAAAAAAGTAGTAACTAACAAATCTGTAAACAGCAAATGACATAAACCTTTTTTATCCCAGCAAATAGTTGGAAGATTTAGGATGAACACTGACCTATATTTTACTGTGTGGGGCATTAACCCCTAAATTAGATTTTTTTTAAAAAAATAATCTGATTTTGAAATGTGGAATTTTCTTGGTGTTAGAAGGGGGGGAGTTTTATTCAATCCTTCAGAAGCAAAAAAGAAGAGATATGTTCTAAAGGGATCTCCTTTGAAATGACTGACCCTTGTTCGTACTTCTGACTAATTAACTGAAAGCTCACAATGTTCATTCAAACCTTATGCTGGGTAGAAAATGCCATTAAGCACAGAAATCAAAGATATGATGATTAGGGTGTTGAAGCAGGTCATTTGCTTGCTCTATTGCAGAAATATATTTCCTTGATATGCTCTTTCCATGCACCTAAATTCCCAAGTGGGTTCCCATCTTCTATAAACCCAGCTCATTAACATGATATTCCATGTCTCATGTACCTCATTACCCATATCACATTCTCCCTAGAAAGAGTTTACCATATATATATAAAAAATCAGAATATATATCCTTTGCCCTTCTTGTCCTGGAGAGCAAAATCTCTGTTTGACTATTATCAGTAAGAATGAATGAATTCAGCCCTTTCCTACAGAAAGGGAAGGTTCTGACAGTTTCTATTTCAAGTTTCATCCACATTTTGAGATACAGCAGTTGGTATCTACTGTTTTGTATGTAGAAGATAATCTCACTTAATACTTGTCAGACTCTCTTAACCTTGCTGTTTCTGATGCATATTAAGGATATTAGAAGAAGGAGAATTATAGCTTTCTACTGTGAGCAGGTCTTTAAGATTCTCATAAAGGTAGAGGCTATGAAGCTGAGAAATATTTCATTCTTTCCAGTAGGCAGATTTGACATGTTTTAATCTTCATTTTACTCTAGTTGATCACATTAATGCTTTCTAAATATTAGGGCCTCAGTTGAAGTTGCTACATAATACAGAAAGAAAGATTTTGATTTCACCTATTCACTTACACTTGACTGAAATTTAGTATAGTTAATATATCCTAAGGATATATTTTAATTTCCTATTATTTTAATTTCTTAGGCTTATAGTCCTAATCTTTAAAAACTTCACAGCTTATTGCTCTTCTGCATTCTTGTTAGATATTTATTCTTCTGCACTATGACTCTATGACAAATAGAGTTATATATAGTGTTTCCCCATGTCAAACTAAAAAAAGATGAGCATGTACAAAGTGCTTAGTACCTTGCAGCAGTGTTCACCCCCTTTGACTCTTCAGTGGTGTTGTGTGTTGACAAACTGCAATGTGTTGCTTAACATGTTGGCTTTGGTTTATTTAAATTTTGTGTCACATTAAAAATATTTTGCACCTTCACCATGTTGAGTATCTTGTGTACAAATATTGATTATAATACCAATTAAATCAATTTCAATTCAAGGTGGTTGCACACAAAGGAAGTGAATAATTTGCAATACCCTTTATACGAGGTGTGTGTGTTACCTCCTAGCTATGCATTTCCATCCTTGCTTGGATGGTCAAACAAGTAAGTTTACATGATTGAATTCTGAAACATGAATGCCTAAGTGAGTTAGCTCTAGTGCCAGAAGGACCTCTCCCTCTCTGACATTATCTGTAGTATGCAGAAGAAAACCATCTGACATGGTACAGTTGGTCTCAAAACTAGCATGTTTACCAAAATACACATCTGTATTGAAGATCAGATAATTTTTCCAGCAATGAACTTTTACTGTTCTCAAGACTGTTCTCTTCTGACAGGCCTTCCCAGACTAGTACTCCACCGCCTCCCACCAACTGTCCTCTTGTTTTTAATAGTAAATGTGTTTTAGGGGTTTTTAGATGAGTTGGTGGGTGGGGAGGATGGGTTATGTTTTAGTTGCTTTTAATGTATTTGATATACTGTTGTAGTACCGCCTCAATCCGTCAGGAGAGGCGAGATATTAATAATTATAATTATTATTATTATTACTGAAAAGTTAGAAATGGAGAGCAACATATAGCTTAAATGCTGACAGCTGTATCAGAGAAGGAGGCCAGAAGAATTAAAATTCTAGCTATTCTAAGCAGGCTATGCAATGAGGTTTCACCATTCAAGTGGAAAAAAAAGGGAGGGAAAAACAAAGCCTAAGAATTACCAAGAGAGAGGAAGAATCAGAAATGGAGAGCTTTTTACCTCTTCCTTTCCTGTTTAAGATTTGCCTGCAAACAGGGAGGGAAACAGAGGCAACTCAAGATAAATTCTGAAAGAAGGCAGGAGAAGGCGGCATTTTTCAATCCATGCAAAGCTTTATTAGACAAAGATTACTGCATGATATTGTGGAGAAGATCCTTGTCCTCCACATAGCACAGAAGCTGCTATGGGAGGGAGGCACTGGGCAAATCCATTTTTCCTAATCCATTTGCACAATGTAAATCTGGATGCCCTACCTGTTAAAGGAGAACACAAGCTGCCAGAAGTAGCACCCTTCCCCCAGTGTACCAGAGGTCATGGCCTAGTAGGTGTTAAGGCCCTCAGAGAAGGTTGGTTGAGAATGTACTCACTCCAGCTAAAGAGAATTCTGCAGCAAAAGGAGAAGCAGAGACCCTTCAAGTCACTGACAACATCAGTGTTTAAAAAGATAAGATGAAAGGGCTCTATGTGGAACTGAAGGCTGAAGTAGAGATCACATCAGGAAAAAAGAATCCCATCTACTTCTGCTTGTAGCCTCTAATCCTCTCCATTTGTGTTAGAGATGAGCAGTGAGCAATATTAATAGAGATAACAAGAGCTACTGGAAACAACACATCTGCATGTGGCAGATCTTGGCTCTTTGCATATCAAGCATATCTTTGCTTTGCTAGCATCTGACCTTGGCTTGATAATGAGCTCTATTTCTGGTTTTCCTTTCTTTGACATCAACACCAAATTTGTGGGAATCCATTTGCTGTAACTCTGGCACTGTCTCTTACCTTGGTCTTGTTTCCAGACATTCCTTATCTGCTCTGTCTGATGACTCCATGTGTAACTGACCTTGCCTTTGTTTCCTGGATTCTGCTGACAGAGACTCCTTAGTTACTGCAAACTTTTTCACCAAAGGAACTTGTAACAAGTATTTTTATAGTGCATAAAATGCTACAGAGAAGTCTTAAAAAGAAATCCTATAGCATAATCCAGGAAAGGGTTATTTTATCTTGAACATAGGCAAGAGACCATATTGCAGTATGACATTTCAGTAGATAATATGAAACTATGTTGTTCTTCTCAAAAACTAATCAGCACACTTTGCCCTAACCTCTCAGCCTAGCTGGAAAATAAAGGGAGAGGAATTTTGCCAAGACTGCTCCAAGACTGGGAAAATTATGTTTCTGGAGGAAGAGGAAAAATTACTTATAATGAAATTCTGTACTGTACAATGCAAAATTAATTTGTCTAGTTTTATCATATTCTGTCTATATATCCATAGCTCATATATACATCTTGAACTCATTTCAAAGTGGGGAGATGTCGACACACACTTTAGAGGCAAAGCTTCCGAGGGACTCAATCAACGTGGGTTATGCTGTATCAGTATCGGACATCTGTTTTCCTTGTTGTAAATCACTAGTACATCCATTAAATGCCTATAAATATTTTCTTTTCACATCCGTACCTATGTCTTATATTTATTATCCACAGATCTGTTTGATGTGCTGGACCTGATCAAATCTCCAGAGTAGGACAGTTACTTGTGTAGGATTTTTCCATCCTATCCTGAAACTATTGCCACTGCTATAGGCACTTTCTTGGGACCAGGACACTGTATCTGATTCAGAATGCATATTCAATGTCTGTTAATATAGATCAGAGTATAAAGAGAATAACCACTAGACTTACCTGGTATGTTAGGTTGCAGCTTGGTGACGAATCATAGCAACAGCTCTTTGGCTGTGCTGGCAATGTGTTTCTCCTTCTCAGAAGGCAGTGCACTGCTGCATACCTTCTGGAAAGGGAGAACACTGACAGCCATTTAATTTAAACCTGAAGTTTGAATGTACCAGCTGGCAGATTTGGGGGCCTGATCAGAGCTACCTGGATTGACAGTCTTCCCTCTGGTCAGTTACTGGGATATAAATTCAGCATTGGTAACCTGCTCCCAGTCACTTCATTTCTGATGTCACCTGCCCTCTCTCCTCATTCTCCTTTGACTGGTGGACACTGGGTACCATTAGTATGGTCTGGTGGGTGTAAGTGGTCGTGCACAGCACTGGTGGGGCACAATTCTCCCACTCTCTCTGGTAGCAGGAAAAGCCACCAGGGGGGAACTGCTTCTCCTTTTGTCCCAGCTGTTCTGGCAGCTGGCCAGAATGACAGGCTTATCAGTCAACAGGTGGGTTGATGATGCCTGGATCTGGTCCCATGTATGTGCCAACCTTTTGGCAACTGTAGCTAATAAAATTGTGGCATTTGTTCTTCCAATTTTGGGTTTATATGTTGTGTTACTGCACCTCTTACCTGAGCATGCAACTGGCATTCACAGTTATTTGGAAGGAGTTAACATGTTAAAAAATCTAGTTCAATTTGGCTTGCATTGCACAGGATATATTTTAACAATACAGGTAATTTTTATTTGATGATTAAATTTATGTACCATCACTAAACTAAAAGCTTTTTTAAAAAATCATGAATTCATTCCATTCCTACTCCATCCCTGTCCCTGGTTTGAGCTCTGGAGAGAAAGAAACAGCTGAATAATTCTTGAAAACCCCACTTCTCTTCCATATCACAAAATCTTTTCTGCCTTCCTCTTCTTGTTCCATTATAATCTGATCTCCTTAACCTTTCCCATTCTTTACCTCACCTGAGGATTCCCCACCCCCACTCCCAAAGTTCCAGGTTTAAGATCTTCAGATTCGAACTTCAGTTTTCTGGGCTAGATGAGGAGCTTGTCTGAAGTGTCCAGTACATAACACAGAAAAACTATTTGGATATAAGGAAGATTGTTGTTGTTGTTAGTGGTGGTGGTGGTAGTGTTGTTGCTGGGACTGAAAGTAGCTTACAACTATTAGAAAACCACAGATTACAAAGATTAAAACACAATTAGACAATCAAAAAGAATTCAAACCAAGTTAAAATACATAATTAAAAACTTACACACCCATATCAGCAGCACAGTTAACAATATCCAGCACGTTCTACTAGACAGGCCACATATAATTACACATTGAATGCTTGTTGGAATAAAAATGTCTTTACTTGACTGTGGAAAGAAAGCCTCTGAGACCAACATAACTCCTTGTCTCTCCTGTGCTCAGCAAATGGCTGCACTACGTCTTCAACGTCCTGCTCAGAATGAGCCCTGCCACTGCTCCAGCCCCCTGTGCTTCTGACTCACAGAGAGCACTGACATAAGGAGTTGTAAATTCCTGACATTCCTGGCACTTTGACTCTGTGTCTGAATCTTCGAGCTCCAGAGGATTAGTTATGATGCACACACTGTAGAATATCACATATTTTCCTAAATCACTATATATAGATAGATAGGTAAGCATTATAAAAGACTGCAAAACGTCACAAACACCAGTGAATGAGGACTTGAATCTAGAACTCCAAAAGCCCAATCCAACCCTCTAGCACATTTTTATATTGCATCCAATAAATACATTTTGAAATCAGATCCATAATCATGTATCTGTCTAAGATTTGTGATAATTCCTCATATTTCACTGCAGTTTTTCAAAGTAACTAAAATGAAGCAGATATTCATCTGTTCATAGATATGTCAGTGAATGTTTATTTCAACTCTGGGAAAATGTAAAATTTTATTCTGCTTGTAGAATTAGGGGACAGAATAATTAGACAGAACTGTGTTTGAAACACAAAATGATTTCTAATACAAAAAAGGAAGTTTCAAACTGGGTGTCAAGGTTGGAGACCTGGGCAGCAAGCCAGGCTGGAGAAAAGAGACTGAGAGATAGCACAATCCCACCAGGAGGAGTCAAAGGCCCTTTCCACACGGGGGTTAAAAAACGGTGTAGAGTGACCTCTGACGGAGGTTGTCTACACCATAAAGTGGATTGGGGCGGACTACTTTTGCGTAGTTCCACACCCCAATCTGCGTTAGGGTGACCAGAAGTGGTGGTGCCATGTGCTTTTTAAAAACCACTTTTCATTAGGTTTTTAAAAACACGGGGTGTGCAGCCTCATGCAGCCGCGTGCAGCCCCGTCGCAGCACCCGGTGTAGATTTGCAGGCGCACGCAAGGGCACACCTGCAGACCTGCCAGGGGGCGGGCTTCCAGCTGGCGAGCTTCTTCATTTGGTAGAGAGCCTCCGCCAGCCACAAGCCACCATTTTGGGCACCACAGGACGCTGCGGGACTGACGAGTGTGGAGCAGCGAAAACGCGCTGCTCCATGTGGCGACGGACGTACCCAGTTTCAGGTAAGCTCCATTTTAGTGTGTTTTCGCCTGTTTCTTCCTCCGTGTGTGGAAAGGGCCAAAGTAAGCAATTACTCATAGGCAGTCCATTTACCTAAGCCTGAGCAACAAGCGAAAGCCATAGTCAGAGTCCAAAATCCAGGGGTCAGGAGCCTAGAGATCAATCCAAGGTATCAGGGGCCAGGTGCTGGAAGCAAGGAACAGGCAAGAAGAGAGCTTGTAGAAAGTTTGCCACAAGCAAAGAAAAGCTTTGAGGAAGGCAATTATATAGCCCAGGCACAGGTGTGGCCAGTCACCGCTTCACACAAGGAGGAAGAAATGGGCGAAAACACACTAAAACGGAGCTTACCTGAAACTGGGTAAGTCTGTCGCCACGTGGAGCAGTGCATTTTCGCTGCTCCACACTCGTCGACGTCCTGCAGCGTCCTGCGGTGCCCAAAATGGTGGCTTGCGGCTGGCGGAGGCTCTCCACCAACCGGAGAAGCTCGCCAGCCAGAAGCCCGCCCCCTGGCAGGTCTGTAGGTGCATCCTTGCATACACCTGCAAATCTACACCAGGCGCTGCGACGGGGCTGCACACGGCTGCATGGGGCTGCACGCCCCGTGCTTTTTAAAAACCTAATGAAAAGTGGTTTTTAAAAAGCACGCGGCACCGCCACTTCCGGTCGCCCTAGCGCAGATTGGGGGTGTGGAACTACGCAAAAGTAGTCCACCTCAATCCACTTTACGGTGTAGACAACCTCCATCAGAGGTCGCTCTACACTGTTTTTTAACCCCCATGTGGAAAGGGCCAAGGAAGCCTCCCTTTGCTCAGCTCTCTTGAGTCTCCGCCTTGTTCGTGGGCTGATTGATGCAGGCTCCAGGGCTTCCTTGGGATCACAGCTGGATCCCTGTTGCCCTAAAGGAGCAGGCAGAGGAACATCAACCCTGCTTGGTCCCTGGCAGCAGGGGGAGCTCTTGAGCTGCAGGACTCATCTCCAGCCAGAACCTCAGGGACCAACAGCTGCTGCTCATCATCAGCACTCTGACAGGGGCTTTAGTTATCACACTGGGTTCCCAAAGTATTTGTTCTTTTGTTTTGCCTTGGTCTTTACTTCACATTTATCAAACTTGATGTTTATCAAGTGTTTTTATAACTTCCATAAGCCATCCATATATTATAAATGTAAAGAAAACTTATACATCTTTTATTATTTTTAGAAATGGGATGAGGAAATACCAGTTACTGAGAATGGTAACTTTAGAAGTCCCTCTGATCAATTAATCCCAGTGGAATTACTTTTAAATAAATGTCTTGACTCTAGTGACCTAAATTTTATAATTCCCCAACCCTTAGGGACTAAGAAAAAGCTAAGATGGTTTTTGCAAAATTGAAGAGGCCTAGGCTCTGGATGAAGAACCAGCTGAGTGATGTGAACTTTTTTGGCTCTTTAGCACTGCAGCTCATGTTGATTAATAAATAATTAATAACTGGCAAAAACAGTAATTCTGAAATCTCAAATGAGGTCAAACAGCTCAACTGAAAGAGTAAATATAATTAAGTAGCCAAATTTTCATTTTAATTCATAGTTTTGTCGATTTTATTTTGTGAGTTCTTACATTGGTTTAGCATATAAACACATTCCCCCACCTCGTAATTTTGAGTCATTAGCTGTTGTGGAACTTAAGGCTACAACACAGTATATCTTTATGACATGTGAAGGATACCTTCAGTGATTTCCCATGACTGTTGTAGAAAGAAAGAAAGAAAGAAAGAAAGAAAGAAAGAAAGAAAGAAAGAAAGAAAGAAAGAAAGAAAGAAAGAAAGAAGAAAGAAAGAAAGAAAGAAAGAAAGAAAGAAAGAAAGAAAGAAAGAAAGAGAGAAAGAAAGAAAGAAAGAAAGCATACTACTCAATAAGTCAAATAAGAGAACACCTGGATGCAAATAGCTTCTGGGGAGAGGCAGAAATATAGTAGGAGGAAGAGAAAATGTAATAATTTCCCCCTGTTCTGGCTTGACCAATACTGTCCACCCAGGGACAATGGTTGGTGGATTTGCAATGGGGTGCTCTGTTACCTTAAAAGGTATGGGACTTTGATGTTCACCTGTAATCCCAGAATCTCCTCAGAAGTTTGGGCGGGGGGTCTTGGAAAATTTTCTGTATGCCAACATCACAAGATGGTCTCTGATTGCCTCACCTGGGCAGTTTCACCTTCCATTGTATTTGCATGTGCATATAGCCTACAGTCTTGAAAGGATTATCACAAACTCATTAACACCGGGTTTTCCTGCCTAATCTTCTCTGAGATCACCTTAACCTCGCAACATCTTCCAGACAGCACACTTTCAAACATGCTTTTCAGTCATAAAAATGTTCAATTAGGAAAACAGCACATCCCACAGAATGGGAATATATGGTATGACCTAACATTATTGAAATTCAAGTCTGGTTACTGGCACTTTTCTAATCACAGTTTAATGCAGAAATTGGACAGAAATATCTGAGTGGTAAATGTCTGAAAAGTGGCAAAGTTTATGACAGAGTTGAAGAAGTAACTTTATTTACTTACTACAGCCTTACTTTAGCCAGCATGCCCAGAAACAGACTGATTTTCCCAGCCCTACATTTATACAGTACAAATCGATTATCTTTGCAATAGGAGTAAAAGAGGTGTGTGTGTGTGGGGGGGAATTACAGGCAACAACAAACATCATCACAGACTCTAGATCAAGGATCTCTCTGTGTTATATTTACCCATCTCTTTCTCATCTTTTTCTTTGTTAATTACAGCAATTATCATGAGTATATTATAACAGTGCGTGTTGTTGCCTGGTGGCAACCCTCACGACTGCAGTCTACTTGCCAGTATTTTTTAAAAGCCAGCTCTTCTTGCCCCTGAAAGTTTAAAAGCCATTTTCTCTCATGTAATTTTCTTACCCTGTCAGGGAAGAAAATGTAGCTAAGAAGAACTAGATGACAACTGCCAGCAATTTTTAGGAAATCATCCCTGAATCAGTGAGTCAAGTAAAGTTGCCAGCACATAATTATCCCCTTCATATGTCCCACTGATTTTAGAGTCAGAGAGCAATTCTACATGTTTAGTCTTGATTTTGATTTTCTATAAGTGTAACAGCAGCAATATTTCTTCATTAACGGATAAAAAAGCATAATTCAAATAGCAGGAAACAGGTATCTGGCTTTCTTCAGGTGCTTCCTTCTTGCCTCAGTTCTTATATGTGCTTCTTCATCCTCAGACACTCTATGCTGTTATACCAGCTCCCCCTCCCCTTGCTCCCTCTCTTTCTATACACAATTTAATACCAGCAAAACCAGCCAGGTAGTCACCATGCTTCTATTAAATAATGCTTGTGTAGCAGATGGCAGAAATGACTAAGCATGCATTTGCTACAATAATATAAGGAACAACAGCAACAATAACAAATCTGCCAGCTGGCTTTCTTCACTGCTATTACATAGCATCATGCTGTTTAAGAACATTACTTTTAAAATTGGCTTTTTTGGCAGTGACAATGCTGGGACTGTGAGTGGCACAATAGGCATCCACATATGGGTTATTTAAAACATTTGTATCCCACTTCTCCTCCAAGTGGCTTAGAATAGCATTTTAGCTACATAGCAGTCCTATTGAAAGAAATTGTGTAATCCAAGGTCACCCACTCAGTTGTGTAATGGCTAGAACAGGGGTGGTCAAAAAAGCAGCCCACGGGCTGCAGGCAGTTCATCTTTTTTTGTAGCCCTCCCCCATCCCATCATGTCACAAAATCTTTCTTTTAACTTTAAATGAAAAACTACACTTGAGTCTTTGGAGAGAACAATTTCTATTAAAAACAACACATGAAGCCCTCACATGCCTCATTTTAATGAAAAAGAGGTGGCCTTCTAATCACTTCTTGTATCAGAGGTGAGCTTCTACTCATTTGCATTGTTAAAGGGAAGGCTATGTCCTAAGATGGTAATGTTGATCCCAAGACCTACAGAAGCTGGTCACCTTGGTCTGGAACATCCGTTTACCATCCTCAAACTCTTGATTCTCCAGTCACTATTTGACATTAGATGTTTTGATTTTCATTGGCTTTTGTTCAATATTTTATCTGATGGATCATCATTTTTATTCTTTATTCTTACAGTGAATGTACTTTTGTAAATAATGATCTGCATCTTTTTGTATACTATAAAATCTCAGGGATTGTTAGGGTGACATGGCATACGCAGACAAAAAGCAGCTATGCATGGTCTATTTGAGTGTCTTTTGAAAAGGAAGCAAGTTGAGAACAAAAATACAACTCAGGGAGCTATCTAAACTGGATGCCAGGGGGAAGTGGTTTGTTCAAAGGCAGAATGAAGTGAAGTAGGAAACAGGAGACAACACTACGTTAGAGGAAGCTTAGTTCCTGCATAGCAGTGGGTTGGACTTGATGGCCCTTTGGTCTCTTCCAACTCTATGATTCTGTGTTTCTATATCTATGTACTTGAAAGCTCAGGACAGGAGCCTGGCTAACTGTTGTCCAGGAAAGTCTGATCTGAAATATTTTGATTATGGTCTCCTACTCATTTAGGAAGGTCATGGTCAGATCTGCTGAAGCTAACTTGCAAAAGGAAGTGCTGCTACTACTACTAACATGGACCTACTTTTACCTTATTTAGTAGTATGAAACAACACCACATAGATGTACATGTTCTCTTACATCTGCATGTACTGAACAATACTATTAAAATGAGCATTGATAACTGAATAAATGAAGCAATGTAATTCTTATAAATCTCTTCACTAGAGCAAATGACAATAATTTCCTGCTAACTTTAGGCCCTCAGGATGCAGGAGAAAGTGTCTCAGCTCCATACCCGTGGCATTATAAAGTTCCCTGTTGATGTTTCTCCTCACAAGGCCAATGTGTTTGGATTACTTCCCCCCCACACACACACACACCACACTGTTGGGGCAAAATGGCAGAAAAAACAAGGGAATTTGAGGCCAGTGACTTTCTTCAAGCTGAAAATGCTTCAGTGCACGAAACTAATGCCTTGTCCTTCAGGAAGCCCAAGTCATTCCCACCAAGGTGAATGACTAATGTCAGGAGGCTTCACTGGAAGCCTCTGCTCCCCAGCTGTTAAATAATGGCTAAGTCATTCAACCCCAGTTAAGCCCCAAAATGGCAGCTTTGGGCCTGGCACTGTTACTATACCATATACCCCACTCTGTAGGGTGTGCTGTTTTCATAATTGGACATACTTATGGCTGAAAAACATGTTTCAAAGTACCCTGATTGTAAGAAGGTTGCCTGGCTAGGATGATCTCAGACATGATCACATCATATGTTCAATGAAGATTAGGTGGAAAAGTCTGATGCTAATGGACTTGTAATAATTCTTATAAACTGCAAGCTATGAGCACTTCCAAAAACAATCGAAAGGAAAACTGCCCATATCAAATAATCAGGGACCATACTGTGAGCACATCCATTGGAGACCTTCCCTATTCACCCTACCATATCCAAAACATTAAGAGATCATCATGACTTCCATCAATGTTTTGTCACCCGGGGTTAAGGCAATCAGCCCATTTCAGACTCCTTTGCCAACCCTGTGAGAAAGTCACTACCACTTTGTCCATGCACCCTTCTTTAGGGCAGTTAATAGGGGATAAAAACCCTAGTTCCAGCCCCAGTAAATTACAGTATGTGGTAGTACATGGTAGTACGCTGAGCATATTAAGCTGCATATTGAACTCCAGACTCTGATTCCTCTATGCTACCCTCAGACACACTGAACCATTCCACTTTGACTTTCTGCTTCAGGACTAGTAACAATAACCATTTCCACCCAATGTCTCTGTATCCAACCTTTCTTGCCTTACTTTCTAATAGTTCTGTATGGTTCTTAAGACTGACTGATTTCTTGCATGTTTGTTAATTCCATTCAAATTCTTTCTACATTCAACTCGCCTCTACTGTTAGTACTTTTATACACAAGTAAAAAAATTCTGCCATTACCTTCCTATCACAGGCCTCCTTTGAGCTATAGTTCTCCAAATTCTAAGAAGATACTAGCACAAAGAGTGGACCTCAAAGTCCCCCACCTCTTAGGGTAACGGCAAGCCACCGAGAACATCATATTGTAGCTGCAAATCAGGACCTACTATTTTGAAAATACAGCACCTAGAAACAGAAACAGAAACAAGAGTAGTTCAGCAAAACTGCTTCTAAATATAGAGTACACATATTTTCTTGAACTGGAAGACTTCCAGTGCTCTCGATGCCTTGTTGGGATGAGGCCCATTGTAGAAACAGTGGATACAGGTCCTGTTCTAAATAGATGGGTGCCAAACTAACCTCATGTATGCTCAAATACTGCAAAGCCTTCAAAGTAACTGTCCAAAACTGACAACTGGTAAGGAGTGAGAAATAAATGTGACAAAACAACAATACCAGTCTATTCTCCCTGAGCTGCACGTAATATTACAGAGCACATACAGGTCAAAACACAAGCCCAGTTGAACCTTCACCCCCACTCCACCCCATTTTGATTAGTCTTGGAGCACCTAATGCACAAAATTACACCCTGACCCTCCCAATTCCACATCAACAAAGGCCAAAACTCTGCCGGGGACAGCTCTTTTGGCAACTACAACCAATTTGCTAATGTGTAACACCCTAAAAAACTGCAGACAGTTCTGTGCTGTTCACTGCACAAGTCCAATGAGGTATTCTTTATACTTTATCCTTTGACTATGCAAGCATTACCACATCTTTTTATGCACTACTTCCCTCCTGCTTTTATATTATCCTGAGATTTCTCAGTTTCTAATGGGCCTGTTTTGTTTAATAGTTGGCTACTTGGAACAGGAAGAAAGCTGGCAGCATGACAGTTGGGAGCTCCATGTGCAACAGTAGTAAGGTCTTTTTAGCATGTGTTATCTAAGCAGCAGGTTTTGGTCTTTTCTGAGTTTATTTTGCGATGGCAGGGAACAAAGAAGGAGAAATAATCCCTGGGTGCTGTTTAATTAGAATGACTGATGTTTGTTCTGAGGTTTGGAGACAGTACTGACACTCTAGTATGCTTTTGCTAGGTGATAGCCCAGTGACAGTTGACAGAACAACAGCATCTGCAAAACTAGGGGATAATAACATTTCTGTTTTTCAAACACTTCTGGGAGGATAGATAAGCTTTGCTACAGGATCTCAAGGTCAAAAAGCCAGATTCAGTTGCAACAAGAGAAGAAACAAGTTCTGGATCTGAAATCTTCTCTAAGCAAAAACTTGAAGTGACTTATATTCCTTACTGCCAAATCCTGCTCTGGAAAGGTTTTCAGACTTGTGCCTTCTAATGGCCAGAAATCAAGGTGAGACTGAAGATATACAGGGCAGTTAAAGAAGTGACACAGTGAGCAGAACAAGAATGTAGGTAAGAAAGGCGAAAGTAATTTGTTTGATCTCAATGCTCAGGCCAAGGAGTTAGTTTGAGCCAAAACTTTAAGTCAATGTGGCTTAATTTGATTACTGCAATGTATAAATATTCCAAGAAGCTTCTCAAAGGTATGGGCGGTTACCTTGTGGCCCCCTGCATTTGCAACTGTTTGTCATGGCACGCAGATTAAATTGTGATCTGACATTTTGAAGATGCAATGTTCAGGATGCAATGTGGCCTGAGTCTTGGCAAGAGTACATGTTGCAGTCTACTTGAAAGAAAAACACAGAGCTGGCAAAATAAAATGTTTCAATCTTTCAAGTTGGGAACTCTCCACTATTAACAAATTAAGCTGTGTCTTAAATCCCTAAGGCCATAAGAGCATTAAATAATTCAAAGCTCACAATGATCCATTATTAATCCATTTCATTTTCAGAAGGCCACTTTAGTGGAGAAACTTAAGGTGCAGTTAGTTTGCTGTTTATTTTTAAAGTGAAAGATACTTCTAAGCTGTAACTAGGTCACAGTATCATTGCTGTTGTGATGAGTCACTTGACTAGTCTGAAGAAGGAAGCATTTCTTCTGCCCTCCTTACAATGTGTTTTCTCCCTTATTCCTTAATTTCACAGATGGGTTAGTTTGTCAGAAATAAAAAGAAAGGAAAGAAGGAAGGGATTCTTCTCCCACTGGAAAGAAAGGGAGAGAACATAAGTTGTTTGGGTAATTAGGGCCATTTATTTAACTATGGACAGACAGGATCTATCTGGGTCTAACTAGAGCAGCTGCAGGTGACAGGGTTCAGCATTGATATCCTGCCCATGGATGCCATAGGTGATTCACTCCTGGCCCAAGAGGCAAGCTATATGGTTAACATTCCCCAGCTGGCCTATTTAGAAAGCCCATCATAGCACAAAACCTCCATCCAAGTCCCCAGACTCAAAAGAGGTGCACCACCATTGGTAGTCTCAAAAGTTCCTTCCTCACCTCCTGTGGATAGATCAGAGGATCACTCGTCACCATAAAAGGCATCTCTGGGGCGCTCACTGATGTCCTCTGAGCTAACTTTTCTTCCATGCTACGTAGCTAAATTGCCACCTATTTAACATCACTACTCTGATCCAATCAACCCATAATTATTTACATGCTCCACTGAAGGTTTGGCAAAAACAAAACAAAAGCCCTCTGAAGTATAGCTTCAACCATGGGTGAGAAATTCCTGTGCGGCCCAGAAGCAACCAACCCAAGGTACAGTGGGCCTTTGGCTTGAGCAGAATGAAGCAGCAAAGATGGAGCAAAATACCTCTGCCAAGCTAGTATAGAATATCCTTGAACACTGTTACATTTTAACAGTATCTGTTAATCTATAGGCATCATAACAGGCATCTATTACAATCATAATGGTATTAACATAAGCCTTGGTGTACAGCTGTCACAAACAGCATTTTTCATTGGTGCAGACTGCAAAATAGTCTAGTCTGTTGGTTTGATCTTCACTTCTTTTATTCTCTCCCTAGCCTCTCCCAGGCTGTCAGTTGTCCAATCAAAATATATCAAAGCAAAGGTGTTGACTGTTCATCATTTATGATATCCAGTCAAAACAAATCATAATAAAGATCTTTAGATATGACTTCACCCTTGGTGTACTTGGAGTCCTTGGCTGCCAGCCATCCTAACTGCATCAGCTATTATATCTGCTAGAAGGTTATTCTTGGTCACATCTGCTTTTATCTCACAGTGCTGCCAGAAACACCAGCATTTTCATTCCTTATCTCATTTACATTCTGGTAGGTGTTTGCTTAGACTTGGTGATATATACACAGAAATTATAATGCATCTAGCCTTCTGCATTATATCTTATATCTCATATGCCATTTCTGTAGGTTTATTCCCAGGTAACAAAATAAGCCTGGCTTAGAATATGAGTTCCAGAAAACTCTCTTATGTTTTATAGTTGAATTGTACCAGATGCTGCCATGGTCTGTTCCTGATAGCTCCAAATGGAAGCCACACCCATTTTCCTTTCCCTCATGAATCTTACCCGCAGTACCTCAGGAAGCCATCTCCCATTTCTCCACCCAAATTTAACCTTAGGTATCTAAAGACCAGTATTTCAGTCTTCTTTAGTCACCATCTTTGTTTTCTACTTTATTGCTTTCCCCAGAGACCCCCCTTCCTTCCTTCCTTCCTTCCTTCCTTCCTTCCTTGTCAAAAGCTCTTTTAAGAAACTGATTCCCATTGACAAATGGTAGCCCCCTTTTGCTTCTAGGAAGTGCTTTTTATGGAATTCTGACCTGAAACTGGCCACTTCATCTTGGATAGCAACTAAAAACACTTTTTCAAACTTTGGCTCTTTTCACACAGCATTTTCCATGCGAAAGGACACCTGGAGTGTCATGCGATTGTGAGGAGCGATCTGCATGATGCACTCACAATCACACGATGCTTCAGGGTAGGGCAGGTGCCGATCACACACCTTTTCATTTTCGGCTAGAAGTCAAAAATGGTGTGTGATCATGCATTGCTCCTGGGCCCCACACACACTTACCTGGCATGTGGAGCCTCCAAAGCCATGCCGGTCGTGCTTCTTGCCCCAGCGCAGACTGGGAAACTCCCAGGCTGCATTGCAGAAAGAAGAAGTGGAGCTCTCATGCAAGCAGACAGCTTGTACAGAGCCGAAAGACCCTGGACATGAGAGCCTCTCACCGGAGGCTGTTTGCGCAATTCCTGCACCCCAGCACCGGAAGAAGGTAAGGTGAGGAAAGGGCCTTTGTCTACCACAATGTCCCAAATGATTTTTATTCCTAGGAGTCCCTGCCTTTGGTTCAAAACTGGCCACTGTAATATGAATGGCAATCCAGCAAGCTCTTTCAAACTGAGGTACTATTATGATTTCCTAAAGATTTATGACAAGTTTCCCCATTTACTTCTAAGTAGCACCTCATTTAAATTTTGATTGTTCAGCTTTAAACAAAGTAATGCAACCTGTATAATCAAAAAGACTCTAGATTATAGTTGTCCCCCCATTTTTTTAAAAAAATTCTAGTGAGTTCCTGTTAGAATTTCAGCTTGAAACATAACATTGCAGATTGAACAGTGGACCAAAAAAAAAAAAAAAAAAAAGTCAGATTTTGACAATGTCCTGATGTTATCTCTCTCACAGATAGGAGAAACACATAAACTCATTTAGAATTACAAACTCTCTCTCTTCCTCTATCTCTATGCTTCATTTTCAAAATGAAGTTTAATACTGAAGGTCAACTTTTCTTTTAAAGCTACCAACAGAGAGGACAATACCTATGTCTAAAACACTAGGGGTAAAAGTGAGAGGTCTTTTCAAAAACATAACAAAGTATATGTCAGGTGGATTTCTATCATGACAACATTAAACAGCTGAAACACTGGCCATTTCTACACTACACTGTGATAGTGCTATTATTCCACTTTCAACATCCGATCGAATCCTAAGGTTTGCAGTTTAGGGAGGGGCATTTAGAATTCTCAGCCGGAGAGCTCTTTGGCCTCAGTAAACTACAAACCCCAGAATTCCACAGAATGTTGAAAGTGAAATAAGAAGGATATTGACAAGCTGGAGCGTGTCCAGAGGAGGGCGACCAAAATGGTGAGAAACCATGCCCTTTGAGGATAGACTTAGAGAGCTGGGTATGTTTAGTCTGCAGAAGAGAAGGTTAAGAGGGGACATGATAGCCATGTTTAAATATTTGAAGGGATGCCATGTAGACAAAGGAGAGTGCTTGTTTTCTGCTGCTCCAGAGACCAAGACAAGGAGCAATGGATTCAAGCTGCAGGAAAGGAGATTCCACCTGAACCTCAGGAAGAACTTCCTGACAGTCAGGGCTGTCCAGCAGTGGAATGTGCTGCCTCGGAGTGTAGTAGAGTCTCCTTCCTTGGAGGATTTTAAGCAGAGGCTTGATGGCCATCTGTCGGGATTGATTTGAGGGTGTTCCTGCAAGGCAGGGGGTTGGACTGGATGGCCTGTGTGGTCTCTTCCAACTCTACATTTCTATGATTCTATGATTCCATAACAGTGTAGTGGAGAAATGGCCACTATCACTGAAAAAGTTCTTGCCTTATTCAGCTGGGACATTTACAGAAACCTACTACTATATATATCTTAACATAGTATTCTGTGCCTTCAAGTCATTTCCAACTTATGGCGACCCTAAGGTGAACCTATCACAGGCTTTTCTTGGTAAGATTTGTTGGGGGGAGCGCAGTTGCCATTACTTTCCTCTGAACCTAAGAGAGCATGACTTGAGCATCCATAGCTATGTAGGGATCCAAACTCTGGTCTTCATATTCTAGCCCAACACCCAAACCTCTACACCAAACTGGCTCCAAGCTTAACATAGGGGTATCCACAAACAGCAAGTTCATCCTAAGTCATGGAGGGATTTATTAAAAATCAATCACTCTGAATTGGACCTAGAAATGGGAAGGGAACCAGTTCATGGATGCTGTAAAATCAGTGTAATCTGTTAATAAAGTCAGTAATGTATCTGTCACAGCCTGAACAAATGGTAGTCTTCTGGACCATCTTAAAAAAGTAATCTAATGTAGAATGCATTACAATAGTCTAACATGGAGGTTACAAAATCATGGATCTCTTGAAGACAGCCTATATTCCAAGAAGGAAAGAATCAGTAATTGTACTGAGAGTAGTGCAGTTAGAGGAGAACTGGTCCTATCATCAGGTTTAGTGAAAAGCATTTTTTTAAAGAAGGTCTTTGTTTTTTGTAGCAGATTTTTTTTTCTTGTCTCATAGTAGTCAATCTTCCCGAATATCCAAATTCTGAAAACCACACAGACAGGGCCACAGATACATGTCTAGCAGGCTACATGAACAGATCAAGGAGAATATGAATTCAGAGACAGAGTACAAGTTACATCATTGGATCAATGTGGAACAGAAGTGGAAATGATAATAGAATGACGGATGGATATAAATTTAAAAGATAATTGTTATTATGTTTGATTGTAATGTTGGATGTTCTCTTTGTGTTGGGAAACAGTGCCTCACTGAGCTCAAACAGATACTGGCAGAAAATTTTATGTTCCTGTAAATAAAACCAAGGATAATATATTCATTGTTAATTTTACCTTAAGCAAAAATAGAGGTGAAAAATTTCTGTCTATGAAATAGCACTTACTTCGTTTCAGCATCTGAGGCTTCCAGTCTACATCCAGCTGTTTTTGAAATATACTAGTTGCCTAGGGTGATGCTGTGTGGAAGAAAATTGAGTCCCTTAACACTTTCCATATACCCCAAATGGGCAATGGAAAAGCTGAGTGCAACACTATAGAGATTAATGTGAGACCTCCTCTTTCCTTAGGGAAATTAGAAAACAATCTCTTTCTAATGGTGTAAATTTGGGAACTTAATCCCCTTTAGCCTCCATAAAAATCTGGCTCTCAACTGTAGTATTTTATCTTTAAAAATCAGCTCTGGAAGATGCAATTCTCCTCTTAAAAAAAAGAAAGAAAGAAAAGAAAACCTGTGTACTTACAAACAGCACTTTTTTTATTCTGTTTTCTTAAATATGAACACTGAGTTCATTATTTACCTACTGGCTGTCAGACTGATGGCTGACTTACACTCCTCCCCATTCATTCTGTTGGGAATATTTTTCCCTTTTTTTCTCAAAAAAAAAAAAAAAAAGAAAGAAAGAAAGAAAGAAAGAAAGAAAGAAAGAAAGAAAGAAAGAAAGAAAAAAGATTTGCCACCTGAAATTGAAAGAAAAGGGAAGTTCAGGAATCAAAAAGCCATGACATTAAATTCTAGCCTCTAGTCACCCCAGCAAGTGTCTAGTGCACTAAGAACCTCTTGCTTGAAAGGGAGCAAAAACATTTCATTGAAGAATAGGCAGAACTGTACCAGTCTGCTTTCCCAATAATTCAGGAGAGCAGGATTATTTTATTGGATGCCTGCTGAGTATTAAACAATAAATAAAAATGAACTTTAAATTGGGTCCAGAGTGAATTGGCAACAATTCCTAGATGCCTTTTTCACACTGCTCACTTGCTAAAATTTATCTAGGTGGAGAATTTCTGGAAAGTGCTGGGAAGAAGCTTGAACTTCTGGACTGCCTTTGTGTGTTTGTGGCAGTGTTAAGAGAAGGGTAAACTCTGTGGAACCTATTATCCTTGGACTCTTGTAGGGAAGTAGCATGATTCCCAGCAGCCATCAACATATTCCAGTGTTATGATTTGTGCTTGGTAATTATTGATTGCAAGTAGACTTTGATGCATTGAGAAGAGAGCTTCCTCTTTCCACAGTCTGCACAAATGGAGGACAGAACAATCAATTGGCTGGACCCTATGTCCAACTTGGATAAATCAGGCCTCATTTTAAAATACAAGATGGAATTTTCACACCAAAAACCCTCTCCCTCCTGCTGACAAGGAAATGGCTCTTTCATATGTTTGGGAGAACAATAAGTACTTAAGTGACTTGTTCACTTCCACTGAATGCAAAACTGGTTCAAACTGGTAAAACTCCCATAGTAAGGTAATATACATTGTCCAGAGATGTTGGGTAATCCCATCCAGATTTGAAAGAGAGGAGATGGCTCTATTAGACTGGGTTTGTCCTATGTCTGCAAAATGTATTGCTTGCATCTTCTCAGACTACTTAAGAGTCATTACCAGTATGCAGAACATAATGAGCAGAAGTCATATTCAAATCTAAACTTTTAAAACTCAAGAGAATAACATTAAGGACATGTTAGCCCCACTCAGAAGGCATCCCCTTGAAATCCAGGTGACAGCCCCCAAGTTAGGAGAGGTTTAAATACAGACACATAGTCTTGGAGGGTGGCTACTTCTCCTTAAAGAAGAAAAGAAACTTGCAGCCCTGCACCCCAGATAGATCCAGGCTGACAAGAAGGAGCCTGGAAAAATGCCAGAGGAGAAGCTTCATGGAGAGAGACCAGAAAGATTCTGGGAGAATCACAGAGGGAAGAATCTGCTGCTCTCATCTTCAGCCATCCAGCCAACTGGACTGTTCCTTCCACTGGAGGGTGAGAGAATCCATGTATGTGTCTTAGTATGCAGCCCTTTTAGTTTAGCTGCACAATTTTAGCCCACTTAGTTAAGTCAGGTATAAAGTTTTGTTTTGTTTTTTTAGCACCTAAGACATCCCCCCTTTTTTCTTTTTTGACAATCACTTGAACACAAGATTCTGCTGCAATGTCCTGCTGCAATGTTTTTCCGTCTTTTAAAGAAATATTGTTTGTGTTTCAGAACTAACTTGTCTTCAAACTGATTTCCTTTTTTCCCCTTGCTTTTGGAGCTACTCAGCTTAATTATCTGTTTTAAAACCTATAGCCTGTAAGGTCCTGCAGAGAGGGAGAGAGGGAGTTAGTGCCTGGGAGAGCTTTTTCCCAAACCAGCAAACTCAGCGCACAGTTCTCATCACACCAAAGCATGTGCTGACACACTAACGGGCTATAAGACAATTGCTGTGATTTTCAGGGGCTATATCCATACACTTTCTTCATATACTTGGAGAAATAAGCATGCTACATGCTTAAGCAGATCTATTTGGAGTTAGACTCTCAGTCTACAATAGGTGGATCCAAAATATAACTGAAGGGTAAACTCAGGTAATAATTATAGATCCATCTCCCTTTATAGAACATATATCAGTAGGGAAAACCTATTGAAGAATGATAATATCAGGTAGCATAAACTCCTAAGGAAAGGGAAAGTGCTCATCCTGTTTATCACTTTGTGCATTTCCATTGTTCTCCTCCTGTGGTGAAAGACTCTCTGAGGAGAGAGGCTCTTGTTTGTGTGGAGATTTTGCATATCATCTAGACCACAGAGGAAGGTCTCCTGTTCAGAAAGCTGTTCTCAATACAAGGAGTACAATGGAAATGTGTGAGAAAGAGTAGGACTCCTAGGAGCCTCTTTACATGTATAATTGAGGGAGCTTTCTAGCAGCTCAGTAGGACTTAATTCAAGTTATAGTCCTATGCACACTTACTTGAAGGCAAACCATATTTACTTCTGAGTAAGCATGCATAGCAAAGTGTCACATTTTCTAACCTCTACTTTTTCACCATCATTGTTTCTATAGATAATAATAAATTATTTGTAAATATTGTATGAAAAGAGCATCCTCTCTCCACATGCTGTTTTCAGTATTTTTAAAGGGACATTGGAAAGATTTTCTACCATCCCATCCACCCACCCATACCATAACATGTTTCAGTATTGCTTTGGAATATTTCAGGTTTTCACTTCAGAGTGCATCAAGTGTGCAGTTGAATTAATTCTTTTACACATTGAACTATTTGTATTAACAACATTGTCAGGAATCAATGTATTTAAAATTGTATCTGAGAGTTTGGGTTGATTTGTGCTATGCTTTCTTGTAGTATAATACAACTATTTTTTGTACTACTTCTTTTAAAGATATATTTCCAGTATTCATTCTAACTTTAGCCTCTACTCTTTATTTTTAAGCCTATAAATTTCCCAAGTGTGCTAGCATACTTTCACTGATCAACTGGGCAAACAACAGGCTATTTATAGAAGTATTTCATATTTTTCTATTATCCTTCCACTAACTATAAGGGACAGGTGAGGGAAAATGATTTTTTTAAAGAAAATCTAGCCCAAAATGCATGAACAAAGATATGTTTTGCTTTTTGACTATAATTTTCTGATATTTATTTTTCACTAGGAGGGTCCATTGGTAATGAAGAAATATGTTCACAGCTGTGTAGGCAAGAATCCTGCACAATCCCTGTAACTATGATGATGGAGCTCTGTCATTGTAATTACAGATGATGATGCCCCCAACCTAGTCTCAGAGCTTGGCAGTTCCCTGACCAAAAGGTTTCTGAAGTATGGGAAATGACATCCTGCTTGTGGGACTCCTTGAAATTAAGCAACTAGAGAAAACTTTCAAATCCTGGCCACAACTGCTTGTCCAATGACCAGGACTGTGGTGCAGATGTCATTTCCCAGTACTCTAATTATCAGTGCCTCAGATATGTGTTGTCTGGGGTTCTTCGAGACTGTGGAGACCCTCATGACTTGGGGTCATGTTCAGTCATTCATGTCTGTAAATATGAGTCCCTAGCAGTTAGAATATTGAATTCCGTGTTACAATATTGTACCTGCTGAACAAGATGCTAGCCAGGTTTTATTTCTTTACAGAAAGAAAGAAAGAAAGAAAGAAAGAAAGAAAGAAAGAAAGAAAGAAAGAAAGAAAAGACAGACAGACAGACAGACAAGAAAAAAAAAGTCCTGATCTCCAGACACGACTGGAGGATGGGCAGAAATAGAAAAAAAAATCTACTTTTTCTAACAACTTATTGGGCACAAGTTACCACTAAGGATATGCCTTTGTGATTGACAGGTTCTAATAACATTGGTTTTACCCAGGTTTTCCAATGTATATGCTTCAGGGAAGGGATATTGAAACAATAAATCATATGACTGATCCAATGTTCCATACTTTTTCCTAATTCCCTCTTCAGGGAACAAGAATGTAAAAAAAAATGTTTTGGTGAGATCTATGGGACCTGGGCAGGTGTAACTGGGGAACTGTTTTAAAACTGCTGGCTATTTAAATCCTCTCACCTCTGTGGTATCCAACCACACAGTACTAACACATATTTTGTGAAACTACTCTTTTGCATTTCTCACAATTCCTGAGTCACTGCACCTATGCTTTTGAGATTTTGCAAGGCTCTTTTTGTGTGTGTCTTCCGACACATCATAAGATACACCGTTTCTATATAAATTGCCAAACTCACACAGAGAGAGATTACAAAAATCACCCAAAAGATACTTAAATATATCTCCTATTCAATAATCTGTATACTTCTGAAATTCTTCAGGTTTTCTAACTACAGCCAGTTTGTATTATCTGTTATATATCTACTGCAACACAGAACCTTAAGACATAAATGGGTAAGTGTGAAGGGTAAATTGGCAAGTGGAGTGTGAAAAGGCTAAATATTATTATTATTATTGTTATTGTTATTATTTTACATGTTTAATTTCTATGTGGAGCACATGACATATGGAAAGCTGACTAAGACTGTGAAAGGAAAGAAGCATGAAAACTAGAGGAAAGAACATCAACAATTTTAGATATTCAGATGATACTACACTACTGTGGGAAAATATAATCAGAACAACTATGGAGAAAAGTCAAGGATGCAAGTTCAAAATCAGGATTACAGCTGAGCATTAAGAAAACAAACAACAACAACAACAAAACAATGACCATAGACAATTTACTTAATTTTAAAACAGATGATTGAAACATCAAAATAAAGATTTTCTAAACCTCAATTCAGTCAATTATCAAAATGGAGGCTGTCATCAAGAAACTGAAGAAGACTAGAACTTGTGAGGTGAGCTATGAAAGAGCTAGATAAAATTGTCATTGAATACCAAAATCAGGACTGCCCATGCTGCATTTTTTTTCCTGATTTCTATATATGTTTGCCAAAACTGAACAATTAAGAAGGCTGATAGGAAAAAAATCAAATCATTTGAAATGAGGTGCTAGAGAGAGTTCTGTAGATATGAACTTATAAAAAGATAAATAAATGGGTCCCAGAGCAAATCAAACCTGAACTCTTCCTAAAAGTCAAGATGACTAAACTGAGAGTGTTGTACTTTGGACATGAGATGACTTGACTCATTAGAAAAGACAGTACTTGGCAAAATAAAAGGGAGTAGAAAATGAAGAAGACCACATTACAAGAGGATGGACTCCATCAAAGAAGACACAGCCTTAAGTTTGCAAGAAAAAAGTGTTTTTGAGGTCCTTCATTCATAGGCCCTTTCCACACCAGGCAATCAGAACAGGGCAGTACGTCCTCTCACGGAGGTCATCTGCATCTTGGAGCAGACTAGGGGTGAACTACTTACCAGAGATCTGCACCTCAGTCCGCTCCAAAATGACCCCAAGTGGTCCTCCAGCATGTTTTCTAAAGACCACAAAAAACAGGTCTTTATTTTCCTGGAATGCGCCATTGCATTCCTGCTCCCTTGTGCAGATTCACAGGCTTGCACCAATGCAAGCCTGCAATCTGTGGAGGGCAGGCTTTAGGCATGGCGAATTTCAGTGGTTGGTCGGGACCCATGACCAACTGGAAGCTGCCATTTTGGAAGCCAGAGCAGTGCGGATCTACAGACATTGCACTGCTCCGATTCACCCTGGACCAAGGAGGAGCCCTGCGGAAGGGCTTCAGGGACAGTCTGCTTTGCTTCAGACCCCAGAAGAAGTGGTAGGTAATGGCATGGAGCGATTCCTTCACTTCATGGGCCATAGATTTACGTATATTAAAACAAACAAAAAAATCTGTAGTTTCTAGAAAAGCACTTTTGGTACTGAAAAATGGGATGGTGCCTGTGACTTATTTAAAAAGTAAGAATAGACACACTTTTTGTGCAGGGAGGGGGAAACACCCTGGGACAGTCTTGGGTGGTCAAGCACTGCATGAATACCTAGGAGCCATGTTGTCCACCTTTCTTGTAAAGACTGCTATTGTACAAAATCCACCTCACCTTGTCTTCTCCCTTTCTCCCCTGCCCCATTGCCAAACCTTTTCCTTGTGGGTCCTGTCTTGTTTAGATTGTAAACTTGAGGACAGGGGACTGTCAAATTAACTATTTTGAGGCTACTCTGGGAGGAAGAGCCAGTATGGTCTGAGCATTGGACCATGATCCTGGAGACCAGGGTTCAGTTCCCTGCTTGGCCATGGAAACCCACCCTCAGCCCCAGAAAACCCTGTGGTAGCTTTGCCTTAGGATCACCATAAATTGTAAACAATTGAAGGCACACAACAACAATAATCCATTCTGGGTACCTTTCTGGCAGAAGGGTAGAGGATAAATATTTTGAATAAATTCATAAATATCAAATTGAATAGCATACTTGAGCCTTTCAGAAAGGGAAAGTATCCATGAATATTTTTTCCAATTCTGCTAAGACTGGAGGGGGGATAAGCACCATTCTTTTAAAAAAATGACCTGTCGATAGGATAGTTCCCCATCCCTTTGCATAAATGTATACTAAACTTTTATAATCCTCCAGTAAGTGAGTTCTGTGACTTGAGATGGCCTTACTTATGATGAACAGGGAAGAATAAGATCTATTATTACTACTACTATTATTATTATTATTTCAAACAATGCATAATAGAAATCACAAAGAACAGAGATGCCAAATCAAGATTGTTTTTAGATTGAGACAAATCAAATAGACTTTGAATTGGTCAGAGTAGAATAAGGCTGAATTTAGGGTCCAAATAAAATCTTGTACACCTCTGACTGGAAGCTTATTTATTTATTTATATGTCCAGAAATAAAATACAAATATGCAATACTTATAAATATATTTATTGAATCCACATCAGTTATAAGGGAAAATAATCATGATTATTCTGATGTGCAATTCTGAATTGAGCTGCTTCCACTGGAAATCCAGCTCTATTAATCCAGACTGAGGTAATTGTATTAGACAGCAAGTATATAATTTTATCCCTATCATTAAGGTTTGCTATAGGCTCTAAACTTCTTACCAGGTATTTATATCCTGGAACGTCAGATGACTTAACAATGTAACCTGTAATGTACAACCACTAGGTTTCCATAAATATGGGCCCATTTTAGTCTGTTAATAGTCTTATTTCTGTTTCCTATGACTTTATTTTCTAAAGTTATTCTTCATAGTCTGAAAATGCAAGGCTGTAAATGCCAAACAGAGGCAGGGTTGAGTAATCACAGAAAATTATTTATCTTCTCTATTTCATTGTTTCAGAGGAAACCTGGAACAGAATCTATATATCCCAATTGTTTCATTGCCTATCCTTGATAACACCTGACTGGATCTTTATATCTTTCTAAGCCCCATTCAGAGTGTAGTTCTTAACATGAAATGCCCACCTCAGCATATTCCTCTCATTCACCCCTTGCCCCACCCACTGCTTTGTAGTTTCACTGTTTTGGCTATAGTTGAAATTGTTAAAAATCCAGCAAGATATTGGCCATTCTTTTCTTTCTTTTTTTTTGGGGGGGAGGGTGTTAATTTTTCCCATATTTTATTAAGAGGGATCTCAGTTTCGTACAATAATGTTCCAGTATAACAAAAGCACAAAAATAAAAACACAGATGGAGGGAAAATAACCACTTTAATCATATCTTTCCATAAAAGTTGACCAATTGTCCAACTATAAGTCCATCTGTAAAATATTGTCAACATATCATTCTTTCAAATGTTGCAAGCATTGTTAGATCTTCTATCTATTGGATCACAGGTAGAGTATAACCTCAAAACATGAGTGACTCAGGAGTCTACCCGCATTTCCAGTACCTCCATTCAAAGGTGAGGAATTATTAGCTTAAATTAGGAAGTCTGCAAGGGAAGAGGGTAACCTAATAATCTCTTTGATACCAATGTTTATGGGATCTTCTGCAAGGAAGAACCAGCCAGAGATTCAAAAGTAAACAAAAATGTGTCTTATTGGGGGAATTAACAAGTACATGCAAGACGCAAGCATTCACACAATCACACAAGGTTAACCAAAGGGAAAGGGGGGAAAGCCCGATAGCAACATTTCAGGGAGTGGGCAATATTTACTGTTCTAGAAGTGTAGCAAAGAAACAGTGTTGTGGCTTAGAGTTGCCTCTAAGGACAGTACACAACTGGGAATAAAAGTGGCAGAGTGATATTCAGCAACTGGTGAATTACATCTGACTGGCCAAAACAGGGGATTTTGATACTCAGTTTCTACCTGGAGGGCATGGGTGTAAATTGCTTTCTGGCCAACTAAACAAAGGAGTTTACAACCAATGTAATAAGGTCCAGAATGGGTTGATGGTCTCACTGCTAGGTGATAAAATATTGATGGGGGTCCTGACAGCCTCTCAATGACTTGGATGGGTAATGTCAATGGGTAAGGTTTTGGTAGGAAATGCACACAGCAGGGATGCTTGCCTCTGCACCTGGGCAATTTCTTAGACTATTGTTTGCTGGGCAGTTGAGAACTTTAGCTTAGAGCCATTAAGTCTGGCTTTCCCAGCTAATTCAGAGTGAAATTATGACATGGCCATGTTGAGATCACCTCTGACACTCTTTTGCACATCTTCCCAGTCAGCATCCCTTCTCCACATGACTGTTCAGCCATAAATGGATGTAACCTAATTTCATGCCAATTAATATTTGTCAATTAAACCATATCAAAGTGTGGGGTATGGCTGATAGCAGGAGAAATGATATCTTTCCAGTAATGAAGTGTCTCTCTTTTAGCAGTCAAAAGGGCATGAGAAGTCTACTTCTGTTAGCCATTTGTTAATTTCAAGAAAGAGGTAAATAATTTAAAAACAACATGCATGTCCCTGAATATCAAGAAACTTTCCAAAACCAAGTTCACTCATTTGATTACTTTCCCCCCAAAATGCAGCTACTATGGTACAACTCTGAAACATACATGCTAAGGAAGTGTTTCAAGTATAACATATCCAACAATGCTGATTTAGAAAGCCCTTTCTCATATAGAGTTGTGGCAACTTATATACCCAAATAGTAATTTCTGTTGTATAAGACATTGTTGGCTTTAATATTATCAGCATTCATTAGCTGTGTTTGCAAAGCATAGATTAAGGCTATAGCAAGTATACAAGGAACTTGTTTTTTTTTTTTAAATAAAATAAAATAAAACTAGGATTTCTGTTATCCTTAATAGTGCCATTTCTTTCCAAGGCATTAAGTACACCTATTTTTAACAGATTAGGGTGCTAATTATCTTTCAGTGAGCAACTGATAGTCACAACTTTTTATAGACAAATTAATTTAACTGTTAAAGAGTTTTGCATATGTGGAATCCATCTGTTTACATGAGCTTCTGATTCCTGGATTTGAACAGTGAGAGCTGATGTCCAGCACCAAATTTGTGAGGATATCATTCAAAGCAGCTGAAGTTGAAGCTATCTTAAAAGAAATCTCAGACCTTACAATGTTGATGGACTTTTATTTTCTTTAGTAACCTGAGCTTGCTTCTCTGTCTGTGTTTAATACAACATCTTGCTTCCTACTGGTTGTTCTCTTTAGGAAGCTTATTTTTTATTTTTCTGTTCTCTCACAGAAGGAGGGAAATGGGCTTCATGGAGAAACATGTTATCACCATCCCAGCTACCTGCTTATGAGGTCTTTCTTGTGTCATACCCTAAGAATTATCCTGAAGCCAAGCCAGTTCTTAGTACGTTGTGAAGTATTTCATGATGAGGTGAATTGCTGAGGCATCAAAGATCTAGTTAGGCTACCTCAGTCTGACAGCAAAGGAGGAAGATTTTGCCCAATTGCCAGAAATGTACAAACCTGCCCAGCCTGCTGAAGCAACACACAATCTGTCATATCACTTTATAAGTGTGTCTCCCTCCCTGCCAAGAGCTATTAATCTAGCAGCTCAAACCTGATCCCATTAAAAAACATCAAAAATGGCCTATTGACCCCAGTAAGGACAGGATTGAATCTTAGGTTTCCAATCTGATAAAGTTTTTTTCACATGTCTGTTTTGATGCTTGTGGAGGAAGACTTGCCACTAGCAAGAGCAGACTATTTTCAGCATGGCAGGAAGCTCCTTGGCTCTTTTCATTCTCCTGGGTGCATTTTTACTGTACAACATTTTCTGATACAATAACCCTGATGGGGTAATAAATGAAAATTTAAAACATGTCACAGGGGCTAAGTAGACATTACATGCAAAGTGAGTAATACAACCCTCCTGCCATTGTTTGTTAGTTTCTGAAGAAAAGCAACTTTAAGTGAAGGAAATTTAGAACAGAAAAGGTGTTTCCACCATAAAACTCAGCATGCTGGAGGAAGAATATATACATTTATAAGGAAGGAGGTATTTAATAAGTAACTTAATATGGAGGAAGATCAATGTGTTAAATATCCCTCCAACACGCGCACACGCGCGCACACACACACACAGTTTCTTCAGTTAGAATTATCCTTAAAAGCTGATTTCTCTATTTCTTCTAAAAAGCAACTGATATCTAATAAACACAAGAAGAGCCCTGCTGGATTAAAATGAAGGCCTTTCTAATCAAGCATTCTGCTCATTCAGTTTTGGACTATGTTTACTCAATGGCAAACTACTTATCTATGAGATGTTCATGGTTTTTATTAATTATTTTTATTAAGACATAACAAGAAGGGAAAGAAAAATTATAACAGAAAGAAAAAACTCAAATTTTCACATAATATCTAACACTTAATACACATAAAACTAGCAAAAACTTTAAACTAACCTAACAACAGTTATAAAATTACTAAACTAACATTCCCTAAGCACATTTAATCCTACCTGTTCAGACAAATATACTTTGAAGGCCAACACAGGCCTAGAAATTTACACAACAGACAATGAACAATTAAAATTGAGAGGACCCTCCTGCCTCTGCTGACAAAACAGTTTATTGTTGAATTTCTTATCAAGCTACTCTCTAAACAAGAAAATGAGACATTCCATTATTTAACAGTATACTTGTTACCATACCCTGCCAACCCTACTATGAGATATGTGTTTCTCATAAATTGGACTTATTAATGACCAGAGAATAAGATTGAAACCACACTGATCAGAGAACTTGTTTCTAGGTCAGACTGATCAGAGGTGTATTCAGGGTTATATATTCAGAGAGGATTAGGTTGAAAAAACTGACACTGATGGGTTTATGCTAATCTTTATACCATTCCAGGGTCTGTGCATTTCTGAATACAATGAAAGAAAAACTGCCTAGAGAAAAACTGCCTAGATTGGTGAGTAATTGGAGACTATCCCTTGATCTTATCCTATGGAGTTCTTCCCTATACATCCTACCTGACTAAACATTAAGAGATTGTCATGAGTTCCATCAATGTTTTGTCTCTCCAATGTTAAGCAATCAGCCCATTCCAAACCCCTTTGTCAGTCTGTGGAAAAGCCATTATGGCTTTATCAATGCACCCCTTCAGAATGTGAAATAGGGTATAAAAACCCTAATTCTGACCTGAGTCATTTGTAGTACGTTGGATGTAGTACATTGTACATGATGCCCCGGACTGCCATTCCTCCATGCTACTCTCAGACATAGTCTGAACCATGCTGCTGTGATTCCTTCTTCAGGACTGGTAACTATCATCCTGTCCACCCAATCTCTCTCTATCCAGCCTTTCTTGCATCACTTTTCAATAGCCTTGTATGGTTCTTAAGAGTGTCTGATTTCTTGTATGTTTGTCAATTCAAATTAAATACTTTGTTGACTTTAACTGGAGTCCTTTCTACAGTTAGTACTGGTAGACATAGGTGAAAAAATCTTGCCATTACTCTCCTCTCACAGGCCTCTTCTGAGCTATATTTTCTCCAAATTCTAAGGAAACATTGGCATTGTGAGTGGACCTCAATGACCTCCACCTCTTAGGGTAATATACTTTATGATTTTCCCCCCTTTTATATGTCCTGTATGTCCAATCATGCAACTTGGATAGTCTCTTCTGTGATGAAAGAAAAAAACTTATATTTTTTAAATCTGTATGCACTTCTGTCATGTCCATCACCAGTTTGTGAACTTGCCTATGTTTGTCTACAAGTCCGGGGAAGAAGTGGACTCTGAAAGCTCCATAGGAAACCCCTGAAATCCCCAACCCTTCTAAATTTATTTTTGTTTTTTGGGAAAAAAATGCCCTTATTGACCCAAATGGCCAAATAGATAGAGACCTCTTGCCAGCTCCATTGTCCAGCATGACAAAAAATTCCTATAACCAAAAGTGACACAACAACCTCTACTCACTCATGGGTCAGAAGGGGTTCATAGAGAGGCATAGCTGGAAAATGCTCCCCTTACCCTTTGCAGTTGCCCACTCTAGGAGGACAGTTGACTGCACAGGAATAAGCCACTGAGTTCAGTGAACATTATTTGAAGGTGAGTGGACATAGAATTTCAGTCTTACAACAAAACAAAGTCAACATCATGATTTGGTAGTAAGTGTTCTAAGTCATCCTTGCGTATGAACATGTTTTCTTTGTATGTAAAACTGTAAAGTTAATAATAATAATAATTTTAAAAAGAAGTACAATTTTGAGTAAGGATAATGTGACTCAATGAAAAGTTAATTCTTCTGTAGGGAAATAAAGATTTGGTATGCAAGGATATTGAAAAAGTACTAATCTGAAATCAGATACAATCTAGTTTAAATCCAGAACAGAAATCTATTGCCTAATTGTAGACTGGGTTTTTTTTTGGGGGGGGGGTATCATATGAGGCCTAGAAATATTCCATAAAGGGGCATTACTTCTCTGTGACATGACTGGGTGCTTGAACTGCTGCACACACTATTTTTGGAGTTTGGAATGACAGTGGGCATCCAAATACACTTTGAGACAAAAATCCTATGAAAGGAATTGCATTATTCTCAGTGAAAGCAATACACAACTTCCTTTTAGAGTAATGAACACAATTTGTCTTTAACGGATCTGGATCTGGAAGTTAAATTTGGATATGCATTGAAATATGAATCTAAAATGATATTGTATTCTGTCATAGGATATGATCCCACCTGCAACTTGGTTTCTGACCTAAATGTGTTAGTATGGATGGCAGGAAGAAGTTCCAGCTGCAGCAAGTTAAAACCAAGACAGTGCAAATTCACGTTCTGATAAGGCACCATCAAATCAAAGCAAAGAAAAAAAAAACACATAGCAATGAAGATAAAATATAGTAACATGTAAGGCTTAGCCTGGAGAGTCATACAAGTAGGTTTAAATATTCCTTGAGAAACAACTAGACCCAGCTGACCTTTAAATGGAGCTGCTTCTCCAAGTTGTTAGCTGTAGTTCTGATGACAGAATCCTCTTCAATTAAATAAGCCTAGCCTTCTTCAGTACATTTTGACTCTAGTATTGGAGAAACTATAGTTATTCTTTGACTTCTATAAGCCTTCAGATCTAGGGATAGCAGTGTGATTCATTAGTCTGGAAAACTGTTGGGAACTGTGTTCCTCTAGCTTGAGGCACAGTGGGGCTAACAAGGAGCATTTATGAAGGGGTATTCTGGAGCCCTTTTTGCATGGGAGTTTGCAAGTGGAAGGGCCCTTTGAGCGTCGCATAAATGTGAGGAGCAGTCTGCATGACGCACTCCCATTTACGCGACGCTCAAGGCCCTCATGAATAGCGAACACATATTTTTTTTATTTTCAGCTTTTAGCCGAAAATTACCCATGCTTGCGCAATGCTCATGGGCCTGGGCCACACTCACTTGCCATGCAGAGCCTCTGGAGCCAGGCCGGTCACATGTCCTCTCAGTGCAGCCTCCAACTCCCAGGCTGCACTGTGGAAGGAAGGAGCGGGGCAGGGCTCTCGCATGAGCAGGAAGGAGCTGTGGAGCTGAAGCAGGAGGCTTGTGAGAGCCTTCCTGCCCAGGCTTCTCAAGCGAGGACCCCAACCCAGCAGCATTAAAAGGTAAGGTGCGAAAAGGGTGAGTCAGTTATTGTCTCTGAAACATGGCCTTGGTTGCAAAGATGTGGTATCTGACTCCTGATTACATTGCACCACCAATTTTAAAAGAAAGGGTATTCAAAGAATTCAAAGTAGTACTGAAAACAGTGATATAGAAAAACATAAAACTGTGATAACAAAGGCAAAGCTATTTCAACATTTCCACTTCATGGTGTAGAACGCTACTACAAAGAACTATACTTTCAAAAAGGTCTGCAGAAATAATAGATATGTTTAAACCACAGAAAACCAGATTCATTATTGGTGACGTGTATAGAAAATTTGAAATGATGACAACTCATTAAGTGTTTGCATGGAACATTCCATAATGTAAAAACAGATGTAAAATAAGGTTCAGGTGGACCTAGGATAAGAAATTGCTCTTCAGATCCAGGCAAATATGAGAATCTTCAATTTCTTTGGGTCATAAAATGCTTCCAACCTACATTTGATTGAGATTTTGATGTTCCATTCATCAATAAAGTGGTTTTTTGTCAGTGACTGTATAGGAAAATGAATCTTTTTGTGTTTACTTTGGATGCTTTAATTTCCGCAAACAGCCTTTTGAAGTCTCTGTCTATTTGTGCCAAGGATAAAGCAAAAAAGGCACCTTGTTATTGTTCAATGAAATGTTAAAATGGTAGGAAACGTTACTGTAGTCTAGCTGCCAACAAGCCCTTACCTAGGCCCATCTAAATTGCTTAAGGTTAATTGTTATTATGTATGAAGGGTTTGTACTTCCTCAGTCTAAAGTCATAAAGCAAATTCCAAAATTATAAGGCAAAGTTTCTTAAAGGGGAAAGCGGATTCAATCTGGAAATTCAGAATTAGATTTGAATCTCCTAAGTCCATCCATCATGAAATAACCTCAATGATCTCCTTAGTCTAATATTATTTTCTTTCTTTCTTCCTTTCTTCCTTCCTTCCTTTCTTTCTTTCTTTCCCTTCTTTCCTCCCTTCCTTCCTTTTTTGAATCACACCAACTGTTAGTACTCCTTTTCTATATCCTAAACTTTTCTGGTGGCAGCAAGGAACATTCATGATGGAATTTCCATTAGGGCCTACATGGAACTTCTTGCATAGCACCTTATGAATATATAATCTCTTGTGATTAGTGAAGAACTTGTACTGGAGATCTGTGCTTTCATTTTTTTTTTCAATTCAGAAGCACAGAGTAATATAGTTTGTTGTAACAGTGGTTAACAAGAAGGCCTCTACAATATGTCATGCTCCTGTTGATATCACAAGGACTCCATTTAGGCTTAGCTCCAGGATGAATAGATGATGACATGACACAATTGAAGAGATCAGTTTTACCCCAAAACATGGGTACCACAAGGGCCCACCAGCAATGCCAGTATCTCCATTCAAACGTAGGGAATAATTAGTTCAAAGTCAGGAGGCTTGCAAGGACGGGTAACATAATGAGATCTTTCCACCTATATTATGGGGACCTTGCAGGAAGGAAGCAAAAGAGAGTTTAAATTGTAAACTAAAAATATGTTTTCTTGAGAGAAATTCACACAAGCAAGCAAAGATCTAAGCACTCACACAAGTAAACAAAGACTAGCCAAAAGGAAAGGGAGGAAAGTATCATAGAGGACTTTAAGAGATGAGGCTATACATACTGGCCTGGAGGGCAGTGAAGAAAGCAGTAATGTGGCTTAGGTAGGCACTCAAGGACAGTTCTCAGTCAGGAATCAAACAGACTATGTGGCATTCAAGAAGGTGAGAAACTGCACTCAACTGCTCAAAATCAGGGGTTCTTATACTTAAAAAATATGCGGCAGGTATGGGTGTGATTCACTCTCCCAGCCAAGCAGAGAATAGGAGTAGCAACACAAACAATGAAGTTCAGACAGAGTTGCTGGTTTTAGTGTTTAGGTGACAAAGGGATAATGGTTGTTGTAATAGCCAAGTATTGTGGAGAGGTGGGGAAAATCAGGGAAACATCCAGGTGTTTGGGGTCAGAGTTAAGACAATCACAATTTGGTGGGAATTCCCCCTTTCAGCTCTTAGATATCCAGCTCATTATCTACAAGCCTATGTCTCAAGAGGGTCCACATAATTAGCCTCAAAATGACTTGGTTCGGTCCTAAGAGGTATGTGTGGCTGACCTGTCTTGCGTTCTCATGTTTACAGTAAGTAATATGCCTTTTCCAGCGTGACCTTTCAGTTACCTCAGGTATTATTTATATAAATGTCAGTTAATAGTGCCAATTAACTAATATTTGCCAATTAAGCCATGTCTATCATGGGAGGTGCATGGTGCTGTAATATCAGTGAGAGTTCAAATAATCAGAAAATTTAATTATTTATTTTGAATCAGAAGAAATACTACATCATCACTACATCAAATATTTTAATTCTGTCAGAGTGCTGTTGTAACAGTATTTGTTAAAGCATACCCTATTTGCTTGAAAATAACCCCAATGAACTTGAAAGGATTTATTAATAAGTAGAAATTTATAGGATTGTTCTGAAAAAACTGTAACATTTGAATTGAATATAGTCAGCACATGTTATTTAGGAATAATTTCTCATGAATAGTGCAGTTTAGATGCGGGAAAAGGGGATTGTCTGGTTATATGGGTTGTCCTACACCTCAAGTGTAAGTGAGAGCATGAGGTGAATGATTGGCCCAGATGTTTCTTTTACTTGCATTGCCACACAGGATCTCTGTGTTATGCTCTGCACTGATGCAATGCCTACTTTAGATTGGACACTCTGATCCTGGGAACAACTATGATTACTCCTCAAAGGAGTATCAAAAACAAAAAAAACAAACAAAAAAACAAACCAAATAAAACCTGCACTGTAGTGGTTAGGAACCTGAACTTGGATTAGAAAGGGTCAGAGTCATCCCACATCTATCATTAAATTCATTCTGTGTAAGCCAAGGCTATTTCATTGAGTTGTTACAAATGTAAAGTATGTCACTCTATTCTGTCATTTGTCTGTAGGACTAAATTTCAAAAGTCTAAATTCTGGTTGTCGAGGGACATTGGGAATAGGACTCACATGCAAACATTTCTCTACCCAGTTTTAGCCCCATGAATGTCTGGGTAAACACTTGAACAGGGTTTGCATGGTAGTAGAATCTCCACCTAAACTGAGTGGAGGAGAAATAGTACAATGTATGAATTGGAAGGTTGTTGTTGTTGTTGTTCCTGCAGCTGCCGCTTCTGCTACTGCTGTCATTTCTTACCAATATATATAATCAGTTCAAAAAGGTATAACATCATTTTTAAAAGCATACATATTAAAAATAATCAATTCATAATTTAAAACCAATAATTTAAAAACCATCTGGATAGTCCTATCAGAAAAGATTGATCTTTAATGCTCTTTTAAACTTAGGCCAATTCCACGCGGTGTTTTTAACGGGACAGAGCATCCTCCAGGGAGGACATCTGCACCTGGGAGCGGACTGGGTCGGACCTACTTAACGTAGATCCACACCCCAGCCCGCTCCGGAATGACCCCAAGTGGTCATCCAGGGTGCTTTTGAAAGACTGCTAAAAACAGGTCTTTCAAAAGCACAGAGTGCACCACTGCGAGCCTGCTCCTGTATGCAGATTCGCAGGCTCGCATTGGTGTGAGCCTGCGATCTGCCAGGGCTGGGCTTTAGGCTGGCGAGCTTCAGTGGTTGGTCGAGACACTCGACCAACCAGAAGCTGCCATTTTTGTCCCCAGAGCAGTGCGGAGCAGTGACCACGCACTGCTCTGGAGAAGTGTGGACCGGACCAGAGAAACCAAAATTCCAATGAGTAGCGTCACAGGGCGATTCCCTTGCCCCATGCAGAAATGGCCTAAGACGGCTTATGTAGCTGTCAAATGTCTTCCAGCAGGTCATTCCTCAGTTTGGAGGCAGCAGAAGAAATAGTCCGCCAGTTAACAGTTGCCAGTCTAGTCCTGGCTGGCTGAAATAAAAGTTCTGTGAAGTCCAGCCTTGAAAATATCAGAGCTTGCACTCCCTTCTTTAGGTCCTCCTCCAGTTCTAGGACAGGCACAGCCAAAGCTGATAATAAGCACTTCTGACTATTGTATCTATCTGGATTGTCATTTGGAGTGATAGATTCCGAAGCATTCCCATAGTCCCCACAGATACAGTCTTTCAGGAGAAATTTGGTTGACACACCTCCAACACCAGGTTAGGACTCCTAAAAGTAACCACCTCTATTTTGTCTGGATTCAGTTTCAGGTTTTTTTCCCCCTCATTCAGTCTGTTAGCTCTTCCAGACATTCATTCAGAGAAGACACAATATCTTTACTTGATGTTATTTTTGAAGGCATGGAGAAGTGTATTTGTAAGTCATTGGCATACTGATAGCACTCTGCCACATGCCTCCACACGATTTCTCCCAGTAATTTCACATAGATGTTAAACAGCACTGGGGACTGGATGGTACCTGTCACATGCCGTATAACAGTTCCTTTTTAAAGAAGCAGTTATTCCCAAGCTACACTATCTGGAAACTAACAGAAAAATAGGACAAGATCAACTGAAGCACAGTGTTCCTGATTTCTAAACTCCTCATGTGTTCCAGAAAGAAACCATGGTCCAAAAGCACACTCCCCCTCTCAACACGCAGGTGATCATCCACCAGGGTAGCCATAGAGACTGCAGCTCCATATCCTGCTCTGAAGACCGTTTGAAACGGGTTCAGAAAGCCTGTATCATCTAAGACTTCCTGGGACTGGAAGGCTACTGTAGAATCATGTTGTCAAAAAAGAAGATTAAATACTGGTTTATAACTGATAAAGTCCAGAGAAGGGCTTTTTAAAGAAGCTGTTTTTCCATTCCTTCTTTTAACAAAGATGGAAAATTTCCATCCCTGAGAGATGCATTAGTAATACATTGCAACTAGACATTACATGATCAGCAGAACATTAAATTATGCTGGCGAGATGCATTTTGAATTGTTTGTAACATATATTATGTTACAAACTACTTTCTAATATCTTAAACGTGTTAATGCAATGAAGGTAAAATCTTCCTTTTCTATGTATAACAGTTTTCATCTCGCCCAGCAGCAGTTCTTTTGTAAAGCTACTGGGTTTTAACTGCCCATTCAAAACCTGCAACCACAAAATATGTGCCTCTTTTGTCCCTCACTTTTGGATCATAGACATAAAGAAGAATAGATCTTTTTGTCATCTAGGACAGAGATCTACATCATTCCAAACCTACCCACTTTGACAGAAATTTCTCTCTTCTCTCCTGATATGGTTATGCCACTTTCCAATTTTCTATTTCCCCATTTCCTGTTTCCTCCAGTCTCTTTTACCTAGGCTAACCTAAATCCTGTGTTGTATATTGAATTATCCAACTACATTTAGATCTCTTGGGTGTCCATCTACTTCTATAGCACTATCCCATTTCTCCTCCCCCATCATTCTTTAACTTGCTCTTACACTATTGTACTTACCCCTCTCTTTCATCTTCTCTTCCCTCTTCCCCATTGGCCATTTCCTCACACGGCGAGGGAATCGCCCCGTGCTGGTACTTACCAGACTTCTTGGCTCCATGCTTGGGTCCAGGCTGGTCCAGAGCATTGTGTGGCTCCCGCTCTGCACTGCTCCAGGGACAAAAATGGCAGCTTCCAGTTGGTCGAGGCTCTCCACCAACCGCTGAAGCTTGCCAGCCTAAAGCCCACCCCCGGCAGATCACAGGCTTGCACTGGTGTGAGCCTGCAAATCTGCACTGGAGCACCGACATGGAATGGAGTGCTCTGTGCTTTTGAAAGACTTGTTTCAAGCGGTCTTTCAAAAGCACACTGGATGACTACTTTGGGTCATTCCGGAGTGGGCTGAGGTGCGGAACTACATTAAGTAGGTCCAACCCAGTCCGCTCCCAGGTGCAGATGTCCTCCCTGGAGGACGTTCTGCACCGTTTCTTTAAGCCTGTGCGGAAATGGCCATTGTCTCAAACAGATTGCTGATAGTTCTGTTTAGGTACTGACTATGCTTAAATACTATGTCATTTCTTGTGCTTTTCTCCTGTAGTACATTGCTGAATTACATTATTTACTCTAAAGCACAAGTCTCAAAGCTTGACTCACCATAACAGAGGCCATTTCCACAGTAGTCTGTTATAGTACTATTATTCCACTTTCAACATCCTATGGAATCCTGGGTTTGAAGTTTAGGGAGGGGCCTTTGAGACCCCTCTCTAAACTTCAAACCCCAGAATTCTATAGGATGTTGAAAGTGGAATAATAGCACTGTAGCCAGAGAGGCTAGAAGTGAGGGAGTCTCCATAGGCAGTAGGTGTTCTAAGACTAGGGTAAGATGTTAAAGAACAAAGCCGTGTACATCATTATTGATGCCTCCCTGTGGAAGGGGTGTTTGCTATACATCTGCATCTACATCTCTCTCTCTCTCTTTCTCTGTCTCTGTGCAATCTTAATCTTTGGCAACAAAATGTCTTGGGTGAGCCTTGTTCCTTCCACGTATTGGCATTCTAGTCACCTCCATGGTGTGCTGGGATTCAGCTAAAACTTATTTGACATGTGTGTTACTTGGTTATGTTTGCACAGTTGAACACATGTATGAGAAGACCACCTTCTGTATGGTATTTTGCAAGCTGTTTAGGCCAGGTTTGTAGCAAAGAATTTGCACTATGGAGATCTGAAATGTTTTCCTGGGAAGCTGCAGCCAAATATGAAAAAGCTTTACATCAGGTGAATGTTGCATTGACTCAAAAGCTCTCAGCTACTGTGTTGTCTTTATTTTCACATATCAAAGCAAGGCACACTGAAGCAATTAATCATGTACTTGTTTATTGTTTTGGCCTAAATGCATTTTACACACTTTTTGTTGTGGCATTTAATTTAATTACAAATCATTCCTACATGAGTCTATCATTACATTAGTACACTTGCACAGAGGAATGGATGAGAGAAAAATAAATGAGGTTTACTATTGTGATATGGGTTAGTTTGGAATCAAAGACAACATAAGACACATTATTTATCATTCCTCCTTTTAAGATGATTTAACAGCTGAAAATGATTTACAAACATGTTTGGCAATGTGCAAAAAAGCAATTAAATCATAAATGTTTATTGTCTAGTGAAAGCTTGCAGGCCTCTACTATGGCAAACAACCAATTTCCAAATCAGCATATTCCAGTATCTGGAATATGCCAATGACTTGAGTGTGCAAAATAACATTGAAAAGCATTTGCTTTTGCCTAGAATGATGCATCAGACCGATGCTAGGAAGTGAGTTCAGCTTGCTGAATCATACAAACTGGGGAACAGAATTCATTAAGCAATGTGTCTATTTTTTTCCCTCCTCAGGATTTATTACTGTAGTCCATTTTTCAGTAATATATGTTCAAAATGCTCCAGAATTTGCAACTATATTATTGTCTCAAAAAAAAAAAAAAAAAAAACCATGAGAGAAAAAGAAATCAGCTTAAAGCTTGGCCAAAGAGGCTACTCAGGGCTGGAAATTTTGTCTAGACTTTTGCTTGGAAGTGTTGTAAGTTATAGTAGAGTGACCAGGTGGTATCACGAGCAAATTGTTGACTTCCAGTGTTTTCTGTATTCACATTCTAAAGTGATTTTAAAAAATGATTTGATATTTAACCTTTGTTGTAGTAGTAATTGAATATGCATGGGTAATGATATTTTAGCAGTTGTCAGGTTGATCTTAATGCACGGTGACCCCATGAATGAGAAATCTCCATGGGAACCTCTTATTAACAGTCCTGCTCAGGTAGGCAAACAAAGAGCTGTGGTTTCTTTATTTGAGTCAATCCAACTATGCTGTGGCCCTCCTCTTTTCCTATCGCCTTCAACATTTCCCAACATTATACTCTTGACTCATTGTTTTCTCATGGTATGTCCAAAGTATGATAGCCTCAATTGAGTAATTTTGATTTCCAGTGAATTTCCAGGCTAAAAAGGAAAAGAAATTTTATTATAGAACTCTCCCTCTGCCACAATATATGATATATTGAGATACTAAGGACTAACTATATGTGAAGGGAGGGAGGGAGGGAGGGAGGGAAGATGTAAGGAGAAAGTATATGAAGTTATTTCTCAGAGTACTGGTCTAGGCAAAGAAGAGACAGGAGGTACAAAATAAATAATTTAAGCACCCATAAGACCAAGGTTGGGACAAGCGTATCCTAAGGGCTACAAGCAGCCTGCAGGACTGATTTTGGAACCTCACTTTAAAAAAAAAAAAAAAATTGAATTTTTGGGCTTCAGAATATCTCTTAGTACCACCAGGGGGACAGGGAGATAATTTTGTTATGTTTATGTTCTTTTAAACCATTTTTAGGGAGTAAAAAGTCTTTAAAAGTGTTAACTACTCATGGGCCTAACACAGATGTAGAGTGAGAAATACAGCAAAATTGTCCAAGATATCACAAGGGAACGCTGGAAATATTTTGGACCAAAACTGTACTTTTTCAGAGGTTGTTTCATATTGGATGGTGGGAACCTCTAAGATGGAAACAAACAAAAAAACCCCAGTCATTTCCTACTTCAAAACTACAAATAGCTATACTTCTATGCCAAACAGAAAGTGAAAAAATGGTATGATTCAAAACGTCATTGTCAGATAAAACAGCAGTAGTAAAAGCTTCCATTTTAGGTTTATGTTCCTATTCCAGACAATTCCCATAAATCCTGGGAGAAAGTATCTGAAAAATTGGCAGATAGCTATGAGAAGTTTATTGTGATGGGAGGGAATTAAGATTTCTTAATGGGGTGAAATATGACCAAGTTATAATAGGGTGGGCTTGTAATTTCAAATTTAGAAAAAAATATTATTTGGCATTTCAGTTGATGTAGTTTATTAAATGTACTAAATGAAATGGGTCAATATCATGGGCATAATCAGAAAGAGATTATACCTAAGCATTGATGACTCCTTTGTTTTCCCTTCAATCTTTCATGAAAAAAGGTAAGCAATTGGGAATTCTTCTGTGATGCTCAGGATATGGTTTAAATTAAAATATTCTCTCCACTTCAATCGCTTTAATGGCCATTTTTAGTTTTCAACAGGATGATAAATTTGATCAGTCTGTCCCATGTAAGATGGATATAAATAGGTTTTAAGATGTAATGGCAGACCTATAACACAAAGGTTCATCCAACTTCCCTGCAATGTTTATAGCGTAGTGCCTTGATACTGCAGGTAGAGACAGCTCTGAGATTTATAAAATGATTGTTGATGCTACATACAAGTTTAACAAAGATTCTAAGGGAGCTTGGGAAGCTGAGCTCAGAATATAAATAGAAGAGAATACATGGGATAGAATTTCGAGATCCCACTTCTCCAAACTGTTGCCTGCAATAGCAAATTGAAATCATCATTAAAGGGACACGTCATTGATATCAGTACACTTTAAGACCACACAAAATTAGGAATGACCTGCAGATCGATGTTGGAGGAGTTGTAAATAGTATATTGGAATACGTGTGGGTCTGCTGTCCCAGGACAATTCCAAAATAATGGTTTGAAATTCTTGACTGGATTAACAAAATAAATCATTAAGATGTACAATTTCAAACTTCTTGATTCATAATATATGACAATGAAATATATGTCTTATGTAAATATCATATATCTATACCAGTGTTTCTGATGAGGATAAAGGTAGCAAAGAATTGGGAGAAAATGTTAGGCTTGGCAGAGTTTGGACACTTGCACTACTGGACAAATTGGCATTTAAACTTCACCTTGCTAGAAACAGTCAAAGATGTTCTTGGGTCCACATGGAATCCACTGATGATAGATAGATAGATAGATAGATAGATAGATAGATAGATAGATAGATAGACAGACAGACAGACAGACAGACAGATAGATGGATCTATCACTTGTAAATTCTGTGGATGACCATCAGAAGATAAGCTGTTATGCATGCAATCATGGTGAGCACTTTTGGATGTCAGCTGGGAGTTCTGTCTTTCTCGTGACTGTTTGATTTTATTCTGATTTTATGAAATGGTGTCTGCATCAGGGGGAGAGAGGGGAGAGAAAAACATAGTTTACTATTGTGCTGTGTAAACCTTTAATAAAAATAAAATTTAAAAGTAATTTCTCAAAGCTCTTCTTTTCACAAAAGATATAAAGAACAAGCATTCTTCAAAGGCAGATTGAATCTGAGGTGCAAATAACATTTTTCAGTTAGCCAACATAGCCTTTATATAGAAAACAAAATTCATGCCATAATTCCTGAAATATATTGTACATTACTACATTACTTACTTAGAGATTAACTGGAAACATAAAAAGCCACATAAAGATTTTTATCAATTATTGATTTGTAAATACGCCTGACTCTGTACATGTCTTGATATATTTCTTCGCTTTTTAAATAATGGATCATAATTATGCCATTAAGTATATTATCAGTTATATTTATTGCATTGATCTGCAGTTTCTGGAATGCTAGTTCACTAATTTCCAGTGTACTAATTTAAGATTTTACTTGACAATGCATATTTGCCTATAACAAAATAAATTTCATTCCCGTACACTGTGTGTGTATGATGATGGTGGAAAGGTAGCATTTCTAGTTTTCACATATTAATATTTACCTCAGAATGGATATTTTATGGAGAACTTACATTTACAATCAAAATTATTTTAGTACTAAAATAAAGAAAATATAAACTCAATAAAAGTAGAGCATGATAAGAAAGGTAAATACTGAAAACTTAAAAAAAAAACAGATATTGAAACAGTGAAGTTGAGAAGGAGGTATAGTATTTCTTTTTAGGGCATCATACATGAGGCAATAAATCGCACTTATAGCTAGATAATAGCACCTTTGGCAGGGACTTATCATAACGTCTTTGTTCTGTTGTTGTCCCGTGGGAGACTGTTGGAAAAACATTGCTTTTTATTAACACCAAAAATCCATTAATTACCTCCTTTGTTACTTCTGTTGCGCTATGATTTCCTATGTGAAAGTTCAATTGTGCTTTTATGTCAATTTTGCATGGTCAGGAATATTCAGTAGATGTGCTGTTGGTAGGGAAACATCAGTCTACTTCCAGTGATCAGGGGATAAGGAAAAGGGGTGGAAATTTCAATTTGATTTTCTTTCAGTTGGGAAGGTAACTGAGAAACTTTTGAACAACGAGCTGCTGCCAGTCAGAGTTCAGAATACAAGATAGACCAATAGTCTTATTCTGTATAAGGTAACTGCTTCTGTTTCTATATTCCTAAGTAACCCAAAGCAGGCATTAGGCGTGCTCCAGAGGAAGGTGAGACATTTAGAAATGCAGATGCACAGAGTATCTTCTCACAAGGCTGCAACTGGGCTACTGTAATGGTCTCCTCAATCTTTAGACTTGGCACAACACCTAGTTTTCCACTGTTAAGCTGGAAGCATAGAGAAAGATTGGGTTCTTGAAAGCTGAGGAGGAAGTTGTTGCCTTTACTCATCAAATACTGGTGTCTTACTTCTTTGTTCAACTGTGGGAACAATCAGAAGGATTTAACAGATCAATAACTTGACACTCTTTGTGGAACAATATACCCATATAGATATGCAGTAGGGTAGACTCAGTTCTCAGTAACTTCCTGTTGACTTTCACTTGTCAGAGTAAACAGGAGTCTTCTTGGATGCATTTAATTTTCTTCCATAAATATGAAAGGTTGTTCTGTTGTCCTGTAGGTTAAAGGTGGCAAATTACTGCATTTGAGACACTGTTGCAGTAGAGACAAAGTCTGTCTCATGTCTACGGATAGTGGCACCATTCTTCTTTTATATCAATGTAGGATTGTGAGGTGTTCAAAACAGCAATCAAGCACAGTAAAAATTAATGAAGTCTGGCAGCTGGTGCAGGGCTGACAGTTATGAAGTCACTATTAACAAACTATTTTTAGCTATTAATACCAAATGAAAGCATTATTTCTTAACAGACCTCTGTGTGTGTGTGCGTGCGTGTAATTACTTTTCCCTGTCTTGTATTTTCAACCCATGACCCCTATCTAAATAAATATAAATCTGCCTAAAAATGCATTTGCTTAATGAAATTCTTGCTTCTTCTCACTTCATGGAGAGAAGGAGAGCCAATGACTGAGAACAGAGATGTTCCAGGGTCACAGCATTCCCTATTGACTGTTGATGACTAGGTGTTGCTTATGTTCCTCTCCCAACATCAGACCACCCAGCATGGTCCCATAGAACAGACTCCACAGGACTCATTTGTGACAACTTCCCCCCTATGGAAATTCTTCCTCCCAGGTATACTTCCCACTTCTTTGACCCCTCAACTATAACCTCTCCTACCCAAACTATCCACAAATCAGTATGCTCCTTCCAACATAGCTTTCTGCCCATCTCTTCCCACAGTTGCTGTACCCTCCACAAATTCTAGGTACCATCATCACTCCCACTGCATCTCAACTAGCCTTAACCTGTCCCAGACAGTGCACCCAAATATGTGAACAGTACCTGGCCATCACTCAGCATGAAATCATAGTCAGTTCCTACACATCTACAATTAAGGGCTTTCTCAGGTTTACCCCACTCCAGCTTTTAGTAAAAGCCTCTGGAGAAGCAGCTCATTTCTAGAAATACAGAGACCTTTCCTCTCCCGAATGCACCTCTGAAGATTACTCTCAAAACTTGAGAAAGTTCTTTACTCTTTAGATTACAGAGAGCCACAGGGGAAAAAAATCTTTCCCAAAGTCTAGATATTCACTATCACAAATGTTGCCACAGGCTCCCTCTTCTATACCCTGAAACCCAGCAATCGCACCTGGCAAGTATACAACCAGTTGAAACCTGCCTCTCCAGCTGCCACCAAGGACTGCCCCACAACCAAGACATCTATAGTGCTATGAAGGGGCACAGGACAAGGCACTACCCAATGAAGGAGGTAGTTTAGATAGACAAAACAAACATGGTGCTGGAAATGAAGTGAAATACAGGAAAGGAAAAAAATGAGAAAGAAGGGGGAAATGACTAGGTGGAAATGACTAGGTGGAGGAGAAAAACAAAAGGAATATCTGTAGAAAGCTCAGGGGCAACGAAAAAGGTACTGTTGTTGAGCTGTGGGGAGTCAGAGAATGAAAGAAAAGTCTTGGGAAAGAGAGAGAGAGTGGGAAAGTGGGGTGTGGCAAAAAAAAATGTGCTTGAAAACAAAGAGAGAGAAAGGAATAAGCATCCACATAGTGAAAGAAAGGAAGAAGCATGCACACAGTGAAAGAGAAGATTGACCCTGTCGAAGTGAGGGAAGAACTGGGGAGGAAAAAGAGAATGGAAGAAGAGAATGGAACAGAGAATGGATGGCCGGGGGAGGGGCAGAAAAGCAGAGAGAAGGAAAAGGGTGATAGGAGGAGATGAATTAGCAAAAGAGAGATCAAGGGAGGTATGGAAGAAAGGAAGGAAGGAAAAGGTAAAGAGATTGCAAGAGAAGGAAGAAGATGTAGCCAGTGTGACATGCAATGTTGTGGTGGTTGTCATGGTGGCGATCAGAAAATAGTCAGAGTAGAATGGTACCCAGAAAAAGTTTGAGAAAGAATATAGTAGGGAAAGAAAGAGAAAATATATATGTGGTGGTATAGAATTGATAAAATAAAAAGAAGGCTATATAACTCATTTGAGAAGGACTAAATATCTGTGGGGTGGATTGTAGGTGAGCAGAGACAAGGAAAACAGAGGAATGGCTTGAAGGCAGTCTCAGAGCAGCAGGCCAGCCCCCTTCCCCAGTTGCACTCTCTCTTATTCTTAGGGGACCACAAGGCAGTGTCTGCATCTCCATCTAACCATCAAACTAATTAAAATATTAGGAAGAAAGGCCTTCAACCTGTTATCACGGTTATGATACGTCCGGTGAGAGCACTAGATATCCTTTTGATATCAAATAATTTGGCCTTTGCTTGACCTTTCTCTGCCACTCCACTCCATGTGTTTGCAGCGGTCCCCTGGACGAGCACGTACGGGCGCGGCCGTTAATGGTTGTACGTTCCAAAACCCCATTCAGGCAGGCAATTTAAACCTCTCCGTTGCTTTAGGGAAAAACCTCCCTGCAAACTGGCTCTGCTCTGCTCGGATCTACACAAAGCCACACAGCCAAGAGCCAAGCCATTCTTTTATGTCGGGCTATTAACGAACTGGCCACACTATTGTCTTAAGAGCTAAACCCATCATGCAAAACTTGACCTTTTCCAACTCCTTTTGTCCAACTCCAAATTTCCTTTGTTCTCACCGAGCATGACATAGCCTGTAGATAAAATCCACCGTATAAAAGGTCCCCACTTTTGGGACTTCCTTGGATCACCCTGGACTTCCATCTAGCCTTGCTGCCATCTTGTCTAAGGAGCTCCCCTCAGCTAGCCACGCTGAGCTTTCTTCCCTGGAACCCCATCTTTCTCTCCAGGACTACTAGACCAGGTGATGTATTACCCATCCCTAAGCTCTCCATTTCTGCTTCCAAGTTAGCTAGTGTGTGTGTTGTTTTATTTGCTGTTTATCTTTCAATAAAACTGTTATTTTTGTTACCTTTAAACTTGCTTGCCTGCTCTCTGACCTGAAGCCGTAGACATTGGGTTAAAGATCCTTGCTAAAGTTACCCTGCCTCTCGTTTAGCTGAGAGAGTGCTCGAATTAAATTTCCCCAACTTGTGTTTTTATTTGGTTATTTGGGTGCCCCTCCCAGGACCCCAACATACAGGGTAACAAGCCAATGTGAAGTAAGGAAGAGCAGTAAAAAAACAGGAGAAGAGGCAGAATGATTGCCAGCTGTGCTAGCATACATGGACCCTGCAGCTTCACATATGTAATTGAAACTATTGCTGCACACCAAATCCTGGGGAATCTGTCTGTTGTGTGCACCTGGCACCAATTTTTCTGCTCACACTACAGTTTGGCTTAAGTAAAGAATTTGGGGCATCCTGTATAACATGGATATGGGGCAGCTTCTTTGGTTCCCTAAAAAGGGACTTTCTGTATAAAACAGGATATTTGGGCACCATGTGTAAATGTCATGACTGGTTAATATATTTATATTATAGAGAGACACACTGCACTTCTACTGAAGATCTCTATGAATTTTAAAATTTATTAGCTGAGTTGTGTGTGTGTGTGTGTGTGTTTAAGACAGTCTAAGGTAGCACTAAACACTACGTCAAATATATATTTTGACAATTGTTTAGCGGTAATGAGAAGGATCCTCATTTGAACAATTTTTTGAGGCTTCTCTTTCTTTTTGACTGCTGATGGTGTCTTTTTCAATTCCTTCTGACAATGTCCCTGGTTTCAGTCCAGAGTTCTTCTGGTTGCCATGTCACTTTGGCTTAATAGTGCAAACCATTTTTTAAAAATATTGTCTTTAAATTCTATGTTCTTCAGATTGCATTCTGGTAAGATGGTTGGTTCAGTTTTCTTCTTTAGGTTTACTCTAATCATGGTCTGTGCCACAAATTGCTCCTGGCCTTGTTTTTGCAGAAAGAATGGAGTTTCCCTATATTCTCCTCCCAGTTATGTAGTCTTTTTTATTTTTATATTGGCCATCAGAGGGTGTACATGTATACAATCACCTCTTTGGTTTTTCTTGAATGTGTTTGTGATTGATAAACTATTGACCTCACAAAGTTCAATCAGTCATTGTCCTGCTTCATTTTTTGATCCTAGCTCAAAATTTCCAAATGGAATGACAAGTTTGCCATCTGACCTGGAATTATTATCTTCTAGAACTATTTCTGGTTTCATTTTGCATTGTCTCATCATAGGATAAAAGACATTTAAAAAGGGTTTACAAGTGTTAGCTTTGGTGACACTGCTGTTGTTTCTTCCACAAGAGTCTCACACACGCACTCATCACTACTGCTGCTGCCCAGTAGTGGCACACAAATGCTTACTATGCTAATGAATAAATTTCTGACTTGGGTCATGAAGAATTAGGTGTGAAGATGCTATTAAGGCTAATGAAAGGCTATGCTTAATTCCTTTCATCAAAAGGTACCCCCTAAACATTGGTGCAAAAGAGCTGTTTGACAGTCCCATGAAAAGTTAAAAGATTAATTTCACATTTCTCTCCCCCCCGCTTTATTTTTGTCAGTATTTCAATCATACACATTTAATATTCTTGTTGTTGAAACTGTATATTAATTTTTTCCTTCCTAGGCTCAGTAGCTGAAAGGCATGATTCCAATAATGAGAGGAAATAAGCAGAATGCTTGATGAAATAGTAACTCAGCTACATAACAACAAGCAGACTGTTTTATCAACTATGCTTAAAAATTGTTCAGTAAAGCTGCCAGTTTGTCATCTCCTCCCTGAGAAATTATTATTATTTTTTATTACAACCTTCTAGAGTGTCAGAGTTCAAATCAACCCAAATGTTATGAAAGTATACCGTACAGCAGGCAGGGTGAGTTAGCTAAGAAGAAAGCTGTAAAAATGTGATGGCTGTAAAATTATTTCACACAGTGATTCTTCCTCATGACTAACACCACCCAAAATTCCAGAACAACCAGTAGATCACATAGAAACAGCCAGAATCAATACTTCCTTCTAGGTAAGTGATACAACCTTCTGGCAGTAAATTATTTGTTTTGTGCCTGTCCTTAGCACTATTTTATCCTATAAAGGAATAAGAAAGATAAATCTGAAACCTTTTGTTGTGGGAGGATTTTTTTTTTATATATATATAATTCAAGGGCACTGTAGCTTTTTAACTGAGCCATTCAGATTTAATTCAAGGGAAATTGTATGTGTGTGTGCATATATATTTTGGTGTTGTTTAGGGCAATGTGGTATGGCTTCTTGAAAACAGAGGGGAAGGAAGGAAGGAAGGAAGGAAGGAAGGATCTTTTTAATGGAACCATCTAGATTAAATGCAGGACAAATAAATAAATACATAAATATATGCATACAAAAATAGTTACAAATATAGTGTAGAAGTTGAGACCATTTCATATGAGACTGATATCATCTACCACTGCTATATAAAGCAGAGGTGGGAAAATGTGGTCCCCAGACAGTGATTGGAGTACTACAGAGTAAACAAGATGATCAAAGGTCTGGAAACCAAGCCTTATAAGAAATGGTTGAGGGTCTTAGAAATGTTTAATTTGAAGAGGAGAAGAGTTAGAGGTGGCATCTGAAGGGATGTTATGTAGAAGACAGAGCGAATTTGTATTCTTCTGCTTCAGAGACTAGAATATGAACCAATGGATTCAAATTCAAAGAAAAGAGATTCCATGTAAACACTGAGAGGAACTTTTCTGCTGTAAGAGGTGTTTGACAATGGCATAGACTGCTTCTGAAGGTGGTGAACTCTCTGTCTTTGGAAGTCTTTAGGCAGAGGTTGCATGGACATCTTTTAGGAGTGCTGTAATTGTGTATTGCTGCATGGCATAGGGTTGGATCAGATTGCCCCTGTGGTCCCTTCCAACCCTAAGATTCTATCATACTATATCCTCTGGTTCTATGATCTTTCATCACTGGCCGTATTTGCAGAAAGCGATGCTCCAACAACATCTAGAAGGTGATCTCATTCCTACCCCTCTTCTAAACTATTTTGCTTTTCAAAATTGAGTTGTCCTGAACTGACGTGGCTTGTGATTCAAATGTTAGTGTCTCATTCTCAGTGTAACAGCAACACATTCCTAGGTAGTTGGATTGCACTTAAAAATATATGCTACAAAATTCAAAAATGATTTCCACATTAAAAGTGCTACAGAAATAATTAATAGTCCTCTCACAATATGTTGGTTGCAAAACTTGTCACCTAGAGTCTTCCAAGTCAAAATGTGATGACATAAACAATTAAAAGGAAACCAATTTTCTATTGGTATATAGAAGGTTATGCCTTCAAAAAGCAGAAAGTTAGAACTGAGTGGCTTTCAGTTAATTGTTCCCTGTTTCATTCATTAATTGTTCCTTGTGCTTTGTGGGTTCAAAAAGATCACCATTTCATATCTGTCTTGTAATCTTAGTTACTAAGCCTTGGGAGGACAATATTTTCATCTTAAATTAAATCATGTTAAATTTTATGAAGCCTCTGGTCACAGCACATATTTCTTTGTCTTTTAAATATGTTTCAGTATCTCAAATTGTTTGGCTGATTCATACAGGGGAAAAACTGATTCTAAGTGTCCACAAAATTCATACTACCACCAGAGGAAGTACACGGAGAAAAAGGAGAAAGCAACCTTTTTCCCCCCTACACTAGATATTTTGCTGACAATGTTTTTTGTGGGGTCCTAATATAGATATTTATGTCTATATTGGCTGTCTGTATGTTACTTATAGATGAACCGCAATACCCTCAGGTTTATGTCTTGTTATCCTGAACTTCACTACAAAATGTGATCGTAACACTTATCTTCCAAAAAAGAAAGCTCTGCACCCAGTTTTAGGGACTTGTCAAAATATAGCTAGTCACACACATAATGTCATCTCTCTCTCTCTCATCTCTCTCTCAAACACACACAAACACACACACACAAAATCTTCAACCCATCCTCTTTTTTTGCATTCTGGGATATTCCTGGGCTGTGTGTGTGTTGTGTACCTTCAAGTTGTTCTAAACTTAGGCATCCTAGAGTTTTCTTAGAAGGATTTTTTTAGTGTGTGTTCACCAGTCAACTCTGATTTATGGTGACCTTACAATAGGGTATTCTATATGGTATGTTTATTCAGAGGTGGTTCGCCATTTCTTTTCTCTTAGTCTAACAGAATTTGACTTAGTCTACATCCCTTTGAAGAGTGTTTGAAAAGTTTGGTTAGTCCAAAGAGCTGCAACCAGATTACTAACTGGAGCTGGTTACCAGGAACAGATGCATGGACTGATAGCCTGGATTTGACCTATAAAGCCCTATATGGCTCAAGTCCAGCTTATTTGAACTGACATATTCTCCTTTATAAAACTGCCTGTGTTTTGAGATCTCCTGGGGATGACCTTTTCTCCGTCCCATCATTCTCACAGGTACATCTTGGACCAACATGGAAGCTTGCCTTCTCAGTAGCTGCTTCCAGGTTCTGGAATTCTCTTCCCAATGAATTTAGACTAGCACCTTCCCTAGTATCTTCCCATAAAAAAGTAAACCCTTTTCTATTTTGACAGGCATTTGAGAACTGATTGTTTAGGTGGGATGGGTCTTGTATAATGAACCTGGAAAGGCAAGGGTCTTAACATATATATGGTCATTCTCATCTCTCCACAGATCCTGTGCATATCCTCAGGCCAAAAGATCGCCAATAGCAGAGGGCAAACAGAAGCCAAAGTTACATCCACTGTAGCAGTTGGAGCATCTCTGAGCAATTTTACCAGCAAAATGTCGTGAAAATTCTTTACTGCAAGCTGTTGAATGGGGTGCATTTCTAATAAACCTCTGATGATTTTAGCAGTTTCACTGGATGGCTTCTTCCAGATGCAATGGTGGCAGAGAAGAATCATTTCCTTGCTATCTGTGCTGCCATAGAGTAGGCCTTCAAATAGATTCTAGTCTATATTTGGTCAGACTCACTTTGAATCTTCTGCCAGCATTGTTCCAGTCTCTGTCTCAGTTGTTTCATTGTTGCCAGCTCTCTCACAAACCAGGGAACTGGCTTGGCTCCACTTACTAAGAGGACACACTCAAAAATTATCATGTCCAAAACCCCGGCCATTTCCCCATTCCAAAGGTCAACCAGGCTTCAACACAATTGCCTGTCAAGCCAACAAGAAAATCCCCAAGAGCCATCAGGAAACCATTCAGATTCATTAGCCTTGCTATACCAAAAAGTAATATATAAAGATGCTCCAAATAGCAATGCCATTTTTTAAAACTAATGGTAATACATGTTTTGCAGCAGATTTCACTATAGCACAATTTCAGCTTTAATGACTGTTTTAATTATGGGGCAAAAGAATCAATAGATTGTGTAACATTTTACTTAAAGCAACTACATCAGACTTTCAACCTTTGGTTTAGATTTAATTTAAATCCTAATTTAAAAAATATTATTTGCATGCAAATAAATGATTTGATTCAGAAAGATATTACAGGTATCTTCTCAAAAGCATATCAAATGGAAGGAAAAACCCTCCAGTTTGAAAGTAAAGGCATAACTATTGAAATGTTTCTAAATGAAACTGTATAATTATATTGTTTTAAATATTCAGAAGAGGTATTTTTTTATACTTGGATACCAAGGAAACCAGGTGAACAAATACTAGTAGCATTAGGAGGGGCTGTAAATGTTCTTTGCTCTCTTAAATAGCTGATTGTTCTAAACAGTCATTAGATATAGGTTAAATAGCTTATGACAAGCTCCACTGGAAAAGTATATTGCTTTCTATTATAAAGTGAACATGATTCCAAAGAAACAAACTGCATGCACAATGTATATTTATTTTGTGTATGCATTAATTTTATTTTTCCCATGACACATTCTTCCATATTTCTGTTACTGATATAGCTGTATGTATGCCTTGTGGGGTACTACTGGATGTCAAAATTGCTATGACTTTCAACAGTGGCATAGAATTGAGTTGGAATGTTTTCATGGATTCAATGTTCTGCTTTATTTCCTATTTATTTATTTATTTATTTATTTAAAGCCTTTCAACCAATTTTTCATGTGAGCATTATCAGTTTGGAATATTGGAGGAATGAAAAAACAAAATATGCCACTATATAATACAATAAATTATAAAACTGTGTCACAATAAAAACAAATCAAAAACATATATTTTCTATAATGTAGATAGACATGTCGTACTGTCCCACACTTACATTACTCATTTGTTTCATCAGTTTATCTGCTACAGCTATTTTTTTAATGTAGCAGAAGGTACACTTAGATCTCAGCTGAATGATAGCACAGTAACTCCACATTCAACTTTAATTCTCTGCTCAGCTGTCCCTGATGGCTAAACCAAATAAAAACAAATCAAAAACATATATTTTCTATAATGTAGATAGACATGTCGTACTGTCCCACACTTACATTACTCATTTGTTTCATCAGTTTATCTGCTACAGCTATTTTTAAATATACATTGTATATTTACATGTATATATATATTGTATATATACATGTAAAATAAATATACATTGTGCATGCAGTTTGTTTCTTTGGAATCATGTTCACTTTATAATAGAAAATAGCTACAGCTAGCACATCAGTGTGGGAAGGAAGTAATTATGTTCTATGCCAAGGACAAGTTGGTTCACAAAGATGCTAGCATTTTGTAACATTTTGAAAACAGGGGAATTGAGGAGTGAACAGGATAGTGGGAGTGAGAAAATAAATATCTGTCAAATAATTTTGCATGCACTTTCAGAGGAGTTTGAAATATTCCTGTGAGGCTAGAGAAAAAGACGCACTGGTAGTGGTAAAGCAGGTGGCAGTGAAGAAAACCACTTCAAAATAATGTGCCACACTCCCCACAAATTTGTGTGCTCCTATGGCAAAATGTACCTTTCATGCATTGCATCACAAAATGCAATATACAGGGAAAATTCCTGTATGAACTTGTTCACTGCAGTATTGTCTCTGGCCTTGCCTGCACCTTATTATCCTATCCATCTCTTTCGTTAACACGTTCTTTAGAAAAAAAAGAGAATCAAACCAAAATCAACTAGGCAATTATTAGTTCTATTCGATTACGTTTGCAGTATATATATAGTTCAGCAAGGTTCAAAGTTCCATTAATAAAAAGCATAATTTCTTTGAAATGAATTTTAAAGACGGAAATGGAATGGAAAAAAATGGAAATACTATTTTCTGTTAGAACATGCGAGAAAAAAATAATAAAGACATTCTTTATTATTTGTCCCATTTGACAAAAGGGGGAAATGTCAATGGAAAGCATTTAATAATGCATCTGGATAGAAATCCTTTTGTTGTTTGCTGATTTTTATCTGCCTGGAAGTGACTATTGTGGGTGTGAGGGTGTTGTATAAATCCTTCTGTGAGAACTGCTCATTCACAAACATATTTTCTGGACAGTAAAAAACAGTAGCAGGGGATTCTAGCTCATGTGGAGGTCCCTGAAGGTACAAGCCACCTCTTTTCAAAAATTTGTTGTGTAGAAAGGCAAATAATATTGGATCTTATTAACTTCCTGACAAAATAATGTTTTCCCCCAAACTCAGGAAAACCTGTGGGAAGAATAATATGTCACTGAGAATTTGACATAGTTTTCAGGTGGTATTCACATATCTGAAACAATTTCAGGCAATTAACCTGTGTGAAGGATGTATGGGTTTGCATGGGAACTACAGGCTTTTATACAAAAATGAAAAACAGATAATGTAAAAAATACTATTTCCAGACAATCCTTTTTTTTATTTTTACTGTCTGTGCTAAAGTCAGCAATCTTGGAAAACAAAAATCTTACACACAAAACAAAACAAAACTTGCACACACACAAAAATTCGTGGGGTTTTTTTTTGTGCACTATTACCATTTTTTTGCCCAAGATCTTTGTTGTACAAAGATAATGTCATGATAGTATTATTATAATTATTATTATCATCCTCTTCTTTTCTCAATCTGAAACTCAATATGCCTTACAAAAGTGAAAACAGATGCTAACAATTCCCATCTCATAAAAGTTAAAGGATAAATAAACTACCAACAGAATTAAAAGTAGTTAAAAGCTTGAGCACTTAATTTCATCATCATCATCATCATCATCATTATTATTATTATTATTATTATTATTATTATTATTATTATTATTATTATTATTATTATTTTCTTTATTGTATCTATATGCTACCTTTTCTCCTGAAGTGGGACTCAAGACAGCTTAAAAAGAAAAAAAAATGACAAAACTACAAATATAGACACAAACTGACAAATAAGAAACTTACAATCAGAATCTTTGATGGACCAAAATTCTACGTCTGGTAAGACTGTGGACTTGAGAAGAGCGATAATAACGTAAATATATCAGAAGGGATTTGAATCTGGATTTTGCAAGTCACACTGCAACAGTCTAGATACTAAAGCTCATTGGATCTCTGCAAATTCCCACACTTCTGGTATCCCTGTATGACTTGGAGATGTGTGACGAGGAGAGCTAAGCAACCTCCATTTCACCCAATGTTCCAAACTCTCACCAAAACCAACACCAGAAAAGAAACAAGAAGAAGAAGAGAATATAGTGAGTGGTAAACACAAGGGTTGACAGACCCTTTCCACAACTCACCTTTTTGCGGAGCTAGGGTGCAGGGATTGCGCGAGCAGCCTCTAGCAAGAGGTTCTTGTGTCCCGGTTCCTTCAGCTCCGCAGCTGCTGCCTGCTCACGCGAGAGCCCCTACTCTTCCTTCCACAGTGCAGCCTGGGATTTTCCCAGGCTGCACTGGGGCAGGAAGCACAAGCGTCGTGGCTCCGGAGCTCCACACGCACAGCAAGTGCACACGGGGCCCTGGAGTGATGAGCGATCACACACCATTTTTGGCTCATAGCCAAAAATGAAATAATGCGTGATCAGTGCCTGCCAGCCCCTGGAGCACCGTGTGATTGTGAATGCGTCATGTGGATTGCTCCTCGCAGTCACACGATGCTCCAGGGGCCCCTTCACATGGCAAATATTGTGCAAAAAGGGCCCAGGTCTTTTGCCTGTGCTGCCACAAGGCTGAAAGCCAACCTGAGAGCCTAAAAAGACTCAAATTCAGTTATGGATTATTTAGCCCTCTGGCCAAATTACATCTTGAGGCCTTTGTTGCAGGAAGGAGAGAGCAAGAAACTGCCCAAAGATGACCTCAGCCAGGTTCAAGAGCCTTCAGTCATGCAGCTGTCATGCTGCCACCACTTGCCAAACTACACATGCTGCAAGGCTGGACATCTGCTGCTGTTGGAAGTCCTGACTAGGCTGCACTTATCCTCTTGGCCATGTGCCCTGCGTTGCTTTGCTTGCTCCAAAGGCACTGTTCTCCTTCCCATCTTTGCAACAATGCTGTGGTAACTACCACTGGCAGCTTCTCAGGCTGTAAGTTTTCCTGGCACCATAACCACTGCCACTTGTGCTTCCACCTGTCTGTTTGAGTGGCACTACCAACTACTCACCACTAGGTGACTCAGGCCATTTCCGCACGGGGTGAGGGAATCGCCCTGTGATGCTACTCACCAGACTTTTGGGCTCCCCTGTTCGGTCCACATTTCTCTGGAGCAGTCTGTGGCGACCACTCCACACTGCTCCGGGGATGAAAATGGCGGCTTCCAGTTGATCGAGGGTCTTGACCAACCACTGAAGCTCATCAGCCTAAAACCCACCTCCGGCAGATCACAGGCTTGCATAGGGAGCAGGCACGCAGTGGTGCACTCCGTGCTTTTGAAAGATCTGTTTTTAGCAGTCTTTCAAAAGCACACTGGCCGACCACTTGGGGTCATTCGGGAGCGGGCTGGACTGCGTATCTACCTTAAGTAGGTCCCACCCAGTCCGGTCCCAGGTGCAGACGTCCTGCCTGGAGGATGCTGTGTCCTGTCTAAAAAACCCCTTGTGGAAATGGCCTCAGTGTTCAGCGCAGTGGTCAGCTACTGTAGCTGTGGCTTTCTGGAAGGCAGCAACTCTTACCTGGGCATTCAATATGCTTGGGTTTCATTTCTTTAACATGCAGAAAAGAAAGAGAGTGACTCTAGGACTTACAAGCCCTTCTATCTCCAACCCCCTGAGCTAGTAGTGGGGCAAAGGTTGCATTCCCTTGTAAGTCTTCCTGCTTTCTGAAACATTCAGAGACCACTGTCTCTCATAACCACTGAGCACAGGGAAGGGAAGAGTGATGAATTTTCTCGCTGCCACTTTAGTATTTCAAAACTATTGAATGTGACATTGGCCTATTTAAACAACCTTTCTTAACCTGGGTGATCTTATTTGAAAGGGAAAGCATCTTATTTCAGAATGTGTTCTGCTGATAATTGCCCTTACACAGGTTGCTACTTGCCTTGAATGAGCTATTTGTAATATACAATACTTCAGTGAGCCAAAAGTACTCTGAAAAAAAAAATAGTTTCAACAATAAAAACTGGCATGGCACTTTAAATTGTATAGGAGTACAGTCTGGATTAGGTCTCTACTGCTGCCTTTTATTTTTTTCCAAAACTGTCGAGACCATTTAAAAATACTTATTTAAACACATGGCTAACATCTTCATGTAGTTTTGCCATTAGGCTCAGGCTTACTAAAATTTTCTGCTGCTGGCTGCCCACGTCCAACTTGCACAGAGGAAAGAAGCTTGAATTCCAGTTGGTACATAATTTCTGCAGGTTCTGATATTCTAGAACTGCGAGGAAAACTATTTCTGCACTACACTGTGATAGTGCTATTACTCCACTTTTCAGCATCCTGTGGAATCCTGGGGTTTGCAGTTTAGGGAGGGGTATGTAAAATTCTCAGCCAGAGAGCTCTTTGACCTCAGTAAACTACAAATCCCAGAATTCCACAGGATGTTGAAAGTGAAATAATAGCACTATAACAATGTCATGCAAAGATGCCCTCAGTGTGACTCACTCATGATTATATTACATCTTATATTGATTCTACTCACACAACAGTGTAAATATGCTTTATATCCTGAAGCTTGGATATCACTCTGTACTGCAACTGAAGAAGCAAGTTTGTACCCACAAAAAAAAACAAAAAACAAACAAACACCATGCTAAAATAAAAACTAGTTACTCATAAAGGGATGCTATATTCCTTCTTTTTTATTTTCTCTTCCTCTCCGTTCCTCCATTTATTAAGCAAATGATCTCTTTCCTGTGTGCCCTTGTGCCTCTTTATATCAAGGGGAGGGAATTTCTATCAGCCAAAGGGTTCCTTTGTCAGGACCACCATTCCAACAGACGGTGGGGTCATAGCTTGGAATCAAAAATACAAGCACGTTGTAGCTTAAAGTGCTTCCTGACAGCAACTAAACATTAGAAAAGATTTTATGCCTTAGAATGGAGAAGAATGTACATAATGTGGGAAATGTTAAAACAATGGTTTCATGAGGAAGGGGCACAGCAATTTGGAGAAGTACAAGGGACCATGTTAGGATGTGAGAAAAATAATATGGATTCAGTTCCAAGGCCTGAGGCTCCTCAGCCCTCCTTTATATATTAAAATCCATTGGAGGAAAATTGTCAAATCTGTTCATTGGAAAGCACTGTGCCAGTGATGTATTCAGTGCCATTTCCACACTAGACTGTTATAGCGCTATTATTCCACTTTCAACATCCTATGGTTTGCAGTTTTGAGAGGGACTGGGTGGCCCTTCCTGAAACTGCAAACTCCAGGATTCCATAGGATGTTGAAAGTGGAATAATAGTGCTATAACAGTCTAGTGCAGAAATGGCCTAAGTCTTTTACACTAAGTATCAAGTCAAGTGTGAACTCTCTATATTCAAGTCTCAAGTCAAGTCTCAAGTCAAGTGTCAAATCTGAGAGCCAATTTTATACCCCAGCCTATATTCCAGAATTTCTGGACAGAGTTGAATAAAGTCAGCTTTAACCATTAAAGTAGAGTTGGCCCTTCACATTTGTGAGTTTGCCATTCGCAGCTTTGGAACTGGGGAATAGGATCCTTATTTCCCATTTCCAAAGCTGGAGGCTTTTTTGAAAGTGAGGAATAGGATTGTCCTTACTTCCCATTATTGAAGCATCAAAAGTTTTAGAAGGAAAGATTCTTCCTTCTTAAGCCCTGCACTTGGGTGAGTCTTGCTTTCAGCTCTTAGGGAAAGTTTTAGAAGGTTCCTCCAATATACAGCATGGACAGGCTGCTGAGTGGACCTCAACCCAGACTCAAGCTCACTGCCTAACCCATTTATTGTTCCTCTCCAACAAATGTGCCTGGGCTTTGGGTTTGAGACAGATCATCATGCAACCATTAGGAAAAAAAGAGATGGAAGCATTTGTAGTTGTAAGGTTTCTGGATAAATATGTTATGTTACTGAACCAAGGGTGGCAAGTTGGTCACTAAAATATACAAGTCACAAGTTGAGTCGAATCAATGTGTCATTTATTGCCAAGTTGAGTCCAGGCTGAATCACTGAAGTGACTTGAATCTCACTTGAATCTGACTTGAATCTAAGTCAATGGACTTGAGTCTACTTCACTGCTGTGTATACCAATGGCACTATAATGCAGTAGTCATATGCAACACATCATCTGCAGTATGAAATAATAGAATTCACAAAAAAACTTTATGGAGTGATTCAGCTGATTATGAATAAACTCTGAAATAGTGTTCAAATCAATATGTAAGATGATATCCATGGAAAGACAAACCTATGGATGATTATTAAAAAGTTCAGTTTTGTTTAGTAGGGCCTACTACCTGGTAATATCTTTATTAACAAAGCTGCAGTTCATAAGGAGCCGTGGTGGCGCAGTGGTTAAATGCCAGTACTGCAAGCCAGAAGGTTGTGAGTTCGATCCTACCCGGCTCCAAGGTTGACTCAGCCTTCCATCCTTTCGCAGGTCGGTAAAATGAGTACCCAGCTTGTTGGGGGCATGTATAGAAATGTTTCGAAATACATGCTATTTGTAAGTTGTCCGCCACCTCGATCCATATGGAGAGGTGGGATACAAATAAATAATAATAATAATAATAATAATAATAATAATAATAATAATAATAATAATAATATCCTGCCTCTCCCCATGGATCGAGGCGGTACTACAACAATATATTAAATGCATTAAAAGCATTAAAACATAACCAATCCTCCCCACCCAGCAAACCATCTAAAACCAACTCCCTAAAACACATTAACTACAATCAACTAACTATTAAAAAACAGGAGGACAGTTGGTGGGAGGTGGTGGAGTACTAGTCTGGGAAGGCCTGTCAGAAAATAACAGTCTTGACTGTTTTTTTAAATATGCCAGGTCTCCTCTGGCAGGCCATTCCATAACTTGGGAGCGATAGAAGAGAAGGTCTTCTGGGTAACTGCAGCCAACCTTAGTTCTGACTGGCTGCAGTAAATTCCTCCCAGAGGACCTTAGTGTGAGGGGCGGATTGCATGGGAGAAGGTGATCCCGCAGGTAGTCTGGCCCCAAGCCATAAAGGGCTTTAAAGGTAAGAACCAACACCTTGTACTGTGCCCGGAAACTAATAGGCAGCCAATGTAAAGACTTCAGAATTGGTGTTATATGGTAAGTTTTAGGTCTACCAGTGACCAATCTGGCTGCCATATTCTGAACTAATTGAAGTTCCCAGACTAAGCACATGGGTAGCCCTATGTAGAACGCATTGCAGAAGTCAAGTCATGAAGTTACCAACACATGCACCACTGTTTTTAGGTGTTCCAGCTCCAGGAAGGGGCGCAGCTGGCGTATCAGCCGGAGCTGTTAGCGGGCACTCCTGGCCGCCGCATATACTAACTTACACTGCCTAGTTCCATATCTAAAACTCCCAAAGGGATCCATAGGACTTATTTTCCTACTTTTTCAACCTATGGAAACTGACCAGCAGTGCCACAGAGAACTTAGGCTTATTTTCTTTAAACACAGACAAACACCCCTCAGGAATGTTAGAAGCAGTGCCTCCTATGTTTTATAGACCTTTAAAAAAAACTCTTCTTTTTTTCTCATATATGAATTCCATTTGGAATTTCAGTTTAAAACTTCCCACTGGTACCTAAACAACAACCAAAACAATTAAATGTTGAGATGGCTATTACAATTCCTCAATGAGTTATGATAGCTCCCCCTTTTTTTGCTTCTAAAAACTGTTAAGAATTTTGAATTTTTGACTTGAAACTAGACACTGTAACTTGGATGCAGGCAAATTTTGATGTATATACCACATTTCATGATGAGTTACATCTTCTTCCTTTTTGCTTCTAGCAAACCTCTCCTACTTGTAATTATGACTTAAAATGCAGGATGAAAATTTGAATGATGACCAAACACATTGTTTTAAAATTTGTCCTAATCAGTTATGGGCACCAGAGGAAAATATTATCTGTTATTATTATACAGCATAACAAGCCCATGATGATATGATCCTTCTCACTATTTAGCAACATGATGCAGACAACCAATTCCCTGTGAGTGAGGGAATTCTTCCTGAGGCAGTTTCATTGTCTATATGGGTTCATAGTTACAGACTATTTTAAAACACTTTTAGCAGGTGTTGCTGATAATAATTTGTTCTTTGAATTATCTATACAAAATGGCCCAAAGCAAGCCCCAAGAGCAACCTGAACTCTGGCATAGCAATATGGCATCCATCCAGCTTTCTGAATTCTGGTTTGATTGTGTTTTGACACCTCTCTTCCATTGAAAGCCAGTGGCTTTGCCTTAGAGCTGTTTGCATACTTGAATTTAGCATTGCTTCCTATGCCCTAATTTCTTAACATAGCTCCTTTAAGTTACTTTTTAGGTGAGCCAGTGGTTCTTCTTGTTAAATCTCCTAGTTTCTGCATCATCTTCACGGTAGAACACTAAGTCAAAATTAGTTGTTGAAGGTATTTGCTAGGAAACATTAGTTGTATGACTTTTGTTGCAATTATTTAGATTTGAACTATCTGTGAAGACAATACAACAACTCTAATCACAACTAACACAATTTCCACACAACAGGGCTGTGCCACTGTGGGGCCAGATGGCAGTGGTTGGCTGGTCATGCTTCTGCCTGACATTGTCGCTGGCCCACTGCCATCTTGTTCCCAAGTGATGAGTGTGTGTATGGTATTCACAGTGCTCTTGCCCTTTCCAGCCATGTAGAAGGGCTGGAAGTGTGCTGGTGATACTTCTTTCTCCAGTGCAGCAATGGAGCCTTCCTGGCGCATTCTCTTCCAGTCAGAGGTGCTGCTGAGACTGCTACAGGAAGATGCACGGGAGTGTCATCACAAGGAAATGGCCTAAAACAGGAAATATTATATCCGTCTCTCACACACATTATTTCTCTCTCTCTTACTCTCTTACACACACCCAAACACACACACACACACACACACACAGGGAGAGAGAGAGAGCAAGAAAACACAGAATCCTAAAATCAAATATAACTGAATAGACTGAATAGAGGATTCACTCTTATTTCAAAGAAGCTTTTAAACATAGTTTAGATGACCATCTATCAGATATTCTTCAGCTGAGGATTCCTGCACTGGCAGAGAGTTAAACTGGTTAACCATTCCAGCTCCATGATGCAATTAATCAATGAAAGTTTAGCAGAATTGTATGGTTTTTGCCCATAGGCTAAAAACCAACAATGACCTTCTTTATTACATTCCATGGTTCTGATACTTCACTAGACTGAATATAGGTGCCCAGAGTGATAGGCTAACAATATGGACTGAAGAAATATAAGATGGTTTGGCATGTGAAAAAGCAAGTGCCCTGCATCAAGATAGTGAAATAAGTCAAACTACTTGGTTTGTGACCCAGGTGTTCAAGGATCCTTCTCCTCTGTTACTGTGTCTATACATTAAGATCTGCTTCGGAAACTGTCCTCTGGGTTCAAGTACTATTTGAGAAGAAACGTGACAACCACGGAGACTGCCACTTTTATTATAATCTTCAATAAAGCTCAGCTGATATCTATCCCTTAGTTTCCTGGGCTTTTAATTACTCATATACTATTATTTTGGTGGCAATTGTTGTTCTTTCAAGACTACCAGGTGTTCTTGTTCCTTATTGAATATTATTTTGTTGCTTTATGACCTATTGTGAACTGCTGTGGAAAAATAATTGACAGATGGTATGAAATGTTTCAAATAAGTAAATGAGTGCTTGGATTGCTCTGGATAGCTTATGAACTCCATATGAACTGAATTGTAAACTATTCACATGGTAGGGAATGCTTTTTAATTGGTTTAACTGTTTTTTTCTTTTTAGGCAGGTTTTTCTACTAGCTTTAACCCTTCAGAAGGTACAACATTTGCTTGAAAATCAAGCAAATCACAGGGATAATGCATGAAAAAAAGACAGTGCTTCTATGTAGTCAGGGTGAAAGTGATTTTTTTTCAACACAATGTTCTTATGAAACTCACAGTATCTCCATCTCCAAGACATCCTCTCATTATTGTCCAGTGCAGCTGTTATGAGCTGTCTAATGTCTTTTGTAAACTAGAAATAGAGAAGGCTTATCCTGCTATTGGAATTTAACATTCCAAAATGCTTAGAATATAAAATTGCTTACATCCAACAAAGGCAGTGGTTCCACACTTATGCAATATGATCAGCAAAGGTGCCCAGGGCAGCATCTGGGTCAATTTTCCAGGATAATTTTTGTCACCAGAGCATGGAAATGTGGAGAAGATATTTGAATGAATCCGGCCAACAACCTGAATATTTAAATGTGCAATTTCTGTCTTGTTAAATCAAGAATACAATTGCTGAATTAGCACTTAAGGAGGTTGTAAGTGACTTTATAAGAGATTACATATTCACGGCATCTTTTTCAAAACTGTTAATTTTGTGTTCATACTCCTGAATTTGTAGACAATCTCTGGACATCTAGAGATGGATTAATTGAACTCAGTTCAGCCTCTGCTGGTTTCTCATATGACCTGTATTAAGTTTGTCACATCTTGGTTGAAGGAACATTTTAAAAAAAGAAAAGAAAAGAAAACAGTGAACACAATATAAATAGAAAGAAAATAAAAGCAAGATGCCAAGTACTTATAAGTTCACAGCAGGATTGAAGAGATGCCTCTTAAATTTTCAATTAAAATGTACTTAATTTCAATATGAATTTCTCCAACAGTTTTTCACCTTGTGTGTATATGTGTAAGTGCCTTCAGGTCACCTTCCTAAGAAAACCTTATGAAATCCATTGGGTCATCATCGCCTTTTCCATAAGCCATCATTTTCTTAGGCAAGGAACACTCAGAGGTGGTCTTTCCAGTTCCTTCTTCTGAAGTACAGCCTAAAGCACTGGATATTCATTGGTGGTATCCCATCCAAATACTAACCATCAGATGGGTTAGGGTGACTTTAGGGTATTTAGGCCTCTTCAGGGTATTTCATTCTATAAGCTTGGAACTGCTACAAACTTCATGAGCTGCCATGGGAACTGAATGGGATATGAAATACCTCTAGGATGGATGGTATGTGATTATGAGTAAAAAGGTACTGCTACTATGTATGATGAAGCAGCCATATTTATTTCCTTATTTCTTTATCTTATTTCCATCCAGCCCTTTCCCCAAAATGGGATCTACAGCAGTTTCTTCATTTGATATCCCTTTGAGATGCCTAAGGACATTGAACTGAACAAAGATGGTTTTCCTCATGAATACAAGGCAACAGTTGCATTTTATGACTGACATTTCACCTTATGTGACAGTTGCTTGCATTCTGACAAGCCCATGCTCCTAGCAAAACCTGTTGGCAAACATACAGACACAAAGGCTGAAAACAGTTTGGAAAGCCAAACACAGGATCCCCATTATGTAGCCACATACATGCAAGGGAGTGTTTCTACTGTGTGCAAGTGTTTGCCATATTGGCTTATGTCTGATCACACGAATGCAGCCTGAATGCATGTACATATTTATATATTTGGTTAATCAAATAGCCTTTGTTTTCCTGTCATTCTGACTGCCCGCCTGCACTTCCATAAAGTGAAGCCATGTTTTACAAACTGGGTTCTTCCCAAAAACAGCAGAGTAAACTGTTCTCTGTTTTGCTTTTTAAATCACCTTAAATTTTTCAGGCATCAAAAAGAAGTGCTTTCACATTGGAAGGAGAGGAACAGTGTGTGTTCCAACAGGACTGGGACTGAGACAAAGACAGATTATTTAGTCTGTATAGATTTAGCCAAAGACACACTCACACCTTTTGGATTCACAAGGGCTTGGATTCTAAGTTGCATATCAACTGGATTTCTGCAGAGCATATAAATTCACTCCAGTGTGGGGAGTCCCTGAATTCTTTCAAGCATCCTTACTAACATTCCCTTCCAATCATCTACACTTCAGTAATAAAACATTACTGCTGGGTTTTTTTCCCCTGTTCTTAAATTCTCCCCTGATTTTTTTTTCAAAAAATAAGATATTCAACAACAAGAAGAACAAGAAGTGTTTATAATACTAAAAAGAATAATGGTTAACTATCAGAATGTTGTGGCAGCTACAACTCCTTTCCCCACAGCAATGCCTCTCAAGGCAACACTAAATATAGTGTTGTTCCAACAATGTCACTGTGGGACAACATGTCAACCTACCAAGTTGCTAATCCCAGGTCTGTAAGAGTTTGGCTAAAGGGCAAGATTTTAGAAAGAGAAGGAAAATAAACCCTACCAGTGTGACTTGTCCCAGTATATCCCTTGCCCTGACCATATTGAAAACTTCCTCCCTTCCTTATGAAGGTTGTTCTTCCATTTGTGTACCTTAAAGGCCTTGCAGAAGGAAAAGAGAAAGAAAGAAAGAAAGAAAGAAAGGAAGAAAGAAAGAAAGGAAGAAAGAAAGAAAGAGACTGTTGCTGGAAGTTTCAGTTCTATTCTATTAACCAGAGAAGAGTGGAGGAGAAGAATTGTAATGTTGTATGCAATAAAGTCAAGTATAAGCTCAGGGCACCTGTGTTTGTTTCTAAAGATTAATTTTAACTAGACTTTGTTTGCATGTAGGATTTGTATAAGAGCCTAGGGGCAAGTCAAATGCCTTTAAAAAAATTAAATCTAAATAACAACTGCTGTCTTTCAAAGAGCAGATGTTGTATCAACACTAATTATTTCCAAGAACTTGCAAACCATGAGTGGGCTTTAGAGAAACTCACTGTAAAGCAACAATTTGTTGCTTACGAAACATCTCAATTAAGGCACCACTCAAGGTTTCATACCCCCAGGATGAGTCAAAACCCTTTTTACTATGACTCCTATTCCCACATGCTCAGTTGCCACTTTAGATCTGCTGACTTCAAAGAGTTTAAGCCAGTTTATACACTTGAGAAGATTGTGAACAGAGAATGTTAAATTATCTGCTTGCTTGCTTCACTATACTGTAATGCAGTGAAATGAGTTACTTTAGAATTTGTAGGAATTATTGGCACATAAAATTAAATGTTGTGGAATATTGCATGTTTATTTGGTAGTCAGTCTGACTGATATCAGGAAAACACATGTTTAAACAGGCATGCTTAAGATTGTCGCAAATATTTACATTCTTCTTTATGACTGTTAATATAAAATACAAGGTGAATTTGAAGGAATCAAAAATTCAACAGCAAAAAATTGTTCTGGGTCTCTAGCATTAAGCATTCTTATTTTTAACTACCATGTGAAATGGTCTAATGCATGTATATGACTCTCTTTCAAACGTGTTAGGTAATTTTACAAATAAAATGAAAATATGACATTACTAACTCTAGATGCAGGAAGCGAAAATCAAAAAACGCTGAATAATTTTCAAAACATATATGGCGGTACTGCAAAAACATAATAAAAAACTGCAAGGGGGGGGAATCCAGTGGATAACAAAGATTTTTTTTTTCTATTGAAAGTATTCAAGTAAAACATTTCATTAAATGTGTAAAAAAAATCAAAAATTATTGAATAGCATGCCAATAGCAGCTAAAGTGCTTAGAGCAAAGAACTGGGAAATACAGTAACAAGCTATCCATTGATGAGTGGAATCAGATGTTTTTGAACTTATGCTAATTAACCTGTCAAAGATCATGTCACTGCCATCAGGTACGGGAAATTTATGGTTTTTAAAAGCCTCATTTAACACTTCCTGCAAACAGGTCTGGGAATATTTTATTATTAAGTCAAATTCTCATGTTGTTTATAGAATAAAAATATTTCAATAAAATTATGTTTGTGATGTCTATCTGCTTTGTTAGATAACCTTTGTATGTAAAAACAATTTTTTTTTGAACCCAATACTTTGCATTTGGTTCAAGCTAAAAACAAACAAAAAAAAAGCAACAAACACATAAAAACATTGTAACAAAAAAAGTAGACCGTTTTGGAAATTTGATAACTAGAATCTTGCTTCTTTGTTTACAGAAAGTAAACTGGGAGTGACAAATGGCTGAAAATTCAGTATTCATGCTGCACAGTTTTAATAGTTTGATGCTAACTTAACTTTCATGGATATATCCTCTATCATTCTGAGATAAATAGTTTGATGAGGATCTTAGAATTTTCTGCTAGGAAGCTCTACTACTGGTATAGTTTAGAAGAGCAGACTAGAGCTTTCTAGCAATCTTTGAAAGATGTATAAGTCATTTCGGTTTATTAATTTATCTTAGAACAGCTAACTTTCAGTTGCAGCTATCTTGCAGTACAACTCTTCCTTAAGTGTTCTTTATCTTTGAAAAATTAGTGATTGATGTTTCCAGTGGTGATGGCAAACCTCAACCCATCCTATCCATGTGCATTAGAATATTTGCAGAAGCCCTTCAGTCCCATATATATGTCAGTATAGGTATACAACTAGACGGCTTCTGCAAGCGTTCTAATGTGCATGGATAGGATGGGTTGAGGCCTGTCCCATATATATTATATATATATATATATATATATATATATATATATGCATACACAGTGTGTGTGTGTGTGTGTAGATAGATAGATAGATAGATAGATAGATAGATAGATAGATAGTAGGTCGACATCCTGTTCAGTGAAAGTCAGCATGGCATAGTGGTTTGAGTGTTGGACTATGACACTGGAGACCAGAGTTTGAATCCCCACTCAGTCATGCAAACTCACTAGGTGACTTAGGCAAGTCATAGTTTCCCAGCCTCAGAAGCAAAGCCAAAACCCCTTGGTAGGTTCATCATACAGATACCATAAATCAGAACCAACTTGAAGGCACATAATAACAATTCTGTCCAGTATTTACAACATCATAAGGTAGAGTTATGACTTCATACATTTTGATATTCACATTTATGATTCTGATGCTATTGCTGTGATTGCAAATGCCCTGTGAAACCCACATTAAAAAGCAAAACAGAGGCACCAGCCCAAAAAGTTCTGTGGCACAGGTTGGCACTGATGTCCCCTCCTGTTATAATAGCTGCTGCTGCTGATTGCATCACAGTTCACTAGTAGCAAGGACTGGATGCATCATCCTTTAGCACCCATCTAACCAGTACAGCCCTTTGGTTGGTGTGGCTGCCTGACTTTGAAGGAGCCTTGGGGGTTGGATTGGAAGATGGATTGTTGTGACATCATTTTTTCTATGTGTGCTATAAAAAAATCGCCGGATATTCAAAGTGTTGCTCTTGTAAGTTTCCTGATTGTATTCAGACAGCCCTACATAGTGGTATTCATGGGTATCTCAAGTGAAGTACAAATTAAATGCAACCAGGTGGAAGCTTGACCTCTTAGGCTTTAGTCAAAGGGAATGTATGAAAAGGTATTTGGGCTGATAAGATTCTAAATGGATACCAGCTCAGACTTAGAAATGTTCTTCATTACCACCTTGGCCCTTAAAACTATAAGGGCCAAAGTAGATATGATATTACTTATAACAGAATTAATTGACATGGTTTTTAAGTTCTATAAATCTTCTTTGATAAAAATCTTCTTTGATTAAAATAACTTATGTTATGCATGATATCACTAAGAAAACAGATAAAAGGGTTAAAACCCAAAGGAGATATGACTCACACAGTCATCACAAATTTGACCTCATAGTCTAATCTTCAACTAATTCTGCCAAAATGTAAATAAGCAAGCATGTCAAGAGCTGGCATTAATTAGCAGAAAAGAAGAAGCATAACTAATTTTATAGGCTAGGGGAAAGAAAATAATTAAAATGGCCAACTATTTTGTCCCTTTCCACAGTGAAACCAACAACAGGTACCCTCAAGTTACTATCAAATAAAATTACATTTTTCAATATATTTCAATATGTTGGATATGAGATGGAACTTTCTAGTGGTAGTTTCCTTCTTTTACCTCCTAAGGAAGAGGTTTTGCTTCTGCCTTAAAAAAGGTGTTTTAGTGATGTTAACATAACACATACTTTCCCAAAACATTCTATATCAAAGCAGATATAGAAAGTATATGCCAAATTTACCCCAGCTTCAGACCATTAGCCAAGAAACAAGCATACTGGCAATAGTTTTATAAAATCTTTTGCCTGATACCATGAAATGTATTGATGAAGATGAGTTAATACAACTGAGATTTATTTGACAGGTGTCTCAGTCATAAGTTAGTCAAACATCATCCATGCTGGCATATGCACTGGTCACTCATTGTAAACGCTTCCCTTCACACTGATTCAAAAGTACAGCAACTGGGGGCACGTGTGCACAAAATGACACAGTGGAGGCATGCCAGAGTCCTGGATCCACTGGATTCATAGAAATGGGAAACTGGTTTTCACTTTTAAATTTTTTGTTAAATATTTGACCCTTGGGACATATTCAAGAAATCACACCTTTCTAGCCTACCTCTCTTTTTGCTTTCCAGTGGCACAATCCTCTTTCTATTTAATGTCTATCTTGTGTAGTAGTTGCACACTGAAGTCTGACACTGATTGGCTCAGTTGGGGTGAACAGACTGAACATTCCAGCTGCTATGGGAATGATGCTGTCAGAAAGTTTGCAGATCGGCTTCTGTTAGAAAAGAGAAAATGTTCAGCTTGGCTGAATCTGAAACCTTACACAGGTCTTAGGAACATAACTAGTTCTGTGCTGAAGGCTGAAAACTGCAGAGCGAGCCTCGGAGGCAGAGAAACCTGCAAGATGGCAAGTTGAGAGGCAAGGTGATTGAAGGAAGGTGACAAGAAAGAACCAAGGAAGTGCAAACAAAATAGAAAATGAGTGAAATTAGTTGCATTTTGGTGCAGGGTCATTATTCTGGGTTCTGAGTACAGATTGATACTTTCCTTTTGCTGTAGGACATTATAGCAATTAAACTTGAATGTAAATCTTTTCACAGTCCTAATCAGTTATTACATTCATATAGCTAACCAGATTTGGCAAAAGCTAGTAAGGGGTGGAGGGGATGGTGATTCAGAATAAGAGCAAAGCCAACCATTACATCAAAGTTATAGAAGCCACATAAGCACAATCCCTCCTAGTCTTCAGCAAGCTGTGTGGCATGATTCAATCTTTGTATTCAGATTCCAATGTAAAATGGTCAGTTCTTCACCTCTAAGACTCATGTAAAGTTTGGAAGGTATCTATACAGTGGACTCACACGTCACTAAATGCTCTAATGCAGTTTGAGAAGTTTAATGTGTCAAAGGTGTATTTAAATTGAGAGAAGATGTGTATTTAAATATGTATTTTTGACAGAAATGTATTATATTCTGGAACCAAATCTACAAATTAAAGATAGTGATGGGCATGTTAAAAAGAAACAGACCAGACATCGTTTCAGCCTTACTTAAGCACCAGCCACTGGATATGTAAAAAAACAATTGATATTTCCTTCTCATGATTGATTTTTAAAAAGAATTATTTGTATCAATGTTAAGTCTGCATGCAAGTGCACTTTGTGAAGAATAATGTGCTTATTTTCTGTTGAATTATTAAATATTGATATCTGACAAGTTTAAACTGGTTAAAATTATCAACATATTATTACTGGAATTTTGCATTTTATTCCTGGCCATATGTATTGGAATAATAATTTAAATTAAAGTTAATCATTTTCATGCTTGTAGAAGTGGGATAGAGAGTGACTGAGGGAAAGTCTTAGATGCTCCCACACCACCCAAAAGAGGCACAATCGAAGAACAACAGGTCTTGAAAAACCAAGAATTTTACAATTAAGGGTGGAATTGCTGCTCTCTAGACATAATATGGTGATAGTTCACCAGAGGGACTAAGAATTGATTTTTTGATCTTTTGTGAATAGCTTTTATGAGTTTTTGTGATAGGAAGGCTACCCAGTAATTTATCTGTAGGAAAGAAATGAAGTGAATTCAACCATTAAACTACCAATTTCTCCACTAACAACCAGACAGAGTTTTATTTTTCCTCAGTATATTATTCTCTAGTTTGCTTATTTTCCTTCTTCCTTTAGACACTGGGAAATTAGAAATAAAGATATTTGAACACCTATGAGGTTGGGGCAATAGGTTTTAATCAACTACTTGCCTTTCTTTGGAACATTACATACCCCTTTGTAGTTCAAACGTCTTGCATCTCACATGAGGATATTATTAAGCTAGTTTATTTTTCTTTCGGGTTCCCTGTCACTTCAGAGTGCGAATAACTGAAGTAGTTCCAGTGACATTATTCATTGGGGTGGGGAGTTATGGAGTAAAATCAGTCTTTGTATGTATATATATATTCCATAGTGTTAAATGTTTAAAAGAAACTTAAAATATTACCCTTCATATCTTCCCCCATCTCTGCGAAAGCAATATTTAACCATGCATAAAGCTTTGGTCTTAAAGCATTATTCTTTAGATAAGCCGCAGGAAAGATTGGTTTGGGACACTATGTATGCCTTTCCCCCTGCAGCTGTCTTCAACCCCAGGAATAAACTAGATGACATATGAATGCCTTCCAGTTCTGAAGTTCTCCTACTCAACAGCTGATAACTATAGAGTATGTCATTCTGTAGCAGAACAACATCCAGCTAAGTTTCACTTCTTCAAATAAGAAAGATTTAGAGTGCAATCTGGTATATGTTTACTGTGCTGAGTGAGACTTTGTCCAGGTAAGTTTGTATATAATTAATTGCACCTCAAAAAATGATTAACTTAGCTTTCTTACTTAGACCTTGAAACTGCTTAACTATGGTTATACTTTCTTTTTCTGAAAGTATCAATCAATTACTTTGTGTATGCATTTTTTCCTAGGACCTGGTGTATCTAGAGGTGTATCTTTTAGATGAGGTGTCTCTTTCTCCAGGTTAACCAATTATTAAGCTTATAGATAATAGATATCCATGTGACTCTAATAATTCCTTAGTTCCTGAATTTGATATGTTTAACAGAGCTAAGGATTACAACCTGGGAGTACAAATGACTACTGAAAGCTTGCCTACAACTTTCTCTAATCTAGCCAAAAGACACACAAACCTATTAAAAACATATGCACAAGGTTTGTTTCTGGTCAGTGTGATGGATGATATCCTAGAATGATTTTTTTCCCCTAGAATGAAGGATTTTACCTTCCCTGTCCTCCAAAAACTGTCAATTGCCCAAAGATTTACTACCTATGAACAAGAGCCAAAAAGATGCACCTTTTTTGTTTAGAAACAATAGACCCAAACCATTTTTGCCCTCAAAGTATTTTCTACATAAAATAACTGCAATTTTTTTTTTTTTGTAAAAAATGTTCCCAAATGTAATAAAATAAAACAAAACAACAAACAGTAGAAACAGACAAAAACTCAATCTTAGACACTTGGACAAGAAATTTGTACATTTGTTTTCTTTGTTCTTGTGTGCCACAATGAAATAAGCAGGGGTTACATCTCCAACAGTGAAACATAAATCTGAATATTTATGGATAGATCCGGCTGAATGTGACATTTATTCCAGTATTTCATGATATTTCAGGCAATGGGAGTCAGGGAAGATGTTCATTGCCCTCAGTTGCATTTTGGTAATAGAAGCAATTCCAGTCATACCCTTATTTTTGTTGCCCTGCAAGATGGCATCTGTAGAGTGCTATGGCTGGTACCACTCAAGTGCCTTTTGTTCATTGGATGGTTGTACCAATGTCAAAAATAAAGACTGAGAATATCCTTCTCTTTTCTATTGATGTGTTCTAGTAAGTGGCAGTTTTGCCCAGCAAACAGCTTCACCAGCCACACTAAAATCAGGGTGAAAATGATAGCAATTTATTCCATAGTTTAGCATATGAATATAGATTCTTGAAAAAAATTAACGCCTGCATATTATGGATCTTCATTTTTAAAGTTTTTGGTCGTATTGGCTGCATGCCAGTCTCTAGCTTATTAAAATTTATTTTGCTCCTCATCACTTGATAGAATCAGAGCAGCTTGTTGCTGCTCATGGGGGGGGAACACCCCAGGAAGTGGCACCTGGTATCTTGAGTGGCATTTTTTCCCTTTCTCCATAATTACATGTATTCACAATATTTGCATAAGTATCTTGATGACGTCTTCTGTAATTACAGAGTTTGCAATATTGTCATGTTAATTTTAAGCAGAGGAACATGACAAAGGAACTTTGTTCTTCTATGGACTTGATGCTCCTAACCCTCTACTGGGCAGTCTAAGAGAGAGAGATTATCAAGTACCTTGGATGAAAAACAATAAAAATACATTTATATATTTATAAAGCATCCATCATTGCCAGAGATACAGTAGATACAGTTAATGTTAATCTTAGTGGAAAATGTGGATTTAAATATAGATTTCTATGAAGAGCACTGTAATTTGCTCTCCTCTCTATGAAAAAAAAGACTGCATTCTAAATATATATTGTAGCATCAAACCATCCCACTACTGCCATGCACAAGATGTTAAGGTATATACTTCTGCCAAAGACATCTCATTTACTGTTGGAATTACAGATGGCATAATGTACTTCATTTTCTCCCCCTCTCTTATGAAATGTCCTTTTCTACTCAGAACCCACAAACAGAAAGTTCTTCATAAGATATAGACGAATTACTCCCTTCCACCCTTCTCTGAATGGTGTACATATAATTCCTACAACAGGTAATGAAGGGGAATGAATGTCACTGGAAAGAGGTCATTCCTGGAGTGATAAGAAGACAGAAAGTGAAGTTTGAACATTCACTCAGATCACAGATTATTTTCTCCTTCACCTTGTATGCTTGCATGCAGAGAGAAAAGACAGAAAGGAATCTTGGAGTTTCTGCTAGGATGGAACAATCAGCTGAAGAATCGAAGTACAGAAGCCAAATGCAGTGGATTGCCACTGCCATTGTTTGCCAGCCCAAGTCCTTAATGAAAAGCTTTTTGGATAAAGTGTAGCAGGGGAGTATGTTGGATGTCTAGTTTTTCTAAAAGAACTCCCATTGTTGCTAATCTTTGGCTATATAGGCTATGTCTGCTAGGCACTGCAGTTCAAGGGCTACATGTTTTCCTGCCCTGAGAAATAGTTAAGCCAAACTAAATTAACAGCAGAAGGCCTAAGCAGAGCAGTTACAATGAACAATAAGAAGATGCATGGCAGCCCAGGTGGTTGTATGTTTTTCAGTAGTCAAAGAAGTCAAATACATAAGCTGCAGAGAAGTGAGCTCCTTTTATAAATCAGCCCTGTACTTGTCTATTCAGATGTAAAGCCTTTTAAGCTTAATGGGGCTTTCTGCATATAGGGTTACTGTAAGAGTGGGAAAGGAGCAGCCCTTGGTTTTCATGTGGCCCTAAAAGTTGGTTTTAAAGTCTCCCAAGTGTCTCCCGGCACTTACTTACTTACTTACTTACTTACTTATGTATTTAGGGTTTGTTTGTTTGTTTTTTAATTACTGGAATTCTGTCTTTTGGGATCACTTTAGAGGAATGAATCTATCACTTCCTTCACACAATGATCCCCAAACCTTTCAAACTGACCTAGTACTTCTAGGATCCCACAACATAGCGTTTTCTCTGTAGCTGGACACACAACGACAACAACATCATCCTCCAGAACCTTCAGAGGACCTCTAGAAAGTTCTGAAGGGATGCTTTTGGCACTGTGTGCCTTGCAATAGGAACATAGCCAGATGCATCTTCACCACTCCCTGGTGTCCATCAGCCACTAAATAGTCATGTTGTAGGTGGCACAGGCAACTAGAAGAGATAGGGAAAAACAGATAGTTCAACCTGTGCAGGATATCAGCCATGTTTTTACACAAAATGATCGTGACCAATGTTTTTTACTGTTCACTCATTGCCACAGCCATTTGACACAAAATGCATATTTTCTTCTCTCCAGTACAAGAAATTGTGACATGTGGCACAAGAAACTATAAGGATGATACAGAATATGACTGCACTGTTTTCTTACAGGAAAATATGATGCAGTGTAATATGCACTATAAAGAACAAGCATTTTGTTCCCTTTCCCCAGATACATTCTATATTCACTTTGGGGGAAAAAAGACTGAGTTTCTATAGCCTTTTTTCAGATAAGATACAATAGAGTGCTGTTCCTAAAACTGTAGCCCTCTTGGTACACTTACAAGAAAGTAAGATCTGTCGAATATGACAGTAGTTACATCTGAGCAAATACTCTTAAGATTAGATTGTGAGGTTTATCTGAAGTTATAATATAATGAACCCAATCCAACATTGGTCTGATTAATGAGTAAATGTATTGAAATTAATGGAAGTTCTTTGAACTTTGATTTCAGTGGGTCTAATCTAGGTAGGGCTAATATTGGATTTAGCCCAATACAATAATACCTAAAATACTATCTTTGAATTTTTTCATATGTAAAGAAAGTGTACATTAGAAATAAGTCTGAAAAAATCTATTTGAATTATTCAGTTCCCTAGATAGAACATGGTGAAGCCATTTTGGACTTCCCCATGAATATTGGAGAGACATTCTGTGGGAACAGAATGTGGGTTTTTAAAAAATCTAAATTCCACACTCCCACGTCTGCTTGGTTAAGCAAGAGCCAAAGAGCTGGCCAGTGACATGGCAAACATGCACAGGCCTGTTAGTCCTTGTGATAAACAGATATGGTATCTTTATCCTTTTAGGACAAAGCTAGAGGAAGCAATGCATTATTATGTCTACTGAGAATCCATCCTTATGATGCTGTTGTATCCATAATAGATGGAATCAAGTTCTTAGATCTTTGTGAAGTACTTAAAAGACATCTTTTTCCATCTTTCTCCATTAATATGTCTTTTGAGAGAATTTGAAGTATAAATGGATGTTAAATGCCTATTGCCTGTTGAAAATCAATAGGAGTTAGATGCCTAAGACAATTTTTTACTATCAGATAGATTTCAGGAAGGAAGACAAAAAGACACATTCAGAAATTAGGCCTTTATTATTTATGATTGATTTGCAACTGTAAAACTGTATGGCCAGGAGTAACAGAAACCTCAAAGCCACACACTGGCACTCACCCAAGACTTTCTGCTTGCAAACTTTCCTGAGCGCTCCCCCACATGTCCATGACAAAAGGTAGTTGCCTGAACATTCTATTCCCTCACCTACCCTCAGAATTTACAGAGGGAAGAAAAAGTTTGTCCTCAGAAAACCAGATTATTCACACTGTGTATGTATAAGTCATGTTAACATCAATTTCAGTAATGCAAATCCTCCGATAGGCAAGAGAGATGCCCTTTGCTAATTTTAAATAAATGATATATTGTTATTCTAATTGCATTTCCAGTGATCAAAAATTAATTATATTTGAACAAAGCAATGTTTTGTTTTCCTTGCACGCAGTGCTATTCACATGCCAGAAAGAACTTAAAAATAATATTCAAACATGTAAAAAGGTCTAGGATAAATGCAGAAACAGTTGTGTTCCTTATAGATGCTGACACTAGTTTCTAAGAAATTAATACTGGAAGTGAAGAACATCAAAACTGATAGCAATGCAGCAGATTGGGCACAATTTAAAGTGAGGTTTATGACCTATAAAACCCTATACAGCTCAGCTTCAGTTTATCTGAAAGACCATATTTTACTGTACAAGCTTTCCCAATATTTTGAGATCTTACAAGGATCTCTGTCTCCTGTGACTCTCACAAATACATCTGGTGAGAATATGGGGGAGGATCTTCTTGGTGGGTACCCCCGGCTTCAGAACTCCCTTTCCAGAGAGATTAAAATGGCACTCTCCTTGCTATCCTTCTCTAGACAGGTGAAGGACTTTTTACTTCAGTTGGCCTTTGAGGGCAGATTCTTTAGGAGGAAAGGGCCTTTCAGAAGTTCACTAACATCTGAAGGGTCACATGCTGCCCACATCTATTATGCAAATATGAGAGAGAGAGAGAGAGAGAGAGAGAGAGAGAATGAGAGAGAGACTTGGGTCCAAAACTGTGGTAGTTGCATTTTAGTTTATTTGTAGTCAGCGTGAAAAGTCAAACATGACTTCAGTCCCATACATGTCAATGGGAATTAAGTATACCTAACTTAGGCTGACTCAAACCCTTGACCTATTTCACTGTAATTGAGCAGAGTCAAAACAAAACAAAAAAGATCTATAGGAATGATATAAATCTTTTGATTGTTTGGAGAAGTGGCTATTTTCTTGGAGTATGAATAACCAAGTAGGCTTGGTTGACAGGAGGCAGGTTAACTGTTGTCCAGATGGTACATTGGTTTTTATATCCTTGATGAAATACATAAACTACAATCAAGACTGCTGGATTAGTAAAGGAATTAAATTTCACTAAAAAATTACTTTTCAACAATTTATTGAGTATATTTTTACTAACAAAGAGATACAAAAATATATTTGAAGAGAGAATGAATAACCTACAGTTGGATCTGTTGTCATGATGACTTATAACCAAAAAAGAGAGGGAGAAAGAGATTTTATCCAGGAGATAACTTATTTAGGTGCTTTGAGTCCTGTCACAGATACCTAATCCATTATAGTACCAACAATCAATAGTCATGTTTAACTGTCCCTGGGCATTATGCTTAGGATGAAGTTCTACCCTCCACCATTAACAGTCAATATTCCTTCAAGAAACTATGGTATTTATAGTTTCTATTTGCTCAGCCTCACTGGTGATTCGAGCTTCACAATGCTGGTTTTGCCTCTGGAAGTCTTCTTTCTATGCTGTCTGGCTTCCAAAGTTAACTGTTGCATATGCATTTCAAAATATGTCCATAAGCATTACACAGGAATTGGGGGAAAATGTGGCTTATATGCTGCTTGTAGCACCCAACAAACTTCCTAGATGTCCCAAAGCCACTTCCCCCCACTTTTTTTCAATTTGGATGAAAAACTGCCAAAAAACCACCCAATCCATCTCTAAAGCACTCAAAAACATAAAGGTACAGGTTGATTTGTCATTCACACCTTGTCCCAATTGGCCTCGCCCCATAACTACTTAGTGATGTGATCATTATTTGTTTCATTCTCATATTAGACTTTGTGACTGATATCATAATATAGCATATTGCCTTTTATTCTGACCTTTCCTCCACTGCTGGGCCACTCCCAATCATTATACCACTTTCACTGCAATGAAAATAACCTATAATCCTGCCAGGTAAGGCAAAACACAATAGAAATTTTAAGAACACATTTCTTTATTCCAAGTATTATTAACATTTGGGGGGGGGGCTGTGGACCCCTTTGGCATATCATTGAGCCCTATAGATTGAAATCATATAGGACTTATCAGAGGTCTAATGACTACAGCAATTTTGATGTAGTGATAAGCCTAAGGAATATTTTGACATATATGATTTATACGTCACAGATAGTGCTATTACCACTGTTACTTGTTGCCTATTTTCATAATTGAAGGAAATTCTAGATTTTAGTTAGAGAGGTTAGTGGTAATTTTTCCCCCATCCAATTTCACAGAAATCTATCCCCAGTTTAAGAATACTTCCTTTATTTTAAAACATACATGAGAATGAAAAAAGCACATAATTATTCTTTTTTTTCTGTGAGACAGCAAAATGTCAGTTTTGCCTGTTAGTTTTGAGAAACTTGTTTCATTTGAGAGAATGAGTTATGTGTAAATTGTACAAATTTGTATTTATCATACAAACTGCAGAACAAAATTACACGTGCCATTAGATTGTTTTCTGGACTTTTAAAAATTAGACTCCTCATGTTGTTTATGTTTCATTTTTTAGATCATTCAGCCAGTCTTTCTGTTTTTGCTGTGTTTGTGGGCATTTTGTTTCACAATTGGGATAGGCACTCATTTTGTATAGATAGGCACTCATTTTGCCAAGACCTTTGCACAAATTTCAGAAACTCTGATGGTGTAGTCATTTGAGTGTTGGACTAGGACTCTGGACCATTTCCGCCCTACACTGTTATAGTGCTATTATTCTACTTTCAACATCCTATGGAATACTGGAGTTTGCAGTTTAGGGAGGGGCATTTAGTATTCTCAGCCAGAGAGCTCTTTGGCTTCAGTAAACTACAAACCCTAGAATTCCACAGGATGCTGAAAGTGGAATAATAGCACTATAATAGTGTAGTGTAGAAATGGCCTTGGAGACCAGGGATTGAATTTCCCACTTGGCTATGGAAACACACTGGAAGACCTTTGACAAGTAACACTCACTCAGACTTAGAGGAAGGCAAACCCACTCTGAAGAAATCTTGCCAAGAAAACCCCATGATAAGTTCACGGGAGGTTCACCCTAACTCAGAAATGATTTGAAGGCAGAAGAATAACAACTTCTTTACATACTGGAAACTGGAAAACTTACAGGGGTCAATGAACTCTCTAGACAGCCTCTCTTATCAACAATGAATAATTTGCAAAATCTATTCACATCCTTGTCACATTCTGACAAACTTTAAAATGTGAGGTACATCAACTTGCAATTAAGCACATGATGTTCTTTTCTGGAATCAAAGGGGAAAAAATCAGTCAAATATGCAAAAATGTAAATGCAAAAACAAGCAATAATCACATTTGATATTGTCCAAGCTTTGTTATTGTCCAAGCTTTGTTCATTTAAGCTGATACTAGTAATGACATTTAGAAAGTTGGAATGTGCATTATTTTGACATGATTTCGTTACTGTAAGTTGCTAGATGGAAACAGTTTGCCGTATAAGCTCTCCATATCCCACTTGGCTCTTTATCTTCCCCAAACACACTGCTCATTTCAAACTAGGTCATTGGTTTTTCGTTTAGGTCAGACTTTCTGCTAAATAGCTTGGCTTCCTATAGAGACAGAATCTGTGTCATTTTGTAGGTTGTCTTCTATATAACAGCTAATTACGGTACATCTTTTGAATTATAACTGCTGCAATTCTTGGTTATATGCAGAAACTTTCATGATTTTGAAAGTGATGGAGTCAGTAGCAACTGGTTGTATGGGATACTGGGAACTGAGAGCTAGGAATGGAAACTGCAAACTGGGACCAAGGATAACTCATATGTTGTGGAAGATATCAGGTAGCAGTAGAAACAGAAGAAAACTTGAGTAAGGATGAGTCATACCCACAACCCACACATGTGTACACAACATTCTTTTTGGAACAGGATGGTCTAATTGAGCTGCTTCACTGAAAAACATGGTATTAAATACTTGAATCTATTTCAGACCTCTAATCCACCCATGAACCCCTGGCATCTTGCCTAGGTATTGCACTGTCAGAAACAACTTGAGTTGCTTCAACTTGTATGGCAAAGATGAAGAGAGAACAGCGTCTTACTATCTGTTTCTTGATTCCAATTCTCTTACTTTCACGTCCATGCTAATTTTAAACAGCCTGTGTTTCCAACGCTTGAAACATTGCTTTGGCAGTACTGATATGCTGAGTGATATCATTTCCCTGGAGTGTTAAAACACTTCTATGTCCCATAAACCATCTCTCATGGTGTTTTAACTTGGAGAAGAGAAGACTAAGAGTTGACATGATAAAGTATCTTTAAATATCTGAAGAGCTGTCATGTTGAAGATGGAACAAGTATGTTCTCTGCTGCTCCAAACAACAGAACATGAGTCAATAGATTCAAACTACAAAACTGCATTTAATTATTAGGATTTTTTTTCCTGTAAGAACTGTTCAACAGTGGAATAGTTTGTCTTGCAGGCTGGTGGGCTCTCTCACATTTAGTCTTTAAACAGAGCTTGGGGGACAGTCTTTCAGAATGCTTTAACTGTGTATACATGTATGTCAGGGAGTTGACCTAGACGGCCCTTGGGGTCAAATTCCATCTCCAAGATTCTATCATTCTTAGAAAAATGAAATAAAAAACATGAGGAGACCCTGTCCCCCCTTCACATTACCACAGCTGTAGCCAAGAAAAAGGATAAGGATAGGAATACCTCATTGATCTGAATCACAATGGACTTCCCAGTTTGCCATCCTATCTTGACATTCTTAGAGACTTCTCTTAGACTGTTGTACTCCCTGCAAAGAGAGGTTAGCTGGCCTCATCCCTGTTGCTTTTTCAATGATAGGCTTTTGAAAGTTATGCTGGGTTATTCAGAGGGACCTTTGGAAATTAAACTAGGTAGCTCCAAAAGGCTCTTTTAATCCTGATAGGGTTTTTTAAATTGTTTTGTTTCAATACTCCTGTATTTTCTTTTATTTTCACTTGAATCTGTTTTATTCTTCTCATTGTTGTGCACCATTTTTGACAGAAAGGAAGCGTTCTAATAAATACATGATTTATTTCTCTTCAAACTGTTCCAGTTAAAAGTGCTAGCTCACTCACTCTCAGAGAGAAAGAGAGAGGGAGAGAGAGAAGGAGAGGGCTACCAGCTGCTGCCTTTCATTCTTTTTTCATCCAGAAGGCAATAGCAATGTGTTAAAATGCTTGGCTCAAAAAAAAAAATGTCTTCGAGCTCACCTGAAATGCAGTTTAAAAATTACAATGAAGACATTGAGGGAGAGATTTTATTTCAATGCACTTTTTCATGCAGATTTTTAAAAAACCAAATTAATTGGATCATCAAGTATTAATGCAGAAATGAGTTGGAAAGGGTTTATGAGTCAGAGGACGCATGTGAAACTGACATGCCTGGAAACAGACTGATTCATTCAGAGCTAGGAGGTGAACAGGAAACTCTTTTCTCTTTGAAACACAATCTGGGGAAGAACTGTAAGTTGGGAAGAAAATGTCTTGAGATACTGGTGTGCTTTATGAGTGCATCAAATTTCTATCACATACCAAATCATTACAAAATCTGTTCTAATATTAAACAAGCACCCTAAGATGCAAATATTTACTGGATCATCAGCTACTTTAATGGGATGGGACTTTCTTCTGAGTAGATGTGCATAAAATTGTTTTCAAGAATTTAAGTATCCCTTCTATTTTCTTTACACTAATCTTCTTTGTCCTCCTCCTTCCTTCCTCACTTTTCCTTCTTCCTCCTTCTTTTCTCTCTTAGGTACAGTATTAGAGAGAAAGAGAATTAGATGTTCTTCCAGTCAACTAAATTTTGAACTTTACAGAAAAATGATATGATTCTCTTTTATAAGTGTTGCACTTACATAATGGTTAGAATTCACTAAGGCAGTTAACAAATGCATAACCTTGAATTTGTGCTTGGTGTGTATTCATGATCATGTGTGTGCATTATCTTACTATTAATTGCTTTAGGGAATATGCAGGGACCATAAAATTCCCCCAGTCTCTACTTACCAGGCATCAGTTGTTACATGCAACAGAGATCTGTTACATGTCAAACAACTGGGAAATAATTTTGGTCAGAAAGCTGTTGCTTCACTACCAACAAAACTTTGCTGACACATGTAGCAAAAGCAGAAATAGGAAGGTTGTTGGCACGGTGATCATGAAGAAAATATGGCACTGAAGAAATAGGGTGGTCAGAGCTGGTAGATTTTATCTATTTTTCCTCACCAGCACTGCACAATGCTGGAAAAAGAACAACCACTAGGATAGTATTCTCACAACATTTTAGTCACTGCAATTTAAAATGTTCTTCATTTGACAAGATGGTTATAGACAGTAGTTTACTCAGATGAAATAAATTGCACAGTTAGGTGAACAATGTGTGGCATTCCAGAGAGTTTTGGATTGTAACACTCTTTATCCCTCAAGAGTGGCTATGTGAAGTCAGGGGTCAGGGAAATAATTAATTAATAAATAATCTTAAATATGCCACATATAGACCATAATTCAAGTCATATGTTCTTTCAGATTGAGCAAATATGTCAGGAGATTTATGTAGTTTTTTTCTACTCGGGTTTTTGTTTTGTTTTATTTGAAATATCCAAATGATTTTCTATTTTGTTCTGTTTCCTGTCTTCTGGTAATTCCTGGTACTTGCTTGTTAACTTGATTTCTGAGGTCCCTTGGGGGACACCCCAATGTGCTCCAATTATTGCGGAATGGGAATTAGCAAGAGCACAAGCTATAGCAATGCAAGAGGCAGGGCAACCTAGCGAGATCTTCGACCCAATGTTTACGGGGTCAGACCGAGTCAATAATCAAGCAGAAGTAAATAATAATTGTTTTCTTTATTTTGAAATACAGTCAATACGTATGTATGCAATCATTCACACAGACTTAGCGAAAGAAAGGAAGGAGTTTGATAGGGGATTTTAAGAGGGATTTTTCAGGGAAAATACTACACTTGATCCTGAAACCTGGGTAGTCAGAAGAAAAGTCAGTTGGAGTGGAGATTCTCAGCACGTGGAAGCTGAGGGGAAGGCTCGGCAAACGGAGCGGCAGCAAGGCGGGATGGAAGCCAAGAGTGACCCGAAGAAGTGCTCAAAATCAGGGGGTCTTATAGGGGAAAATGTGCCCATAGGCTAGTCCATTCTTAGGGAAAACAATGGGTTTCGGGCTGGAGACAAAGGCTCCGAAAGGTCATTATTTAGCTTGATTAAACTATGACAGAATTGTCAATAGCGCAGACAATATGCAAACGAGGAGTGCTTGACAGTTGGATATTCTGCTCTTCAAGCTGCCTGCCTGGGGCAGGGAGTCTTTTGTATGCTGCGTGCATACATAATGTGGTTTTAAAGTGTACTTGCCAGGAGGTCTCCTGAAGCGGCATTCCAGCAATTATTGGCCTCCCTGGATTTGTTTTGTATTGTTCAGCTATTTTCGGCCATGTCTGCGTGTGTGCTTGTCCGGGGGCCTCACAAGCACATGGAGAGGAACAGTTTGGGATGACCAATTTCTTGATATGTAATAGACCACAGGTCCAGACTAGAAACTACAGTAACATGCTGAAGCATTTTATTTCTATCTTCCACTGGGATTTTTTTTTAAAAAATCCAAGATATAGCTGAACAAAAATGTATCCTTCTCTTCCCTCTTTTCTCTCTTTTGAATTTTTTAGAGTCACAGCGTTATAATGTATCAGTGCTTCAACATTTTTATCAGCCAACAAAAAGAGAGGAAGGAAAGGACTCTACCAGCCTCTGGGAAGGGATTTTCAGAGGTCAGGGGCAAGCACAGAGAAGATGCTATGTCATGACCCAGCCAACCATGCCTGTGAAGGTAATGATGGAAAGAATTTTCAAAAAATGTTTGAAAATGGTAAAAATATATTGGGTGTTGGCAAACCCTGACAAAGAGAAACTAGACAGGAAAGATTTTTCACTTTTCTGGAATTAACCTGCATGAAAAATGAAGATTTTTCTGTGTATGCATTTTGTTTAAAACAGCTTCACTGCTAGTGATGAATGAGGACTTTCTCATATTCATTCCAGAGTTACCTGTATTTTCTCAGAAAAAGACATCTGACCTGTAAAATCCTATGCAACTGAAATCCAAAGTATTTCACAAACCACATTTATCCATATGAAACTATTTAGGCCCTGAGATCCTCTTCTCTCAGTTCCAGCACTAGGAATGTCATCTCCATACATGTCATTCTTGCAAGTCAGAATGAATAATTTCACTTTTTTTTTCTGATTGACCATGGAATAATAAGACCAAACATATAAAATTGGATTTAATAAGGGTCACTTTGAGAGACAGTATGGTGTAGTGTTTGAGGCATTGGGTGACAACCTTGGAGACCAGGGTTTGACTCCACACTCATCTATGGGTGAACTTGGGTGGGTCACACATTCCCAGCCCCAGAAATGCCATGATAGGTTTGCTTTAGGATCACCATAACTCACAAACAACTTGAAGGCACTCAATAACAACAAAGGACAACAAAGGACCACTTTATTTAACCTAGAGCCTATTTAAACTATGTTAAACCTGGGAAGGATCAAAGAGAGAGGACCAACCTAGTAGGGGATCAAGCTGAGGCAGGCATAACTCCTTGACTTACTCCTCAGTTTTCCTGTGGGCAAACCACCTGAGCCATGAGGGCAATCCAATAACTCTACTGGAAGGCAAGCCTATCTCCACATTTTAGGAATGAAGTGAGGGCAAAGCCCTCAGGGTAGCTGCAAGGGTAGTCTTATTCCTTGGACTAGGACTTAGGAAGGCTTTTCCAGAACCTTCCCATTCAACAAATGGGTGCCAAAGTGCTTACTGTAGCCCTTATTTTCTCCACTCTCCTCCACTACCTCCCGTTGTCAAGACACAGATGTCTGCTTAGTCCCTCTCCCCCACCCCCACCAGACTGGTCAATAGGGCCCTCACTCCCTGTTTCAAATCCTCCAGGGACAATATATTACCTTCTTCCAATAAATGGATGCAGTCAGCTCCAATGAGCTTGGGCCACTGGAAAACTATAAGGGGATGTGGAATAAAGTGGTCCCATCTCCCAATTCAGAGCATGACAGATCTCTCTGTTTATCCATCTATGGGCTGTATCAACACACTGGGGGTCACTCTCATGCTGACATGCTTGCTGAGGCAAAATGGCAGACAACATCAATATTATTTGTGACCTGGAAGTCATGCAGAGCCTGAATGACAAGGCCCTTGCCCTTTAACAAACCCAGGCAATTATCTCACAGGTGAATCACCAAAATATGAGAAGGAGACCCCTTGTGCTGCCCAAACAACAGAGGGAACAAACCATGCCAATGTAGGCCTCTTTTTCTGGTCCACTCTACTGTGGCCTGATTGCTCAACATCAGTTCAGGACCTAATTGGCAATTTTGAATTTGGCACTTTGGCCAGTAACCCATACTATGCCTGCAGATCAGGACCTGAATGCACAATTTAGATGGTCAAGGAGCTCCTGAAATATTTTAAGTCTAGCCTTTTTATTAACTACCAACTCAGAAACCATCTCCCTTGAATCACTAAGCTTGTCCTCAGAAAGTCTACAGTGTTGTTCTATGGTCTTGATCTTGGTACCCTGAGAAACCAAATATTGACTGAATCCCTCTGTTTTTCCATGGGCTAAGGGCACACTCAATACTGTTGTAATTAAATTAAACTCCTTCATGATGAAGGCATATTGCCCTGTTCCTGGTTGCCCCATGAACAAGAAATCATGCAAATAATGAACAAGCCCCCTTTTGCCCAGTCTAAGCTTAAGGGCCCAGTCAAAAACTGTACTGAACATTTCAGACATGGCAAATGACATTGAGCAGCTCATAGGAAGGGTCTGATCCATATTTTAAAAAAGGTCATCAGAAGAAAAGCCCAATTACTCAAAGACTTTCAGATAAACTGGTAAAAACTGAAATGAAGACTTCGGCCCTTTCCGCACGAGGCAAGGGAATCACTCTGTGCTGTTACCTACCACTTCTTCTGGGGTCCGAAGCAATGTGGACTGTCCCTGAAGCCCTTCCGCAGGCCTCCTCCTTGGTCCAGGGTGAATTGGAGCAGTGTGAGGTCTGTAGATCTGCACTGATCTGGCTTCCAAAATGGTGGCTTCCAGCTTCCAAAATGGCGGCTCTGGCTTCCAAAATGGCAGTTTCCAGCTTCCAAAATGGCAGCTTCTGGTTGGTTGTGGGTCCCAACCAACTGCTGAAGCTCACCACGCCTAAAGCCCACTGTCCCCAGATCGCAGGCTCGCATTGGTGAGAGCCTGTGAATCTGCACAAGGGAGCAGGAACACAATGGTGAGTTCCAGGAAAATAAAGAACTGTTTTTTCCAGTCTTTCAAAAACACACTGGAGGACCACTTGGAGTCATTTTGGAACAGACTGAGGTGTGGATCTCCTGTAAATAGTCCGCTTCTAGTCCACTCCAAAGTGCAGATGATTTCCGTGAGAGGATGCACTGCCCCGTTCCAATTGCCTGGTGCAGAAAGGGCCTAAGTGTCACATTTTGCTAATTCAGGCCTAGCTTCTTTCCTGTGAAACTTCCAAACTGCTGTTGTAGCAAAGATGTACAGTGCAAAGCTCTGCAGGACTGCCATCATTACCCTGGGATAAGACAAATGATGAATAAACTTATATTTCTCAGATGTCTTCTTGAGATCAATCCCCAGAAGTTACACCCTCAGATTTGGTACTGGAGGATATGTAAAGGGTCCTACAACCCTCCTGTCTGCAACTTCTTTATGGATCTTATCTCTAACAATAAGTTCCAATCCAAGTACTAAATAAAAATTCTTAGATCAGAAAGAGTGCTGGACTCCTGGAAGTAGAAACTAAAGCCATCCCTAAACCCTTCTCTCAGGCCATTTCCACAATAGAATGGAAGAGCGTTTCACAACATTTTATGAGCAGTGTTTTTCTGACTTACCCCAATTCCTATCTGCACACCCTCCAGTTTCTGTTGAAGTAAAGTGGAGAAAATCATTTGTAGCTTCCACATTGTCAGTTATCCTGGAACTCCTATTCCCCTTCTTCTTCTTCTTTGCCACCACTGATTGGTCAATTTAACACCCACTTCTGTGGTGTGAATCGATGTAATTCTTCTGCATATAGGAAAAAACACAGTGGCACCATTGTGGTTGGTTTGCATCTGAGTTTTTTCCATTTTTATATGACACCAGTTTCACAACAATGTGAACTGTGCTAAGGGCTGAATATGTGCAGAATGAACTACGATAGACTGACATCAAACTGGTTTGATGTGCAGATGTATTCACGACACAATAACGCTACAGCAATGTATCTCCCTTGTGTGGAAAGGGCCTCAGATAATGGACTGTAACTGGGTGAAGCCATAAAAGAACCTCCAACTCATCCAACTGAACTGGGCTGGGTCCCTTCTGAAGATGGAGTGTCACCCCCTGTTCTCTGCTTGCCTTATTGGTGATCCCTAAGCCCACTTGCCTCTTTCTTTTTCTTTTTCTTTTTCTTTTCTTCTTCTTCTTTTTTTTTTTTGGCAGGCGGGCAGTTCTGAAAGGAATGTGACCCCCCCAAAAAATGGAAAACTCATGGCAGAATTGGTGAGACTAGCATCTCTAGGCACACTGGAATCCAAATTCTGAACACAATAGCCTGTTGTTGTTGTTGTTGTTGAGTGCCTTCAAGTAATTTCCAGCTTATGGTCATCCAAAAGTGAACTTATCACAGAATCTTCTGGGGCTGACATACCCAAGGTAATCCAGTGGGATTCCATGGCCAAGCAGGAAATCAAATCATTGACTCCAGAATTTCAGTCTACTGTTGGCCAAATGCATCCTGCGGCTTACTGATAGCACCAATCTGTGTTTTCTTCATAATATGACCACTGTGCAACCTCTCACGCCAAGTTGATCAATCAGGTGTCACTATCTGCATCTACAACCGTGGATTCATTTTGTTCCTTCTGAGCAGGACTAATTGCTGCTCTCTAGACTGAATAACACATTCTTCATGCAACCAAAGAAGTGACTGTATGCATGAACATCACCTGAAAGCCAATAAAGAAATCAAATAGATTACATAATTGCAAGCGGAAGATGGATGAACTCCGTTCTCTTGGGAAAAGAAAAAAAGACAGAGGTAGATTGTTGCTTCAAGCTTCAAGTTGCTTCAGGCTACAAAGGTGCTTCAAACTACAAAGATGCTTCAATCTACAAAGATAGAATCTACTCTAGTTCTAACTAGAAACACTCAATATATCCCCAAGAAAGGGGACATCAGGGATGAGAGTAACCACATTAATTTCCCATGCAAGTAAAGTCATACACAAAATTCTACAACAAAGACTTCTACTGTATATGGAGCAAGGAATGCCATATTTCTAACATGGATTCAGGAAAAGAAGAAGCATTAGGGATCATATTGCAAACATATATTGAATAATAAAGCATACCAAAGAATTTCAGGAGAAAACCAGTCTGTCCTTTATAGATTATAGCAAACCCTTCGATTGTGTAGACCATGAGAAACTATGGATTGCTGTTAAAGAAGTGGGGGTACCACAACATTTGATTATCATGATTTGTAAGGTACTCAAGAGAAGTGGCTACTTTCAGGACAGAAATGGAGGAAACAGAATGGCTTTCAATTGGCAAGTGAGTCAGCTAAAGCTGAATTTTATCACCCTATATGTTTAAAGCAGGATTAGACTCAGAAGAAGGAAGTGTGAAAACTGGCAGAAGGAACATCAACAGTTTAGAAATGCAAATATCATTATACAACTAGCAGAAAATAATAAGAACTTGGAACAATTACTGAAGAAAGTCAAGGTGGAAAATGCAGTGACAGATTTGCAGTTCCACATTAAGAAAACAAAAAATAATAACTGCAGACTCAAAGTTGATGATGAAGACAATGAAATAATTCAAAATTTTCCATACCCTGGCTCAGTTATTAATCAGAATGGGGACTCCAGTCAAGAAATCAGAAGAAGGCTAGGACTTGGAAGGGCATCTATGAAGGAACTAGACAAGATCCTGAAAGGTAACAAAATATCATTGAATACTAACATTAAGATTGTCCTTGCCATCGTATTTCTAGTTTCTACGTACCAATGTGAAAACTGGACAGTGAAGAAAGCTGTTTAGAAGAAAATCAATTCCTTTGAAATGTGATGCTGGAAGAGAGTTCTACAGATATTGTGAACAGCTAAAAAAAAATGCTTGAGTCCTAGAGCTAATCAAGCCAGAACTGTCCCTAAAAGCCAAGATGACTAAGACCCTTTTCGCAAGGTGTTTTTAAAGCGTATTAGGCACGCTCCCTCCCCCCTTCACGAGCCGCTGTACCGCATGACGTTCTGGCAAACCAGGAGCTATCATGGTCACAGATAGTGCTGATAGTGCATTTTCTTATTTTAGCCTGAAAGGTGAAAAAACCTCCCTTTCACACATCAGTTGCATGACCAGAGAGCCTGCTGAGCTGTCATCTGGTGTGCTTCTGGGAAGGACCCGGGAGTGGGCAGGGTGTGGGCAGTCCCTGCTGCCTGTCCCTCACGCAGCAACTCCCAGGGGACACTCCCCCATTGCAGCAGGGAACACTGCATGACACGTCACTGAGAGACGCCACCCTGGGGCTGCGTCGCCACTCACACTTGAGACGAAAGCAGCCCCCGGAGTCCAGCCGATTGTGTGTTTATTTTTAAAAATAAACTGGTGCTATCATTAGCACGTTAGCGCGTTACCAACGTAGTATGAAACAGCCTGTTGGCAGGATCTATCGTGCTAATGTTAGCACAATAGTCGACGAAACAATAAATAAAAGAAAGAAAAACCACCAACCAATCAGGGGCAGTGGGGCGGGGATGGGGCGGGACCTGGGTGTGACCCAGGATGCTGACATGCAGACAAGGCACCGGGCGGGGACTGGTGCTCTCTTGCGAATGCCCTACCATGTGCAGACTGCAAGGGACTCTCTACTGGGCCTCTTGTGATATTGGCAATATCGTGAGGGCTCTAGTTCATTGTGCTATCAAGGTAAGGTGCGAAAAGGGCCTAAGCTAAGGTTGTTGTACTTTGGCCATGTCATGAGAAGACATGACTCACTGGAACAGACAATGTTGCAGTAGGAGGGAAGGGACAATGCATTACAGATGGATAGACTTGGTCAAGGAAGACTGGTCCTGATTCTGCAAGAACTGAGCAGCGCTGTTGATGATCGAGTGACTTGATGGTTTCTCATCCATAGGGTCACCTTATGTTGAAGTTTATTGATGGTAGCTAACAACAAGGCCAATTAAATAATATCTATGGAAGAGCAGAAACACCCTCTACAGCTGTGCCCTCACAATGTCACCCTTGTAGATGAAAACCCCAGGTAACCCATTCTCTCTTACACCTACACAAATTGTCCATCTCCTTGTCATCCAATTCCCTCTTTCTCCCTTTTCTCCAAATCACAATAAAGAAGAATGAAGACTCAGGTCCTTTTTGCACCATACCTCAATTGTGGGATGTTCTGACACCATTGCAGCATTGCCAATGGTGGATTAGGCTCTGTATGCAGCCTCTTGTCTTCTGCAGGCACCTGGGCATTGGGGAGACAGCACTGGATTGCACCTGGTGCCTGTTCCACAGCTCAGTGTCTTGGGCCACTCCTAGGTCCCACTCCATCCCTGCTTCATTGACCCTGATTTTTTTTTTTTTTTGCTGGCTAACATGCTAATTTGCTAATGGTGGTGGCAACATTTTTTTTAAAAAAAAATTGTAAGTCAGCTGGACCCTGTGGGTTGGTGTCATCACTTGTGTGAGCGGCAGTGTCAGCCCCAGGGTGGCCTTCCTGGGTGACATGTCCTGTGGTGTTTGCCAGTACAACAAGGGCAGTGGCTGGCCTGCTGCTGGGCAGAGCTTCCTCTGGGAGTTGCTAAGTGAGGGATGGGCAGGGACTGCCCACACTCCACCCCTGGGTTGTTCTCAGAAGGATGCTGGATGGAGGCTCTGCATGGCTAAAGCTCCTGCGATTGCTGCAAGAAAGGCCAGTTATTTCGGATTTCTCCCGAAAATGAAAAAAAGCAGGATTAGTTCTGCCTGCAGCCAGGATAGCAACTGATTGGTGAGAATGCCATGTGGTAAGGCAACTTCTCAAAGGCAAGTGAAGCATGGCTAATGTGAATTTCCAAGACCATGAAAAAGGACCACTCACATATTCGCATACAGGATTTTGTCTCTAATGACCTATAATAAATGACTATGATCCTCAAGGAAAGTGACTTCTTCCCATAGGGAACAGCACTATAAGGAACTGTATTGTATCTGCTACTGGTAGCCTGCTGTGTAGCTCCTAAATCCCCACAAAAACTTTGTGGAGGGTAGGCCCTTTAGGGATAACAATGCCAAAGAAAACTTAAACAGAGCGAGTCCCACTCTGGGAGCAAAGTGGCATATAAATGCAGTAAACAAACAAAAAACAAACTATATTGTATGGAAAACCTACCTCCCCTACTTCTAGAATCACCAGATGATTACCTCAAAAAATTACAGACACACATGGCCAGTTATATGAACTTGTATGGTTAATTCTAGGGTCAAAAGGCTCACCTGAAACAGACTCCACTAATGAAGTCGTACCAGCACCACCTTCAGCAATGGCCACGAGGGTCACTCCTCTTCCATTTCTTCAGGCAACACACCAAGTCATCTAAATGAGCCAAACTGTGCACAGCATTTCCTGCACAGAAAATATCATTTTTGTGCAGAAAACAGCATTTCCTGAGATAAAATAACATCTGTGCTGAAAATGCCCTCTTATATGCTAAATCCTGCTCATAATTATCTGTCCTGTCATGCAAGGATGGAAATATTGCCTACGAAATAGCTTGTGCCTAATATATACAGGCCTTTTAAAGAAAATGCAGGTAACTTTGGAACAAATCTGATAAAGCCTTCATTCATCACTAGCAATGAATATTTTACTTTAGTTCTCTTCACTTTTTTTCTTTTCTTTTCTTTCTTTCTTCTTTTTTTGCCAAAATGTTTACATTTTTGTTTAAAATAAACAAACAAGTTTTATCCAATATGTGTGTGGGAAGGGGGAGGAGACATAATTGTCAAAACATGCTTTTACAATCCCTTCAAGGGTTACGGAAACTAAATCTAAGAAATTAATTGGCGAAATTTTTTAAAATGTTATTCTCAACACAGTAGGTTTTTTTTCCCCTCCATGGCAACCTGGTTGTATTCTGACCTCAGAATTCCCTCAGACAAGTAGCAGCAGATGTTCACATTGGTAACAGAGTGCATGGGTACTGCATGATCTTTTTGGAAACAGATCTTTCTCAATTTCAGGGAAAATAAATGGACATACAGAATAAAAATATGCTTCTCCCCCTCAGGACTTTCCTGACAACAGTTTCTCAAGTTCCTGGAAGTCTCTTTCAGCCAAGTGATAATGTCAGGCATTTTGATCTCATTAGATGTGGACTTTTTTTAAATACACACACACACACACACACACACACGAAATAGCATTGAATAATGATTGATGATGATTCTCATACCAAGTGAGATTCCAGTTTCAGCAAAAAAAATAGAGAAGATACTTGTACATTACTTAAAACTAGAAATGTTTTTTAAAGGGCTGATCTTTCCAATTTTCAGACATGTTCTTATGGCAGAATTCATTTTATATTAGATGATTAAATCTCCACTTGGAAGCACTTTATTATTGTTGTTATTCCTTTGAAGCACTCATTGATGATGAGCATGATGTATGCAAACTATTTGGCGGCACATGGGAATTCTGAGTATGCTCCTGCAGAGGGGAGCTGGAGAACTTACCATACTTCAAGGAAAGTGGGGCAGGTCTGAAATGAGAATACTGGTTACACCGAAGATGTGTTTTAAAATTAAATTGATCTCAGGAACAGTATACTAAAGTTCACAACTTAACATTATGACCTTTAATGGGTAAGACCCCATGGGACTCATTAGATAACATTTTGTTCTAAACTTGGAAGACCTTCCTGCTTGCTAAGGAGAACAGGAGAAGCTTGGATATCAAGATGATTCCAGAAATGATACAATCTCAAATGCGAACCTTTGGATACTTCACATTCACTTCTGTTATATCTACTTGTGTAAAATTAAATTACAAACATTATATTTTTTATTATATATACATATAGGGGTGGGAGAGAGAGAACTAAAAAAGTTTGTGAGGAGAAGCAACTTGTATAATAAAATTTCAGTAACAATGAGGACAAGCGAAACTAAAAAACAAAGAAAAGGTATCCAGAATTAGAATAGCTCAAACAGAGTCTACACCAGAATTTTGCCCTGAATCCCAATTAATACAGATTGTGGCCAGGCTTCTTTCCCTGTTACTCTGCTTGTGCATTCTTTGCCAGTACCATCTTATAGTGCTAATGGTTTTAGAATTGAGGCTATCTACAGTCCTAAATCTGAGCATTTATATTGCACAGGAACACAGGGTAGCTTTTAAAAACTCTTGGGCTTATTTACATCATGTTTGGATTACTGTAATTCACTCTGTGTGGAAGTTCCTTGAAGAGTGTTTGGTAACTTCAGCTGATCCAAATAACTACAGCCAGATTGTTTAATGGGGTTCCCTTGTTGCAACTAGCTTCAGAATTCAAATTGCTGGTTATGACATTTAAAGCCCAGTATGGCTCATGTTAAGAATATTTGAAGGACCATACCCTCAACACTGGGTTTTGAAATCTTCTGGGGAGCCCCTGCTCTCTATCCTGCATCCTCACAGGTATATGTTGTGGCAGCTTAGGACAGGACCTTCTCAGTGGCTGTTCCCAGCCTCTGGAATTTGCATCTCAGAGGGGTTAGATTTGCATCATCCTCATTATCTTTTCACACACACATAAGAACCTTTGTATTCTGGCAGGTCTTTAGGAATAGATTATTCAGGGGAAACAGGCCCTGCATGATGTGCTGGACTTCTATTTGTTGTTGGCTTAATTTGTTTTAACTGGTTTCAAATTTTATGATGCTTTTTAAATTTTTGCACACTGTCATTTAAAGAGATGAAGCTGACTCCAAGCAATATTCAGGTACTGTGTGATCTTATATCTCAAGTCTTTCTGGACGGATTGCACTTCTCTGGGAAAAGAAGGTGTGGCTTTTTTGTCTCAGCATTTAATATCCAACTAGTTTCTGTGTCTAGAGTAACTTCCGCAGTACATTGTTCTAGTGCTATTATTCCACTTTCATCATCCTATGAATTTCTGGGGTTTGTAGTTTACTGAGGCCAAAGAGCTATCTGACTGAGAATTGTAAATGCCCCTCCCTAAACTGCAAATCCCAGGATTCCATAGAATGTTGAAAGTGGAATAGTAACACTATAACAGTGGAATGTGGAAATGGCCTTGGATGAGCTGTTCCTGTGTTACCGCGGCCCAGGCCTACCCGGTGATAGCACTCGATATCATTTTTGATATCAAAACCATTCAGCCTTCCTCTGCCACCACGCTCCATGTGTTTGTGAGGCCTCCGGACAAGCACGTAAACAGGCGCGGGCGGTAATTGTTGGACATTCCATTCTCTACCTAGGCAGGTAGAACAGAGCCAGTCCGTTGCTTCAGGGACATTTCCTGCAAACACCTTTTTGCTTAAGTGCGACACGAACAAAGGCGCCTGGCTCTGAGCCGATAGTCTTACAAAGCCAAACTGAGCACCTTGCATTTGCATACTGGCTACAATATTGTTGATTCAGCACTAAGCCAATAATGTTAAACTTGACCTTTTCCAAAGCTTTGTCCTGCTCCAAACTCGCATTGTTCTCACCGAGTAAGGCATGGCCCTGCAGTCACAATTCACCCTATATAAACCCCCCGATTCCGAGACCACCTCGAATTGCTCCTGAGTTCCATCCAGCCTTGCTGCCACTGTGTCTGGCGAGCCGTCCCCTCAGTCCTACTTACTGAGACTCCATATCCACGAACTCAATCTTCAAACTTCTTCAGGACTACAAGAAAGGTGTCATATCACCCATTTCCCTGAAAACCCCTATTTCCAATTCTTCCATTAGGTGTGTGTGATTGTGGTGCCTTTACTGTTTGTTTGTCTTTCAACAAAACATCATTTTTGCAATTTTAAAACTGCCTGACTGCTTGACTGACCTGACCCTGTAGATACTGGGTTGCAAGATCCCTGCTAAGTTACCCTGCCTCTCGCTAGCTTTAGTGAGTGCTCCAGCTAATTTCCCCCAAAGTTGCATTATTGTGGTTTGGTTATTTGGGCGACCCTCCCAGGACTCCCAGAGAACAGGGTAACACTTGCCTTGTCCTTTCAGAACGCAGATAGCTTGCCACAGTGATTCATTCTCTGATAACCTCCAAACTGGACTATTTCTGCTTCTTCTAAGTGGGGCTGCCCTTGAACATGATTAAAAAGATGCATATGATATAGAATACGCAGCAACCCAGGCAGCACTAGTTGTACTAATATCATTCCTGTCCTTAAAGACCTAAGATTGTTACTAATTTGTATTGGATGCCAATTTAAGCTGCTAAGCTTAACACATAAAGCCACAAACAAATTTGGTCCCAAATATATGAAGTACATGAACACTTATGTTGCTTATATCTATGGTATTTATCCCTGGAAGTCAGATGATCCAAGCCATGTAGAAATTTCATTTTTTCTGATTGGAGGAAATTATGTTGAAGCTGGATCCAGCTGATTTTCAACTGAGCCTCGTTGGGATATTTTAATAAAATCCAACTTTGTATGAAAGAAACAAAATAGATGTCAAACACAATAAAAAATTTACTCTGGGCACATTACTACTTTAAACATGAACGTAGTACTTGGATCACTAAACACTATGGCGTGAAAGCACTTCTCAAAAATGTGGCTTATCAGCTCTTTTGAATAATAATTTCCATATTTAGGTGATTATTTTTAGACCAGCAAGTTTGAAAAGCATGACCTCAGTACTTTGCAATGAATACTGATCACTGGTTAATAAAATGACCTTCTTGACAACCAAATTCTAATTCAGGAAAATAATTTGTTTTAATGAGCATAAACTACAAGTGATACATTCAGAACGTATGTTGCTCTTGTGATATGATGGCCAACACATTTAAACTGATATGTGTTGAATTAATAGAAAATGTTTGCCACCAAGATGTCTGGAGACAGATGAAATGAAATAAAAATGAAGTGAGCTCATGAAGTGAGTTATGCTTACAGTGTTGTCTTTTTTTAGAGCAACTTTCTAATAAAAAGTATATAATAACAATAAAATTAAAATGCACTTAGCTTTCCTAATTAGTCCTAATATTTTTAATCAGAATTTAGAAATCTTATAAAAAATGAAAGAAACATTAATGGTAGCTTATATATTAAAAGTAGTCAAGTAAGTTGGTCCCCTGCGAGTAACTAATTAGAAACACATTATCAATGTTTTATTTTTTAATTATTTTAATTATTTTTAAAACCTAATTGAAATAGGAAAATGGTCACAAATTCCTCCGAATGACCCTCAAAACCAACCTTTTTTCAAAAAAAGTGTTGAGCATTACTTATTACACTAAAACACATGATGCTTTAGCACTGCAGTTAAAAAGAAGTAGACCTTGGTATGAACTTGTTATCACAATCATGAGAAAGGGGTGTTGTTCTGTCCCATTACCAGTTGTAGCACATTATTTCTAAGCTCAGGCTCTCCTGAAAACACAGGAGCAATCTAACAAGTAACACAATGCCCTGTTGAGACAGAACAATGCCAGTTCTGTATATAAATAAGTATGGGAAGAAACATTGCTAGACTCAGCATCTTGGGTAAGATAGCTTTTAAACACCTCCCAAGACTTTTGCAAGAAAATGTGCAGCTCTCCTTTTGAACATTTTCACATTTGTGAAACATCTGGGGGCTTCCCAAGAAATAATGTATGCACAAAACAATGTGCATGTTTTAAAATGTGCATAACTGGGAAAAAAATGACAGAAACATGCTTTAGTCAATGGAGAGAAGTTCCAAAAGTTATATAAATTGTGCAAATAAATGTGAAAAATTAGGGGAAATGGGTCAAAATGCATGAATTTCAGTATGGGAATGAAAAACAAAAAAATTTCAGTGCAGTACACAAGAATAAGGATGGGAAGAAAGCAACATATAGGGTTCTGAGAAGCTCCCCAAAATGAAAGTTAGGAGATTTAGAAATCTCTACATATAGCACAGTTATCTGTTATATAATCGAAAAATATGAGATGGAAGTGTTTGTGCATATAAAATAAAATAAATTCAGTTATATGCACACATCAGAGCAATAGCTTATAACTCTAATAATATGGTGCAAAGGGAATAATTTCCACAGCATTCAAGAAGCCTTACAGCTAAGTAAGTGATGGTGATAAGTTCACCATGATACTGTCAAGATATGTAATTGGTTAGTGTTACTTGATGCTGCGCTGCTTCTTCTGATCTTGCCCTTTAAGATTAAGGTGTAGAGTGAGATGAGGCCACGCAGCTGTATGTTAATTTTATGTGTTTGACTCAGGCACTTGTAGAGTAATAATGTACAGCTGCGTAGAGTGTATATAAGCAGTTTGGAGAAACTGCTCTTTCTCTCTCTTTCCTTGTGTCTCCTTGCTGTGTTGGTTTGTATATTGCTCTGCTGTTTTTACTGTTTGACTTTATCATGTTTTGCTAAATGCCTTAACTTGTTATCTGCAATAAACCTTTTGTACTTTTTCTTTATTGCAGTTTGAAGTGGCTGTTTTTCCTCTAGGCTGTAGTTTTATTGCCAGAGGTTTTTTGGAGGTCCTTGTTTGTTTAAACAAGTACCCCAGATATAAGGCTCGCTACAGGCAGGCAGCCGACAGATACCTTTGGTCCTATGCACATTTCCTCAGTCCCACTGTAGTCTCAAGTAAGCATGCACAGGACTCCATCTGTAATGTTGACTACTATAAATGGTCTTTCACCACTGTGTTGCATTTGAGAGCATACAATACATAGTGTCACTCATAAAGAATGGGTTATTCAGAGAGCATAAGGATCAAATACCTTTTTATACATCTAAAAAATCAAAGATGGAAAAAGAACATTCAAGTAAGAGGAGGAACTCTGAGAGAAATAATTGTTTTGCATCTGTCTACATACTAAGGTTGGACTAAGACCTTCACCTGGAGGTAATATAGCAAAAGAATTGTGTGAAACTGAGGGGAGGGGGTGAGATTTTAAAACTAATTAACAAACTAAAAAGTAACAACTTACCATATGGCATTAAACTGAGGGTTCTTAAAGAATTCAAATATGAGACTGCAAAAACAGCAACAGAAAGAAAAAAAACCCAAAGAAAATGTGTTTTTGCTAGATTACTGGAAGCTAGCCAACATGACATCATTTTTCTTAAGGATTCCTGGAGGAGTTTTTGAACTATACAGCTTTTCACCAAACATCTGTCTATAGTAAAACTGTAGGATTCTTTATTAAAGCTAAAATTATTGCATACAGATAAACACAACCTGTTTAGAAACAGCTATTCAGGGGGATATCCATATTAACCTGCATGATTTCTTAATTATTCCATACAAATCCATATGACAAGGGCATGCAAGGAGGTATTCTTGGTGACACCATAACTGCAGATTTCCCCCCTTACTCAGAGGTCTGCCAGAATTTGTGGTCACACCTTCTTGTTACATGTGTATAGTCAGCTGTTAAACCAAAGATAGCAGAAGATACGTCAGGATCTGCAGTACAACTCTAGGTGACTTAGGCCATTTCCGCAGTAGACTGTTATAGCACTATTATACTACTTTCAACACCTTATGGAATCCTAGGGTTTGCAGTTTAGGGAGGAGCCGACTGGCCCCTCCCTAAACTGCAAACCCCAGGTTTCCATAGCATGTTTACTAGTCTACTGTGGAAATGGCCTTACAGTATTTCTCCCTCAAATTGTTTAATAGTTATTTTTACAATATTCTAATATACTAATCTAATCTATTCTAATATTCTAATCTAATCTAATCTAATCACAATATTCTAATCTAGTCTGTTCTTTTCACAATAGTGGAACATTCACAATAGTGAAAAGAAATGACTTTTCTAAATAAATAAATAAATAATCAATCCCCCAATTCCACTTTGAGTTAGTATAATTCAGGAATTTAGGGAGAAATAGGAATACATTTATATAGGAATGGTTTGTGTACACCCTTCACTTCCCTTACTGACAACAGACTTCTAGGCTGGGCATGCATGTCATTCCTCAGTTCTATCTGCCTTTCTCAGTCACTGTTTTGCGCTTGGTTCCTGTTGACAGACCTTGGTGTTCTAATGAAAAATGAGGTAGCTCCTTCGAGTCCAAATCCTAGCTATTTCTGCATTAAACTGTCATGGACTTAGTTTTTGTTTTGTTTTTTAATGTGTTGTCTAAGAAAACATGGGAGGAAATACCTGCTTTGGTTACTCTGGCCCCATTTCAGCTTTAAAGGTTAAAACTAGCATTTGCAACAGGCACAGCAAGTAGACCAGCAGCCAGTTAAAATGGCTAATACTGGTGTAAAGCAAGTGTACTATTCCAGTCCCAATCAACAATCTAATCACCTTCTTTAGATTAGACGAAATTTCTATAGTTTTTTTTAAATATGCAACTTCACGTATAATGCATTGCAATAATTATTAGATTGAATGTTCCATTGATTAAACCATTAAACCAATGCAAATATATAAAGATATGAAAAGCAACTATGTTTCTTCTTCATTAATCAACAGGCATTTATCAGTGCTTATAAACTGAATAACGCTTTTTTTTTCATGAGGCTGTGACTAAAAATACAACAAACATTTAATTAATCCTAATATGTTATCTGTACAACCTAATGAAATCCTTTATCAGATATATTAATTGCCATTAAGGCATTCAAAAACATTTATCCCTCGCAATACTTAAAGGTAGGATTAATATAGTAGGCAGTTGTAGCATGATAACTTTATAGTTGTGCACAACTCTATCTCACATATGATGATATTTTAGTGAGTTGTGAAAACAAGGAAATGAAAAAGAAAAGTGTGGGTACTGATGGGTACTGACTTCGTAGTGCAACATAAGTGTCATCCAGAATTGTTGCAACAAAGGAACACCAATAGCAAAAGGTGAGGAAGGCATTTTTAAAGAAGAATGGCATGGAACAAGATATTCCTGTCCCTTTATGGTAGCATAAGAGGCTATTTTATCCTTGTTAGTTTAGTCTCGCTTGCAGTTGAGTAGCTACAGTTGAACCTGTTAAATGCCTAGACATGCTGCAGTGACTGGCATTGTTTGTAGCTCAGTGGATGCTACCTCTTCTTTCTTGTGCAAATTCCATATCTCAGATTCCTGCATGGTGCAGCTATGCAAGTATTTGTTCATCCTTTACTAATACACAGTAATACACAGTGCAAAATGCATTGGATAGGCGTATTTATTAGAAAAAAGGCTGATCTTGGCCTTTTAGTGAGGACCTTTTTTTGTTTACTTCTTGACAAATTTGTAACCAAAACAACTATTCAGTTGATTAAAGCCTTCCATGATCTAAGGGGTAGAATCTAGTCTTATTATTTTGTAGGGTTCAAGCAAACCTCATCATGCTTGAGTGAGGCCAACTTACATGTCTTCTATGGAGCCTGGAATTCAAGCAACCTCTGTTCAGAACATCTGCATTAACTAGAAATTGATTCCAATTGAAAAAGATTATGTCTCAGCTCATAAGCCTGATCCTGTCACTATCTTCCACTGCTGCTCCATTCTTCCACCTTCTGCTGAAACATACAACTTGATTTTTAATTTGAATGAGTTGCTGATTTAAATCCATCTACATTGGACTAACTTGTCATTATTTAATGTTGCAAGGTATAGTATTATGGTATTTTTATGTAAATGAACTGACCTAATTCACTTGTCTTAAACTAATGTGTGAATTGGAACACTCTTCTCTTCCCAAGTCTGCACTCCTCCAAATAGTGCAGTGTTGATTTAAATATACAACCAAATGGGTACATACTATTCATTTTACCATAAATTCTGTACATCAATAGGGAACATGATAAAAGCTCCAGTACCTTCAGATGTGTTTAAAATAAGGTAAGTGATAAGGGTTGATAAAACCTATATTCACTTTAGCTTTATCATACCACAATAACCATGCCACCCAAACCTCAGTTCATGCCTTTCTAAATCCAACAATTCATTAACACAATCCAGTCTTTCAACCAAACCAAACAACATGCAGAAAAATACAATTCCTAGTCCAGAAATCCCAGCCCCCCTTTGCATCTTGCAAAAATTTTATATTCTACCCAATACTTTCTTTTAGTTAATCCAGACTTAGCCAATATTTATATCTATATCTATCATCTATCAATCATCTATCATCTATCTTCTATCATCTATCTATATGTTTATAATACATGTTTCAATATAACTAGTAAATATTTCATTTTTGTATAATTTGTATGCTGCCTGTTTGCCTTGTTTTACTGAAGTGAGTGTGTCACAGTGATATGCAAGATATTCAGCACATTCCTCTGCAAACTCTCCTAAACTGCCTCTAATTCTACTCTCTATCTTCCTCTAGCACCCTAGAAACTACTCAAATGCAACACAATCTCAAATTAGGTTCAGTGTCTTATATATCTTTGTTAAGGTCTGGGCTACGATATGATGTGTAGTCAACAGCCCACTATAACATGGCAGCCTTCAGCTCCCACTGATCAATTATCTTGCAGTTTCACAAATACACATAATGACCAAGCCACAAAGCCTGACTTCTTGTCTCTTCTCCTATCTCCTAATTTTTCTACAGAATTTTTTTTCCCCTGATGAAGAGTTATGGAAGAACTTGAAAGTTTGCACAGTATTTGTGCTTTTTTTTGTAATTGTTTGATGATCCTGATAAAAGGGTAAAATATTGCCCTGCTCTGCATTCTGTAGACTGATAAGAGTTTATCATGGTGAGTATCATGCTGATATCGGATATTTCTCTAGCTGCAAGGGAAAAAAAATCAATTTTATTTTTAAAACATTTTTTCATGTTTTCTCTGATGTACATATTTAGGAAAAAATTAATTTCCCCAATCATATTCATAACAGTTCACTGCATTTCACCAACAACCATTCCTTTACACCTTTGACAAAGCTGGTGTAGAAGTCAGATGCAAAATAACTCCATTTAATATAGCACAGAACCTCATAAAAGACAAATTTAACTGCAATTTCACAGTAGATGTGAATTTTCCTCTGCCCTGCTTCACCTCTACTTTTCAATTTTAACCCTGTGGCTACTGGTTATTTTCCATTTGTGCTGGCTTCTCAAATTGTACAGGAAGAGAAACAGAGTTAGATGAAGCAGCAAGTAGAGTTGGGAGGCATAAGTCACAAGTGTTTCCTGAAGTTGGGAAATATTAAAGGATTAATTTCCTGAAGGATACAGTCAGCTTATTGAAAAGACATGGTCAGTGCAAATCAATTACACGGATTGCAAGAAAAATATGATAGAAATATTTTTGAAAGAACACATTGCAATGATAAAATGTGGTGGCATGTGCTGTCTGCATGTTAGTCTGCCTTATTAAGGCATAAAAGACAATATAACCACATACAGTGAGGCAATAATGGTCTCCAGCTTCTAACTCAGTAGGGTTACTAAGCAACTGCTAAGTAACCTATACTTTTAAAAACATTTCTGTATAAAACTTTAGATAAATATCTGAAACTCATTTCCGATCCTCATTTTTTACTTCATAAACTAGTACACGTTTGAGACGCTTAATTTTCCAAGGAGGTTGTGCATTGTCATATATAGATGGGGAAAAAATATCTAAACTGGATATAGGGAATGCTGATTAGCTCAAAAACATGGCACCACAGACATGATGGCAGCCCTAGGGCTTCATGTAAAGCTGACTAAAAAATCCAAGGGATTTCATTGAGCCCGAAAGCGACAAATGCACCCTGTCTTGGTGCACTGAAATTGTCTATAAAAAGCTCATGATAAAAAAGATCTCAGCCAGTCTAGAAAAAACTGTCTCAGAACACAAGCTGCAAAATGGGAAAAGGACATCAACTGAGTGTGAAATATAGAGATGTCTGCTCCACTTTCTAAATTCTGCTACATGGCATGACCCATGTGCAGAAAATGTTGATTTCTCCCATTATGCCAGAAGAGTATTCTGCTAAATGGAGTAGCTACTGGCTATCTCTGTAACTCTGTTTCATACACGCCCTAGCACTACCAGCAGCTAGTGTTTTCCAGGCTGATGGTCCAGTAAATCCACTATTTAGAGTTTAGCATCCTGTATAGCACTATTACAGTTCAAACTACAACCTAGGGTACATTCACTGTCCCTCTGACATGATGAAAGCTATCAACAAGTAGAGCCATCATCACCGTTGTAAATATCCATCTAATGCTAAATTTGGATGTGCACATTCTATATATTTAGAAGCAAAATGGGGCTGCCCCAAAATAAGATGGTAGTTGTTCTGCACTGGAGTGATCCTGAGGTGTTCAGAACTAAATTTAGAAACTTAGAACAGTCTTCACCACTGTGAGTCCATTTGGAAGGGCTTGGTACACAGCTTCCATTAGGTCAAGCGAGCATGGCCCATAGTCAGGTGTGGTGGGAGCCATATTCAAAACAATCTGAAGGGAAGCATTCTCTTCCTCGTCATTACCAATGAAGCATTCAGGTTTGGAACCATCAAAGTTTGGAAATAACAAGTTACAAAAAAATTAAAGTTACAAATATTAATTACTTTGTAGGTACTTTGGGTGCAAGGAAATAATGTATTAGGTAAGACTAAAGTTACCTTAATGTTGTCACAAGGGAGAGTTTCCAATCCCTTTCAAATATTGCTTTTAAAAGTCATTTTTATAACATTTGCAAAGGATTTTCCCCCCAATTTTATGCCCTTTTCTTTTTAATCCTAAAGATTTTCCCCCTCAGTTTAACAGAACACAATGGAAAATTAACAAGTAGTTCAAGAGATGATGTGAAAAATTATGTGTGTTCTTCATTGAAATGGGTAAAAGCACTTGGTTATCTTTTAAACACTGTAACAATTAACAGGAGAAATTATTTTTTAAAGGTAACTTGGCAGATGTGGGAGTTGCTACAGTCCAGTGCATGATATTCCACTCCCTGATGCTTTAATGGCCTTCAACTTAAGACAAGACTTGATGGTAAAGCCATAGCAGGAAATCATGATTCCAGATTTTGAAGTAAATAAGAGGAGGTGTAGAGGTTGTCATTTTTTTGGGATCATGATTAGATTCTCCTAAAACTTCCACTTGATAGGTTGAAGAAGAAAAGTTCTATGGACATGTTTCTGAATGATAGGGACAACATCAATAAATTAAAACAGTTCCCAGAATGCAACACATTTCTGCTTTCACCCTTATAAGGTAAATGGCACTCTTTTGTGAAGTGTATTAAGGGTTACTCTCAGAGATGTAGTCACAGTAAGGTGAAGTTTTTCCTCCAGAGACACTGGATGGTTCAGCTGAGGTTTAGTGACACATGCTTTGCAGACACATGGTCTCCACAAGCTCCAGTTAGAAAAAATGCTCAAAAAAGAACCAAAAATACCTTTTCATGACAGTCCAAGGAAGGGAGTACAGAGTTAGATAGAAAAATGGTATGACTTGGTTTGAAGCCGTTTTGAACATTTACATATGTAACACACCATTTTATTACCTGAGATTAATGGAGATGACTAATGTCAGTATGAAACCTGTTCCTGGAATCCAAGCAAACTCTAGACTTGTTTTTTTCTGGCAAACAAATACTAAAACTGAATTCCATAAAGTAGTTTGTAAACATGTTAGCTGTTCATCTAATATATATTTTTTAAATAGTACTACACTGTTATAGTGCTATTGCTCAGAGGAATCGAACCAGCAATTTGCAAACTGGACAAGCTCAATCGAGAGGTCTGCTGTCTTCCTGGGGCCTAGATCAACCACATAACGGAGAGACTAACCAGGCTGGTCAAGCCCACTGACCATAAGCCCCTCATTTTGGTTCATGTCAGAACCAATGACACTGTGAGACGCAGCTTTACCACATCGCAAAGGACTACGAGCTTATGGGGACAAAGCTTAAGGATCTTGGCGCGCAGATGGTCATTTCGTCTTTCCTCCCTGTTCAAGGATATGGCACATGAAGGGAAAGGGCAATAGTAGAGGTCAACAACTGGCTCCACACATGGTGCTGCCGGAAACGGTTTGGGTTTTTGGGTTTTCCATGAATGTGGGCTTCTGGCAAGGGATGGGCTGTGTTACCCTATTTTCTGGGGGTCCCGGGGGGGGACACCTAAAAGTGCTCTCAATTATATAAGTTGGGGAAATTAGCAAAGAGCACAAGCTAGCAATATGAGAGGCAGGGCAATGGAGCAGAATCTTTTACCCAATGTCTACTGGGTCAGGCCAAGTCAAGGAGCAAACAGAATTGAAATAATAATAGTGATTTTTATTAAAATACAATCAAACAGTGTATGCAGCACACTCACACAGATACCTAAAGAAATAAAGGTGGAAGTGGGATAGAGGGATTTTTAAGAGGAGTTGTTGGTTTGGGTAATACTACACCTGTCCTGAAGCCCGGGTAGTCTGCAGCAGAAGTTTGGAGGTATGAAGTTCTCAGTTCGTGGGATTGAGGGGAACACTTGTCAAGCAAAGTGGCAGCAAGGCTGGATGGAAGTTGGGAGCGATTCGAAGAAGCTCTCAAAGTCAGGTGTTTATATAGGGGAAAATGTGGCCGTAGGCTAGTCTGTACTGGGGAAAAACAATGAGTTTCGGGTTGGAGACAAAGCCTCCGAAAGGTCAGAATTTAGCATGATTGAGTTAAGTCCGAATTGACAAAGGAGTAGACAGTATGCACTCATCATAAGATCCAGTTTCTTTGTAGGTGTTTCCAGCGTGCCAGTCAGAGAAATAGCACTCGCATTATTCACAGGAACAGGTATTCCTCCAAACTTCTGAACGGCCTGATCCACTGCACTGATAATTTGATCTTCCTCTCTCACGTCAACAGCACATGGAAAAGTTTTCCACCAGCTGCTTCAATTTCTTCTGCAGCAGTGTAGATAGTTCCTGGGAGTGTACGATGTGGCACTCCTGTCTTAGGAGCTATCACAATATTTGCCCCATCCTTTGCCGCTTTCAAGGCAATTGCTTTTCCAATACCACAGCTGGCACCCGTGATAAAGAGTGTGCATCCTGCCAACTTCCCTGTGTTGGGTAGCATGTCTGGGTTCGAAGGAGATAAGGGGCAGGGACCGCCGGGCAGATAGTGGGGCCAGGGCCAGGCGGAACAATATGCCGGTGCCTTGGTTGCCTTTGCAAAGCTGCTCCATAGACAGTATGCAAATACAGAGTGCTTGACAGATGAGGATTCTTCTAATCAAGCTGCCTGCTGGGAGCAGGGAGTTCTTTGTAAGTAGCGTGCATACATAATAGAGTACTTGCCTTTGAGGTCTCCTGAAGCGGTGGAACGGCTATTTCTGGCCAGCCTGTATTGTTTGGAATATTACAGTGATTAGTGGCTGTGCCTGTCTGCGAGCTTGTCCGGGGGACCTCGCAGCATGTGGAGAGGAATAGGTAAAGAAGGCCAAATTATTGATATCAAAGTGATATCTAATATCCCTCAAGTCCAGGCTAGAAACTACAGTAACAGCTGCACCTCATGAAACATGGCAAGAATGTTTTTGCAAACAGTCTCGCAAGGAGGATTAGGAGGTGTTTAAACTAAGTTCTGCTGGGGAGGGAGACAATATTACTCAGGGCAAGGACTCAGCGAGTACAGGGGGGAAAGGCCCAAAAGATATTGGACAAGTAGTACAAGCGGCCAATGGTGGGAGGAGCAGAAACTATAGTACAGGACTTGCAGGAAGGGCCTGAGGATTTAAGTGTCTCTACATTAAGGCACATAGTATGGGAAACAAGCAAGATGAACTTGAACTCCTAGTACAACAAAATAAATATGATTTGATAGGCATCACTGAGACCTGGTGGGATGAGTCTCATGATTGGAATGTAGGAATAGAGGGGTATAGCCTATTTTGTAAAAATATACCAAGCAAGAAAGGAGGAGGAGGAGTAGCCTTATATGTCAAGGATGTTTTCACCTGGGAAGAGATCCATGACTTAAACCCAGAAAGCCAGGTTGAGAGTATCTGGGTAAGAATTAAGGGAGTGAGAAACAATAGGGATATTCTGGTGGGGGTTTACTACAGACTTCCAACCCAGACTGAGGACTTTGATGACGCCTTCCTCAGCCAAAAAGGAGAGATACAGTAATAATAGGAGATTTCAATTACCCGGATATATGTTGGCAGTCAAACTCTGCCAAGACAGCAAGGTTCAGCAAGTTTCTTGCTTGTCTTGCAGACAATTTCATGGGCCAGAAGGTGGAGGAGGCCACAAGGGGATCAAATATTCTAGATCTGATCCTGACCAACAGGGATGACCTTGTGAATGAGGTAGAAGTGGTTGGATCTTTAGCGGGGAGTGGCCATGTCCTATTGGAATTTGGCATTCAGTGGGAAGGAGAAGAGAAGTGTAGCCAGTTAATCATCTTAGATTTTTAAAAAGCGGACTTCTGTAAACTTAGGGAGCTGCTGGCTGGAATTCCGTGGTCAGGAATAGTGAAAGGGAAAGGAGTTCAGGAGGCATGGGGGTTCCTTAAAAGGAGATACTGAAGGCACAGTCTAAAACTGTGCCAATAAGGAGGAAAAATGGAAGGCATCTGAAGAAACCAGAATGGTTGACTAAAGAACTCTCAGCTGAGCTAAGTGTTAAGAGAAACATGCACAGGAAATAGAAGAAGGGGGAAACTCCCAAAGAAGAATTTAAGCAAGTAGTCAGGAGATGTAGGGAGGAGGTCAGAAAGGCTAAAGCACAGAACGAACTTAGGCTGGCCAGAGACATTAAAAATAATAAAAAAGAACTTTTTAAAATATGTCCGCAGCAAAAGGAAAAAGAAGGAGATGATAGTGTCGCTGCGCAGAGAAGATGGCGAATTACTAACAGGAGGAAGAGAAAAGGCAGAACTACAGAACACCTTCTTTGCCTCCGTTTTCTCTCAGAAGGATACAAGCACTCAACCTGGCGGTTGGGGAGCAGGTGAGGAAGCAGTGGAAATGAGGCACATAATAGGTAGAGAGGTGGTACAAGAATACCTGGCCACACTGGATGAATTCAAGTCTCCAGGGCCAGATGAATTGCATTCTAGGATATTAAAAGAACTGGCAGAGGTCATTTCAGAACCACTTGCTATAATCTTTGAGAAATCTTGGAGGACAGGAGAAGTTCCAGCAGACTGGAAGAGGGCAAATACTGTCCCCATCTTCAAGAAGGGGAAAAAAGAGGACCCAAATAATTATTGCCCAGTCAGCCTGACATCAGTACCCAGAAAGATCCTGGAGCAGATCATTAAGAAGTCAATTTCTAATCACTTAGAAAGCAACAAGGTAATCACAAGAAGTCAACATGGATTTCTCAAAAATAAGTCATGCCAGACTAATCTTATCTCTTTTTATGATAGGGAATGCTGTGGATGTAGCATATTTCGATTTCAGTAAGGCCTTTGACAAAGTTCCCCATGATATTCTTGCAAAGAAGCTAGTAAAATGTGGGCTGGACGAGACTACTGTCAGGTGGATCTGTAACTGGTTGACTGACCGTTCCCAAAGGGTGCTCACCAATGGCTGCTTTTCATCCTGGAGACAAGTGACCAGCGGAGTGCCGCAGGGTTCTGTCCTGGGCCCAGTGCTGTTCAGTATCTTTATCATTGACTTGGATGAAGGAATAGAGGGCATGCTCATCAAATTTGCAGATGACACTAAATTGGGAGGGGTTGCTAATACACCAGAGGACAGGATCAAAATTCAAAATGACCTGGACAGATTGGATATCTGGGCCAAGGCTAACAAAATGAAATTCAACAGAGAGAAGTGTAAGGTCCTACACTTAGGTAGAAATAATGGAATACAGAAATATAGGATGGGGGACATGTAGCTGGATAGCAGTATGTGTGAAAGGGATCCAGGAGTCTTAATACACCACACGCTGAACATGAGTCAGCAGTGTGATGTGGCAGCCAAGAAAGCCAATGCAATTCTTGGCTTTATCAATAGGAGTATGGTGTCTAGATCGAGGGAGGTACTGGTACCACTCTACTCTGCTTTTTTAGACCTCATCTTGAATACTGTGTCCAGTTCTGGGCACCCCAATTCAAGAAGGACATGGTCAAGCTGGAACAAGTCCAGAGGAGGGCGACCAAAATGGGCATGGCCTGGAAACCATGCCCTACGAGGATAGACTTAGAGAGCTGGATATGTTTTGTCTGCAGAAGAGAAGGTTAAGAGGGGAAATGATAGGCATGTTTAAATATTTGGAGGGATGCCATATAGAGGAGGGAGAGGGCTTGTTTTCTGCTGCTCCAGAGACCAGGACAAGGAGCAATGGATTAAAGCTGCAGGAAAGGAGATTCCACCTGAACCTCAGGAAGAACTTCCTGTCGGTCAGGGCTGTCTGGCAGTGGAATGTGCTGCCTTGGAGTGTAGTGGAGTCTCCTCCTTTAGAGGTTTTTAAGCAGAAGCTGGATGGCCATCTGTAGGGAGTGCTTTGAGGGTGTTCCTGCATGGCAGGGGGTTGGACTGGATGGCTCGTGTGGTCTCTTCCAACTCTACATTTCTATGATTCCATGATTCTATGATTCATCTTTCAGGATCCTATGGAATCCTGGGACTTGCAGTTTAGGCAGGGGCATTTAGAATTCTCAGCCAGAGAGCTCTTCGGCCTCAGTAAACTATAAACCACAGAATTCCACAGGATGTTGAAAGTGAAATAATAGCACTATAATAACGTAGTGTGGAAACATCCTGTGCGTGTATATCTGTATACATATATGTATACACACACACATATACATACACACACACACACACAATTAATCATGTTAGAATCTTTGGTTCTTAGTCGCCTTTTGATCTTTACAAATGTTAATCATTTTCTATATTTAAGGAGAGTGTGAAAGTTTATAAACTCTGTCTCTACAAAGCAAATGACCATTTCACATATTATTTATTGCGTGAATATGATGGTTGCATTTCCCCTTATTTATATATATATCACTGGTATGCTAATCCCTTTGATTTTTATTGAGGTAATACACCTTGGAAGAAATGGGGATTAATACCAAATAGAAATCATTCAAGCTAAAGATGTGTGATTTGAAACCACGTTCAAAGATTCCTATGGACCTAAAACCAAATTCTGCTGATGGATAGCAAAAATCCTGATCAATGTAATCAGTAACTAAGGAACTGGTTTTCCAGTCATGGTTTTAAAATATACCATGTTTTTTCCTAAATCACTAGGGCAACAGGTTGGAAACTGCCAACTGTCACACTGCTATGTGTTACATGCTCATTTTATCATGTTGTTAATTAGTTCAGACCACTGCACCTGTTTCATTTCTTCTGTTTGTTCATTTCTCTGCAGGAGCTATACATCTGTTAAAATACCAAGAAAGATAATGGCCTCCAGCAAGCTGGGATGTGTGTGGGGAGGGGAGGGATTGCTATTCTATTGTCACCTTTCATGGGTGGGTTTTTTTTTTTAAGGTGTCAAAGACTTAGAAAAAAGTTCATTAAAGCAGGCTTAAAAAGATCTATTTTGTTTATTGTTGCTGGAAGCCTGGGTGCCTTCGAGAATGGGAATTCATTTTGCTGGGTAAACTGGTATACATACACAGAGAGAGAGAGAGATACATACATACATACATACACACCCATACATACATACGTGTGTGTGTGTGTGTGTGTGTGTATGGAGGGAGAGAGAGAGAGAAAGCGAACATATCTCTGTGTGACTAGTAGGAGAAATCAGCATACCGCTTGCCTTTAGCATCAGGAGAGAAAAGAAAGGTATCACTATTAAAATGAGTGCCTGGAATCTTCCAAGTGGACATAAGATAATATAAACAAAACAGTTTTGAAATGTGTGACTTACCGCTATATTCTTACTGTAATACAGTTGTGAGAACTCTCTGGCTCTCTAGACACTGCCAAACTGCAACTTGTGGTAACTTTGACCAGCATAACCAATGGTGAGCAATGCTGGGAGCAGCAGTTCAATATCTGGAGAGACATACAATTCCCACTCTTGCTTTAATGTTTGTAAAGGTCTTCACTTCTCAACAGATGGCATTTATAGCTCAAGGGAAAGCTTTTTCACAATGGTTATAGAACCAAACATCTAGAAGTATGCTTAAAAAATTAAAGTTGCAGGGCAAGTCTGCATCAGCTGCACCACCACCCAAGTTCCAGAGTTCAGAGCTCAAAGAAAGCCTTGCAAAGGAAATTATAGGGCTCAGAGCTCAAGGCAAACTTTATAACATACATCACTGACCTCAAGGCAAGGCATAAACAAATAAATCCAAAAATGTTCCTTCAGTTTAAGGATGTTATTTGAATTTCTAGCTAGTTGTCTGATAGATGAAGCATTGGCTCCTCCTCCTCCTCCACTCTCTCTCTGTCTTTCTCTCTCTCACACACACACACAGAGCATGCATCTTAAACACAGATTACATAAATCAGTCACATGCATGCAGCTAGCTGCTCTAACAAATAAGATTTGATTTGGTACCACCCTTGTACTATCCCTTCTGTTCTGTAGAGTCACATGTTCACCAGTGATTAAAAATAAACCCCAGCAGTGTTTGTGGGTGGTCTTCTCACTATCCATTTTCTTACTTTAATGACTCAGTTTAAAAAAGCTAATGTGGATGATGGGGTGACCAGAACCATAGATAACTTCCAGGCTGTTAAGGGCAACCATATCCCTGAAGAATCAAGTCCTCCTACTAGTGGGTGGTGGTGGTGGAAAAGGATGAAGTAATTGGTCTTTTGGGGGCGGAAAGATGGGGAGGGGAGCCACCATCAACATCCAAAAATACAGAGTTTATTCCATGCCTTGTATGGCCACTTGAATTTAATTAGGCATTCATTCTTAATTAACTCCGTTTTAATTGACAAATTCACTTTCTCTGGAAAAGAATCAAAATGTGTATGTATAGTACATGCATATTTAGCTGTGGCTGAATAATCTGTGAAGCCAGCCATTGATGGGTAATTTCAGTGTACACATAATTCATCTAATGTGAAGCTACAAGATCAGCCCCTAAAAAACAATAGTGATTATTATTGTGCATTCTTAATCCCAAAAGGAAAAGTGAGAAGCAGTGACTGAATTAGGCAAGGCAAGATGAAGGTCAGGCCCAGGATGCCATGGATGATAACAGGTGGACAAGTTAGAATCATAGAATCATAAAGTTGGAAGAGACGACCAGGGCCATCAAGTCCAACACCCTGCCATACAGAAACACACATCAAAGAAATCCCAACAGATGGCCATCCAGCCTCTGTTTAAAAGCCTCCAAGAAGGAGACTCTCCATGGCAGCATATTCCACTGCTGGACAGCTCTGACCATCAGGAAGTTCTTCCTAAGGTTCAGGTAGAATCTCCTTTCCTGTAGTTTGAATCCATTGCTCTTTGTCCTAGTTTCTGGAGCAGCAGAAAACAAGCCTGTTCCTTCTTCGATATGACATCCTTTCGAATATTTAAACATGGCTATCATGTCCCCTCTTAACCTTCTCTTTTGCAGACTAATGAGTGATGTATGTGACTAATGTATGTACTCAACTCTCTAAGGGCATGGCTTCCAGACCCTTCATTGTTTTGGTCGCCCTCCTCTGGATATGTTCCAGCTTGTCAATATCCTTCTTGAAATGAGGTTCCCAGAACTAGACACAGTATTTCAGATGAGGTCTGACCAAAGCAGAATAGAGTGGCACTATAACTTTCCCTGATCTAGACATCATAGTCCTATTGATGGAACAAAGAATTGTGTTGGCTTTCTTGACTACCACATCACACTGCTGACTCATGTTCAGCTTGTGGTCTATTAAGACTTCTAGATCCGTTTCACATGCACTGCTGTCCAGCCAGGTGTCTCTCATCATATATTTGTGCATTTCATTTTTTTTCTGCCTAGGTGTAGGGCCTTAGCTGATGAGAATTCTTTTTAAAGTAGTGAAGGAGAATTTAGTAAACAGAGAAGCAGTGAAAAAGGACCAGATATAGCAAGAATCACAAGCTCACAATCACAGTTACTTCTTATTCCTGAAAGGTAATCTTGAAGTGTTCAATATAAGTAGCAGGGACCAGCAAGCAAAGGATTGAGAGTGGAGCTTAATGAGAGGTAAAAATAAGAACAGGATATTTATATATCTCTTTCCATCTGAAAATTTAGAGGAAATGAAAACAAAAAGGGAAATGCAGCTTGGATTTCTCAAAAAAAAAAAAAAGTCATGCCAGACTAATTTTCTGTCCTCTCTCTTTCTAATTCTCTCTGTGTGTGTGTGTGCGTGTGTGTGCGTGTGTGTATGAGGAACAAATTTGGTAGATCAGAGGAATACCATAGCTGTAGCGTATCTTGATTTCACTAGGGCTTTGTCACAGCTTCTGCAGACAAGCTGATAAAATGTGGACTGGTACTCTTAGTGGATTTGTTGCTGGTTGACAGACCGGTTGTCTAGGAATTGGCAACTGGAATACCACCATTTTTTTGTCCAGGATCCAGAGTTGATCAACATAACAGATTATTTAGACAAAGGCATAGAGGGGATGCCTATCAAATTTATAGATGACACCAAACTAGGAAGGGTGACTAATGTTCCAGTGGACTGAATCAGGATTCAAGATTACTTCAGTGGACTGGAGAATTCAGCCTAAACTAACTTATTAATTCACTAATTTGAATTTCAACAAGGATAAATATAAGGTAATACATTAGGGGAAAAAACCAGACAGACAAATATAGGATGAGGTATGAGGAAAGGAAAAAATAGAACAAACAAATTGTCTTTTGGCATTTCTACCTGATCACATATGCATTCCAGCATGGAAGGTTATACATGTAAACATATTTTTGTTCAGGAACTTTGTAAACATATTTTTGTTCAGGAACTTGTTTCAGAGGAACAGGGACTTCAGGAACGGGGAGTAAATTTGTCATCTGTGGTTTCAGTTTCTCATTCTTAAATTTACACCTTCCTGACATGTATAAGTTTTATGGTTTTAATTTCTAACTGTCCACATCAAAAATTTTTATGAAGTTTTGTATACATTGATGATCAACCATGTGATAATGAGACCAGACACAGAAAATTAGATTAAATAAGGAGCAATTTTTTGGCCTAACCTATTTGAGGCGTACTGGCCTAGAAATGAAGCAAGAAGGGGGAGCAACCTGATGTAGGTCCAGCTGAGACCAAGTGCCACCCCGTGACTACCTCTTCAGCTTTCTCTTGGGTGAAACACCTCAGCCTCAAGATCAATCCAAATGTTATTGGTTGCTCCCATCCTGGCATAATTGGATGGCAACCCAACAAACTCCCACTCAAGCTGCAGAGCCCTACTAGTGAGTGTCTAATCCCAATTTAGCCTCAAGGGTAGTCTCCTTCGACATCCCCTGAGACACAGGATCCTAAAGAGGGAATTCCAGTGGTCTACCATACACCAAAAGTGTGCAAAAATGTGTCCACTGAAATCGTATATTCTTCCCCCTCTATCTGCCAGGTGACAGACTATTTAATGACACCACTCAAAGCCAATCAACCAAGTCCCACAGATACATTATGGGGTAGGGAACAAAGAGGGAGGGGAAATTCCTTCCCTGCCCCAAGGTGACCAGACAGGTATCACACTGGAGTGAAGGCAGGAGGGTGGTCATGCTGTGACAATCCAAACAGAGCATGTGAAGGGGCATGTGATCAGGCTTAAATAGCCTACAGCTCTGCTCCTATCATGTCATATCATATAATGCTAAGTGCCAGTCACCAAGCATTCTGGCCTCTCCCATAGAGGCCATCAAATAGTTGTGCTTTCCTATAGTGTCTTTCAGAGAGTCGGTCCTGGTAAGTATTATTTCTTGGAAATTTTTATAAGCATTTTTGCCTAATGCACACTTATTTTATGAGCAATCTTGGAATACAGTTGTGGAATTCACTTTCACTCATGTGTGCATTCTTATGCTTTTCCCAAATACACATATTGTATGCAGTTTCATTTGCTTCAAGAAGTGCATCATAAACTTGAAGTGCAAATATTTATGGATAACTGTGGCCCTTTTGGCATGGCGTTTTTAAAGCGTATTAGGCATGCTCCCTCCCCCCTTCATGAGCCGCTGTACCGCATGACGTTCTGGCGAACCAGGTGCTATCACAGCCACGGATAGTTTTCTTATTTTCACCTGAAAGGTGAAAATAACCTCCCTTTCATGCATCGGTCGCGTGACCAGAGGGCCTGCGGAGCTGTCGTCTGGTTTGCTTCCAGGAAGGACCTGCTGGGCGGGGTGTGGGCAGTCCCTGCTGCCTGTCCCTCATGCTGCAGCTCCCAGGGGATGCTCCGTCCAGTAGCAGGCCGGCCACTGCCCCCATTGCAGCAGGGAACACTGCACAACACATCACTGCGAGAGGCCACCCCGAGGTTGCATCGCCACTCGCACTCGAGATGATAGCAGCCCCTGGGGTCCTGCCAACTGTGTTTTTTTTTTTAAAGTCGGCGCTATCGTTAGCATGTTAGCATGTGACCAACATAGTATGAAACAGCCTGTTGGCAGGATCTCTCGTGCTAACGTTAGCACAATAGTCGATGAAACAATAAAAGAAAAAAAGAAAACACACCGACCAATCAGGGGTGGTGGGGCGGGGACAGGACAGGACCTGGGCATGGCCCAGGATGCGGACATGCAGACAAGGCACTGGGCGGGGACTGGTGCTCTCTCGCGAATGCCCTACCGTGTGCAGACTGCAGGGGGCTCTCTACTGGGCCTCTTGCGATATTGGCAATATTGTGAGGGCTTTAGTTCATCGCGCTATCAAGGTCAGGTGTGAAAAGGGCCTATGTTTCAGTTCACAGGTTCTGAATAGTGAATTAGGTAATTTCTTATTAATCTGCAAATTGAGTTAAATTCCTCCCTGTCCCTAGTCTTAGTTTAGAGACTCATGATGATCTGGGAATTCATGAAGGAGAACAGTATATCAAGGCTACAGGGATGATAAGTAAACTTAATAGGTGTAAAATATTACCAATATGTGTATTTGTAGTTACAGTGCTGAAAGGAATGGAGCATTTTCTCCCTAACACATCTCTGGACTGGGTAATTTAGAACTGACCTTGGATCTCCCAGGTAGAGTCATGACTTAGAACCAGAGAGATGTTCGCAGATCTGGGATTACTATGCTTTTTATACTCATGAGGATTTTTTTTTTCTGGCAATTTAATTAGACTAAAGGTCAGCAACTGTAAATGACAGCTTTCCTGACATGGTTGATCTTAGAGTCCTTGCTTGACCAGCCTTTCAGAACAAAACAGAAATTCTCGAGCGCAAATATTTGAGCCATATGCTTTGAGTCATGACCCTAAAATAACAATGTGCTTGATCTCATCAATAACAATGCCTATAATCCTGGAATAAGACATGTTATTTATGGTCCATTCCAGAATTTTACTTCTTATCTATACATCAAAAATTGAGCTTGTATTATTTTACTGAGTTCGGCTTCCTCAGAAACAAAATGCTAAGATGCTATACTGCTGTATAATAAGAAAGAGAAAATAATTGGATCTATGCAATGGAAGCAGTTGGTCGAGATGGGAGGGAGATGAATCATTGTGCAGAAAACAAGTGCATACTCTCTGGTGGGTAGAGAGAATTCTATATACACCTAGTTATTTTATATGTTAGGTCTGTTCCTGTATTCTGTTCACTACAGGGGGAGATGCACAAAGTGATGCATATATAAGTCTACATATGTAGCTAGGGAACTAATTTGCATAAATTTGTGTAAATAGGGGGGAATTTTGAAGTGGTGCTGGATATTTTTTCCCAATGAATGATGTGATGGCTTAAGTGAAAGGCTTTTTACCTGCATACCCGTGAAGATTGAAGGATACCTTCAGTCTACATAGTGTGGGAGGAGATATTTTTGAGTGATTTTCTGTGTTGTTATTATCTCTGGGGAACTAAGGCCATCTCTTCATTTCCCATAGCTCTCCAGGGAAAGCTGAATACTGATTTGGAAGCTTTTAGCTGCTGGAGTTAATCTACAGTCACTAGAATCCCACAATAAAATAATTCGGTGGTATAACATTATCACATTATTACAATATTTGTAATAGTGTTAAAATGCAGGTAATGGTGTGGAGTTGTAGCCTATGTTTGCCTTGGTAAGTAACTGTGTCTTTCCAGATATTTTTGGATTGTAGATCCCATAATCACTCACCACTGGCTATGTTGGATTGACAGGCGAGAAAACTGAAGGAGGGTCATAACAGCCCACAGTTGTACTAGAGGAAAGCACAGGACAGGGCAGTATTTTGAGTAATCTGTAACTACATTCAAGATATGGTATGGAGAATACAGCAGGGGACAGTGGGAAAAAATCTTATACTTTCCTTTGTTCAAGCACATGTCATAGTTGCAAAGGCATCAAAAGGCAGTAACTCATGAATTAAGAAAAAAAAAGCCATTTCTGCATGGCATTGCAGTCCTGCTATGGGAACAGGATGGCAGCAGTCTGTGGGTCATGCTTTCACACATCATCATCATGGTCCTGCTGCCATCCCATCCCCACCAATTGCTATTGCGAGATATTTGCTTAACATAATAAATCTGTTTAAGCACCTGCAATCACGCAATGCTTTTGTCCTTTTTGGCCATGCAGAAGGGCAGGAAGTACATTGAAGGCACTTCCTTCCCCAGTGCAGCATGGGAAAGGCTAATGGCACTGTGGTAGGCAGATGCATGTTACTCATGCTCTCCTCCACAGGGAGCCAGTCAGCTGTAGAGGGAAGCGTTCTTGTCACACTCCAGTCCCAGCAAAGGCGCTGCCAGGATCATGATGGGAGGATAACAGGATCAGGTAAGGTATGGAAATGGCCAAAATGTGTTGACCATGGCAGATGGTGTTAGTAGTAGGGTTTTCTTTTTCTTTCTTTCTTTTTTTAATGAGCCTTTCCGAGCTCTTTTCATTTATAGAGTCATTGAATAGAACCACAGACTCATAGAATTGAAAGGGACCGTAAAGGGCATCTAGTCTAATCCTTTATCATGCAGAAATACACAACTAAAGCACTCTTGAGAGATGGCCATTCAATCTCTGTTTAAAAACTGCCAAAGAAGGATTTTCCACCGCACTCCAAGACAGTTTGCTCCATTCTTAAACCACAATTTCAGTAACTGCTTAGGTGGAATTTATTTTCTTATAATTTGAATCAGTTGGTTCACTCTGGATGGAGCACAAGAAAACAAGTTCGCTCCATCTTCCACAGCGCATCTTATTAGGTATTTATAGATGGTGATCATGTCACCACTCAGTTTTCTCTTCTGATTTTCAGATCTTTAATGAACTTGGTCACCCTTCTCTGGATGTATTCCAGCTTGTAAACGTACCCAAATCTCTAAGTTGTTCCTTATAAGACTTGGTTTCCAGACTTTTGATCATCATGGTCACCCTTCTCTGGACAAATTCCAGCTTATCAATATCCTTAATTTTTGGTGCTCAGAACTAGATACTGTATTCCACATGAGATCTGATCGAAATAGAATAGAGTGGCAACACTACTTCCCTTGATCTGGACCCTATACTTCTGTTGATGCAGCCTAGAATTACACTGACCTTTTTTGTCCACTGCATCACAATAAAGACATGTATTTACACTGTGTTCTACTAAGATCCTAGATCCTATCACATGTACTGCTTTCAAACCAGTGTCACTCATCCTATATTTGTGCATCTTGTTTTTCCTTCCTAGATGTAGTATCTTATATTTATCTCTGTTGAAATTCATTCTCTTGGCTTTGGCCCAGCTCTCCAATCTGTCAAGGTCACTCTCAGTTCTAATCCTGTCTTCTGGGACTTTAGTTACCATCTTCATTTAGTACCATCTGCAAATTTGGTGAGCAGGTTTTCTATTCGATTATATAAGTCCTTTATAAAGATGTTGAAGAACACTAACCTTCAGACAGAAGCTCATTGGACTTCACTAGTTCTTCTCTCCAAAATGGAAAGGGAAGAGTGATGAGCACTCTCAGTTTGCCTTCAAGAATACCATGAGGGTCCTGATCAAAATCGTTGCTGAAATTCAGATGTATTACATCAATAGCACTCTCCTGATCTACCAAGCTTGTAATTATATATATATAAAAAAGTAAGATTAGTTTGACCTGAATTGTTTTTGAGAAATCCATGTGGCTTTTAATAATCACAGTATTACTTTCTATGTATACATAGACTGAATGTTTAATTGTCTGTTCTAGAACCTTTCCTGGTTTTGACATCAAGTGGACTGCTCTGAAGTTGCTTGGTTACTCTTTTTTTGCGCTTTTTGAAGATAGGGATGACATTTGCCCTTCTTCAGTCTTCTGGGACTTCCCTTGATCTCCAAGAATTCTCAAAGATGATTGACAGTTGCTCTGGGATTACATGTACCTTTAGTACTCTTGGATGTAGTACATCTAGCCCTGGAGACTTGAATTCATTTTGAGTAGTGAGGTATTCCTTTATTACTTTATCTATTCTGGACAGTCGTCTCCTTGCTGCAACATTTGTGCTATTTTCATCATTTTGAGTGTTGTTTTACTTTTGGGAGAAGGCTGAGACAAAAAATGTATTAAATAGTCCAGCCTTCTCTCTATCTTTTTGTTAGCATTTTTTAATTTCTCTAGTAAAAATGAGCTCATTGTGTGTTTTAGCTTTTCCGACTTTCTCCTTATAAGTACTAGCTAGTCATTTGTATTCCTTTTTGGTGATTTCCTTTCATCCATTTCTTATACATATCTTCTTTAAAATCCTAGCTTATCTGAAAGTTATCTGTATATTCACCCTGGTTTCCTTAGACACCTCCAACTTCATTGGAAATATTTTCAGCTATGGCTTCAATGGGTCACATTAAAGAAACTTCCATACATCATGAACGCCCTTCCCTTGGAGAATTTGTGACCATGGGATTTCAGCCAGCATTTCCCTAAGCTTACTGAAATTTGAAGCCCAGAATGCATATCTGACTATATTTGGCTTCCTCTTTTCCTTGTGTAACAAATCTCAAAGGAACATAGTCACTTCCACCACTAGTTCTACCCCATTTCTATTGGTTAGGATGAAATCAAAAACAATTGATCTTTATGTTGCCTCCTCCATCGTTTGTACAATGAAATTGTCTGCAAGGCTGGTGAGAAATTTGTTGGACCTTAAATTGGCAGATTTTGACTTCCAACAAATATGATGGTGGTTGAAGTTTCCCATTACTACTATCTTTCTCCTTTTTGAATGTTTTGGCATCTGCTCTTGGAAGGCATGATCAAATCTTCAGTCTGGCTTGGGAACCTATGGTCAATCCCACAGTGATGTCACTTTTTTCCCACCCATTTTAAAGATTACTCTAATGTTCTTTACTCTGTCATGATTGTCACGCTCTAAATAGTTGTGTTCCTCAGTCCTTGACATATAATGCTATTGCTCTTCTGTTCCTGTTCTGTCTATACATTTGGAATAGGTTATACTCCTCCATTACTATATTCCAGTCACGAACTCATCCCACTAGGTTTCAGTTATGCCTATTAAATCATATTTGCCATCATCTGCTAAGAGTTTAAGTTCAATCTTGTTTATTTCCCATGTTCTCTGTGTTAGTATAGAAACATCTGAGACTACGGCTCATTATTTCCAGCTGATTCCTTCTTGGTTTTTCCCCCCTGCCTACTGTGGTGTCTTTGTATTATTAACCCAATTCTGCCTGTATCATTGGGTCTATTGTCCCCAGAAATAGGTGTCCCACTACCCTCTGGAATATTGTGTCCTTATGCCATGTAACTCATTTTATAGATCTCCTCATCAAGTTTACAAGACTCTTAGCAAACATCTTTTTACTAACTGCTGTGAGGTGCAAAATGCCTCTTGGAAGAAATTCTTCTTCATTAAAGTACAGACTACAATTCAAGAAGAAAAATCTTTCCTGATGGCACCATCTGAAGAACCAGGTGTTACTTCTAGTATTCCTTCTTTTCATTGCTCCATGAAGAAACAATGAAATAGAAATCTGTGCTCCAAAGTCTTTTGAACTTCCTACCTGAATCCTTATAGTTCCTTACAATATAGTGAAGGATCTATTTTGGAGTATAATTTGTTCCAAGATGAATCAGAAAAAAGAGGTGATAGTCAATGGATGTAAGTGGAGTACAGCACATCACCATGGGTGCTCTGGCCCCTTTAAAAGCAGATACACCTGCAGCAGAGCTATCAAGTAACTACTTGCCTGGCAACACCTCATGGGCCTTGAGGTGCAGTTGCTGAGGTAAGAAGGCCAGGAGAAGATAAAAGGCTCAGAGACAACTAAATAAGAGAAGAAAACTCAGAGGAAGCAGACTGGAAATGGCAAGGAAACTGCATCTACATCAGCTTCTTCTAAGGCAACTCAACTGCAATCAGGGATTTCTCGCCAAGGAAGAAGATTGGGAAATCAACATCCAGGCCAAGGCCAAGAAGAATAGATCAGTCCTTGTTTCTATAGCTGAGGTGAGACCCTGTAGAAACAAGAGGAACAGAGCCAGTTTGGTCAGCCAGATCTGTCAAGCTTCTTTGTCCCTGAAGTGCCAACTACAAGTGAACAGGAGGTGGACTAATAGGAAGCACTGAAGATGAGGACACCTTTACTAGGGCAGCTGCTCCCTGTTAATTGGCACCAATACCACCTCTGTGCCTGACCCCAAATGGACTGCTTTTCTGGGGCTACCTCAGAAGCAAATCCCAGCCCACCATGTTCTTCTGCCTGGGTCCCCTACTTAAGCAATGGGGTCAATTCTGCTATGTTCTACCACCTTAGAGTTTCAGGTCCTAGGACCACTGACTTGTTTGAGGGGCCTGAGCCTTGGAGAGCCTACTGGGACCAGTGGTGGCATCTACAGGGCCAGCACCAATAGCAAGTCTAAGGCTTGCTGCATCTGGGAACCAGAACTGAAAACGAGTCTCCAGCAAGAGGACAGGACTTCAGATCTATCTCCTTACACCCAGTGCCAAGACATGGTACAGCAACAAGCCTTGGATCCAGTATAGCAACTCAAGTCACCACAAAGATCTCCACTAGGATCTGGGAGTCTTGGCTGTAACTGAAAGGATTGGGCTCAAAGAGGGTGAACCCAGTTACCCCTGTGAATCTCAGTGAAAGGAGTCTGCAGCTGGGAGGGATCTGGACTAATTTAGTCCAAGAGGCAATTGCAGTGGGCACATTCCTAGGGAGTGGACTTGATGACTCATGTCAGCCTATTTGTTATCTCATAGATCTTCATTCCTGCTCTTCTCTTGAGACATTTTATCAGGATCGCACACCACTGTTTTTGTTTCGCTCAAGAGGGAATGATCTACCACCACCACACATCTCTTCTTCTTCTGGGAACTGGCAGGAATCATTCTATCAATATAACCCTCCAAGGCCACCTCCATTTCTTCTGAGAAGTAAGGCTGTAGTCCCTGTTCATGTGCATGACCATCACTGATTTCAATCAGTTATGCAGATCCAAATTTGCAGCATGGTTCTTGATATTTCCAACTCTGTTTATCATGCTCTTTTAAGAATCTGACTCCTCTCTTTGGGAATTATCCCCTTTCCTGGAGGCATTGTCCATGTCTTTTGGGAGACCATTCTCTTCTCTCCCCTCGTCCCCCCCAAAAAAAAATCTGTTTCTGATAAATTGAAATTTAGATATAGGATTCCTCACCTTCTACACTTTCTATTCCAGTAGGGCAAGCAGCTTGGATTTGCTGCAAGTATATCCCCACCTTCAATTCTCTGGCATGACAACAAATGTGGCACAGAAGTTGTATGTCACCGTCATAGCTCATCATTCATTTTCAATCATGCTGTATAGGCAATGAATCCACAGTACTCCAGGCCTCCTACTTCCCTTCCCAGGACAATCACTCACATAAAACACCTGAGTTTCTTCTTTCCTGCTTGCCAAGCTCTATAGACTGAGGCAGAAGCTAGATTAGACTCCAACCAAGTCAGTGATTCAGTAGAAGCCTCCCTCCCCTCACTAGATCATGTGCTCAAGTGGAGCACACAGCCCCAAACTCACACACTCTCCCTCCCTCCCTCCCTCCCTTATCCCCCCCCCCACACACACACTTCCAAACAGCCAAGCAATTATCCTTGGTTCCAACACTATAAGTTCACTTTATTCTGTCACTTCAGAGATCAGGCTCCAGATACTAAGGCAGCAACTATTTTATCTGCCTTGCAATCAAGTTGATTACTCAATAGAATCCTCTCTGCATTAGGTCATGTGCTCAGAGAGATCACACAGACAAAGCAAACAACTGTCCTTCATATCCACTTTTATTGTCATAGAATCATAGAATCAGAAGAGGCCAGAAGGACCAATCCCCTGTCATGCAGGAATATTCAGTAAAACACTCCTGACAGATGGCCATCCAGCCTTTGTTTAAAAATCTCTAAAGAAGGAGGCTACACCATTCTCCAAGACAAAATGTTCCACTATCAAACTGCTCTTACCATCAGAAAGTTCTTCATAATGTTTAGTTGGACTCTCTTTTCCTTTAGTTTGAAGCCACTGCTCCATGTCCTAGTCTTTGGAGCACCAGAAGCTTGCCCCATCTTTCATATGACAAATATATAAAGTTGGCATTTGTCACCTCTTAATTGACTCTTCTACAGGCAAAACATACCCAGCTCCTTAAGCCGCTCTCATAGGGCATCATAGAGTGATCAATTTGATCACTCTCCTCTGGACATAATCCAGTATGTCAATATCTTTCTTAAATTGTGGTTCCCAGCACTGGACACACTATTCCAGGTGAGGTCTGACCAAAGCAGAATAGAATTGTGCAATTATTTATTTTGACCTAGCCCCTATATTGATGCAACTTAGAATTGCATTGACTTTTTTAGATGCCAGATCACACTGCTGACTCATGTTCAACTTGTTCACTGTTAAGACTCCTAGATGCCTTTCACATGTTCTGTGGTCAAGCCAGGTGTCATCCATCCTATATTTATGCATTTCATTTATAATGCCTAAGTGTAGTACTTATACCTGTTGAATTTCATTTTCTTTTACCTCAGGTCTCTAATCTGTCAAGGTCATTCTGATCCTGTCCTCTGGGTATAACTATTCCTTCTAATTTTGTGTCCTCTCCAAATTTGATAAGTACACCCTCTATTCCATCATCTAAATAATATATCCAGAGGAGTCATTGGAGGGTTTGGTCAGTCAACCTATTACGAATTCACCTACCAATAGCATTATCAGTCCCACATTTTACTAGCCTGTTGGTCTGTTTGGTTTTAATCTGAATTAATGAAATATGTCATGATTCTTATGTTTCAATGTTTTAATGTGAGTTTTACCATTTTTTCAAAAAAAATGTGCCTGTGAGGGAAAGGAAAAGCCCTTTAGATAGAGCCCATGCTAAATTTTGATTCCCATTTTGTATTCTATCCATCTTTCTACTTAAACATCCCTCAGAGCATTTGATTTGCTTATCTGAGTAATTCCTGGAATCTGGAGGGGCATGTGTGTGTTGTAGAACATAACTTTTTTTAAAAAAAATCATAGTTTGATAAACATACATAAATAACAGTAAAATACCTATTTCTCTGAGGAAATGTTAACAAGGATAGAACACTAAGGCCATTTCTACATGGGATATTTAAAATGGTGCAATGCGTCCTCCACAGAGGGCATCTGCACCTTGGAGCGGACTGGGTCCAGACTACTAAGTGTAGATCTGCACCTCAGTCCACTCCGGAATGACCCCAAGTGGTCTTCCAGCGTGCTTTTGAAAGACCTGATTTTTCTGGTCTTTCAAAAGCACGGAGGCACCACTGTGAGCCTGTTCACTTGTGCAGATTCACAGGCTTGCACCAATGTGAGCCTGTGATCTGCCGAGGGCGAGCTTTAGGCTGGCGAGCTTCAGCAGTTGGTCGAGACCCGCAACCAACCGGAAGTCGCCATTTTGGATGCAGGAGCAGTGCGTATCAACGATCATGCACTGCCCTGGAGCAGCCTGGACCAGAGCGGGGAGCCAGAAGATCCGGTAAGTAGCGGCACAGGGCGATTCCCTCACCCCTTGCGGAAATGTCCTAAGTTGTATTCTAGATTTGATAGATTCCTGACCAAACTTTTATTTCGCATAAACTCATCAGGGTCTTGAAATAAGTGTGTGGGGGTAGGAGGAAATTCTGCAGTCTCTTTCAGTCTGTCTCATATCAGAAATTATGCTTCTTCTGTGAAAATGAAGTTGGACATCTTGAGGCAAAACCCTATGATACTACGTTTTTTAGCATGTCACATAAATGATGAATGAGTGGCAGATGCCTGAGATGTGGAAGGAGCAACAAATGATTTGTGGAAAGCCTTAGAGGTCCCACATCTTTCATACTGTGTGCACTACTAATCCCAAAGTCAGTATTCATGATTTTCAGCACTACAGAACACATCTGGGAGTAGCAATAATGTGAAGGATGTTTATTATCTGTTTTAGAATACTGAGCCTAGAGAAGACCTTTCAACTCAGGAGCACAGGCTAGAAAAGTTATTTCAGCTGGTTGTGTCAAAAGGGGCAGTAAGCTGTGGACATATAGATTAAATTAGGTGGTTCAAATTGCTTATGAAGCTTGATGATGAGTTGCTGTTAATTAAATTGAGACACAAAGAACAACAATATAACTCCCCTAATTACTCCCTGTTGATAAGAAAGGTTAGAAAGGAAATGAATCAGGGCCAAACAAGCTTAGAGTGGCAACATACACATTGTCAAAAGAGAGAAAATGCCTCAGAAAGAGGGAAAAGGAGGACACAGATTTGCCTAAACTATTCATATGCTGATGTATAGTTATACGTGACAAATACAACATTGAAAATGCAATGCATCTCACCATACCATGGATGGTGACCTGTTTTCTGCTAGTTCTTTAGTACAGGAGTGATATCAAAGTGTTTGTAGTTTCTTATTTAAACCAGCCTTGAATGGATGGACAGTTCTTCTGTAGTATGGGACATGTGGCACATGCATGTAAATAACAACACAGTGAAAGCTGAAGAAGCATTGGACTCAGATAAGGTAGCAAGGGAAAATTGAACTCTTCCTCTGTGCCTTGTGACCTAATGAAACTTTGCTTCTGATGGAGGTTTTTTGCGCATTGGACAAGACCACCATATTTAACACTGTTTTTCCTAACAATTTTATTTTAACCCTTTTTAAAGAATACTAGCTGAAGGGTACTGGTGCTGCCTGGTTCTGTAGCTAACACCACAAAAGGGTTACACTCTCTGCTTTTTAATCTCAGTAACCTTACAACCTGTATTTTTGAGTGCACAATCCCACTCCATCCTACCTCTTTTCATACCAGGAATCTTAACAGCTATACTTTATCCATATCCTGTTTTCCAGACCCTTTTTTTTCCTGCCTCAGGAATTTCAACACCAGCGCTTCAAAGAGAATTGTGCCAGTGTGGGCCAGATATTTATTTAATACTACAAAATGAATCCACATGTCCTTCTGCCTCCCTCCCTTTTGGGACATGTGACATGATGTCCCCATAGTAAACATAGCTGGGGTATGTATAAAGATCAAGTTATAGATGCAAATTGGGGAAGAGTGAATTTACAAATGGGTGGTGGTAGTCTGAAGAAGTATAATCTGGTATATTTTTATTATATGTATTTGTGCTTTCTATTGTACTTTTGAATTTATCTAGATATTGTTTTATAATTGTATTGTATAGTTCTATACCTGTAATATTCTGTCCTTTCCTTTCTTTGTATGTGTACATAGATTTTAGATTGCACACCTTTAGCAGGACACACAGTTTTTTTATTGTTTTACTTGTACAGCTCCATGTATATCAATGGTACTATGTAAATGAAAGAGATTATGAAGAGAAGAAGAATGAGAGGAAGAATAGAAATGGAGTAAGAATGAGTAGGAGTAAGAAGAGAGATGTTTGCAATGATAAGAAGCATGTGAAATGCTAAAATGAGTTTTGTTTTGTTCTTTTTTCTAACATCTCCTGCCTAGGGAATTCCAACTTGAAAATTGGTACTGAAACTGAGATGGCTACCAAGAGCAAACTGCGATATTTTCAGCACCCAACACAATGCCACAATGACTTATGGCAGCAACAGACACACTGACATTTCCTTTTATAATTATAAATCTTTAGACAACCCTCCATTCAGTTCATCAAGAAACTATGAAGCATGGCTTATTAAACAAGAGTTTTGTTCAAACACATACATAGAGAGGCGAGGCTGTTAAAATGAAGAAAGCCGGAGGATACAGCAGGCTTGGTCTCCTCTGGTGTCAAGGAAATCTTGAATAATCATACCGATTTGGAATAAATCTACTTTAAGATATTGGTTTATGTCAGTCATGGGCAAGCTTGTGACTTCAAGAGGATCGGCTAACACTTTGTTAAACTGATGGAACTTTGCAGCTATTTCTAGCTCCCTTGTCATGGAGTGGTGTTCTCTTATATCCCTTCTCTGGTCTTTGGCCTTTTCCAGATGGGGTTTTTGAAATGGTGCAGTCCGTCCTCCAAGGGGGATGTCTACACCTCGGACCAGACTGGGTCGGATCTATTTAAGTTAGATCCGGTCCAGAACGACCCCAAGTGGTCCTCCAGCGTACTTTTGAAAGACCTGTTTATTTCGGTCTTTCAAAAGCATGCAGCGTGCCACTGAGAGCCTGCTCCCTTATGCAGATTCGCAGGCTTGCACCAATGCGAGACTGCAATCTGCCTGGGGGTGGGCTTTCGGCTGGCGAGCTTCAGTGGTTGGTTGAGACCCTTGACCAACCGGAAGCTGCCATTTGGGACACCGGAGCAATGCATATTGACGAGCATGCACTGCTCTGGAGTGCCATAAACTGAACCGGGGAGCCGAAAGGTCCGGTGAGTAGAGGGGTGGGGCAATTCCTTCGCCCAGTGCAGAAAAGGCCTTTGTTCTCCAAGAATGAGCAAATGCAACTTAAGTAATTTTAGTGCTAGGCCTCCTCAGCCCATCTATTTCCTGCTTTGTGCCTGAGAGGGATATTATGGTCAATTATATCTAAGGCCATTTCTGCACTACACTGTTGTAGGGGTTTTATTCCTTTCAACATCCTATGGAATCCTGGGATATGCAGTTTAGGGAGGGACATTTAGAATTCTCAGCCAGAGAGCTCTTTGGCCTCAGTAAACCACAAGCTCCAGAATTGTACAGGATGTTGAAAGTGGAATAATAGCACTTATAACAGTGTAGTGTGGAAAGGGTCAAAGTCTAATAAAAGTTCCAGAAGATTTGACAAGATCATCCCACCTCCACACATGTGTTTCTCAAATGTGTGGGTTGAGAAAGTGAGAAAAATGAGGTATGTTTTTAAAAATCACATCAAATAGAACAGTATGTTTAATTATTACCTGCCAACTTGTTGTCTTAGTCATCTTGGTTTTTCCCCCATTTTTGACCCTGGCTGGCTCTATAATAGGTTGAAGAAGAGGTAGTGGAATGAAAAGGAGTGTGGGGTGGGGGTGAGATAAGCACAGTCCTGTTCATCTCTGCTTCCTCATTTTCCATTGTTAAAAACAAAGTTAGCAACTTGCATATTTGAAGTGAGCAGGAGTTTCAACCTGAAAAACTTTCACTAATTATCCAGTGGTGACAGTTAAGCTGATACTCAGTTACAACATCCACATTTCCTTGGGATTTTGGAGTAGCAGATCATTTACAAACTAAGCCAGAATTGTTTTTTTTTTTCCTGCTCTTATGTAGATTTTTGTACATTTGTGCAGTCTGATACAGCATTTTTCAATTTTCTAACCTACTTCCATGAGTTACTAACATTCTCCATCTGTTTTTGGTTAAATGGTGGTGTCACTTCCTTCCACCAATGCCTCCAGATAAATCTGGGCACAGAGCATTCCAGAGGGTGGAAAATGACGAACAGGCAGGCAATGGTATTGCATCTGCTACTTTAGTGTCCTGCAACAGCTAAGAAATAAAGTAAAACAACCAGCAGCAACAACTGCATCCACAAACATCTTCTTGTTGCACCTGTGAAGAATTTGGGGTGGATTTTGACTTGTCTAAAAATTAAAATTAAAAATTGGAGATTCTTCCCTCTACCCACCCACATTTTGCCAGATGTTATTGGTGCACATGTGGTCATTAGAAACCTAAGGGGAGGAAAGCACAAATAACCTGAAGGGAGCTAGAGCAAATCACATTTTTAACTAAAAAAACCTAATATTCGCTTTTTTTTCCCAGCTGAACAAAACTCCAGTTGGAATTCATGAAAACTGGAACACAATACAGAACCAAGAGGAAGGGGAATATTTTTTTTCAACCCTGTGGTGACTATTTAATTCAGGAAAACACTATCCATGTGGATAGCAAACATTAACAAAAATGAGTCATTCCTTCTGCTAATGAATACATTTTAAAAAACGGGTTAGATCTCTAGCATGTAGGGGATGTTATGATGGTAGATCCATTCTACACCATTAACACTTAAGGTCTGCAATAGAAAACTTATTTAGCCTTTTTGTTTGTTTACTGAATACACTTATCACATGGACCTATTTCAGAGGCATCTGGGAAACTCCAGGAAATTCATCCAAGCATTAGGTTGGCTTCTGTACTCCTTTGGCAATTTTCTGTGCTGCAAAAGTATTCCAAGGTTGCTGTCCACCTAATCATTCTTGCTTTTGTCTTGGCTTGCTTGCCACAGTGTTTTTACAGCAAAATAAAATGAACACAAAGTCTTTCATGTGCCTCCCTCCTGCAGGTCATGCAACTGTAAAGGTCAGTGTTCCACTGGATTTCCACTTGCCTCCAAAAATAGGCTGGATTCATCATAACTGCAGCAGTCCAGGCATTCAAAGTCCTTTAACAATACAAACTTTCTTCCTCATATATAAATGTTTTATAGATCTGTAGCTGTATTACTTTTCTCAGTTTCAAGTGATATTTTTCTTTGTTTCTTCCTTGTTCAGTCCAAAGGTAGCTTTTCTTTCTCCTGGGGCAAGCTCTGAAGGGAGAAAAAAAGCCTTCTCTGAAGTATACAGTATATTTTCCTAGGATTGGGGGAGGGGGCACCAACTGGTTGGCTCCTATGAAATGACTGACACTAGATAGGATTTCTCTCGTTTGATGAAAGAAGGGCAGAAACCAGTGATTCTCGTGGAAGCAAAAGTGCTTTTGAGGTGGTCTAGGGAGAACACTGGGAGCCAGTATGGTGTAGTAGATTATGCAGTGGATTACAATTCTGGAGACCAGGATTCAAATCTCTGCTCAGCTATGGAAACCCACTGGGTGACCTTGGGCAAGTCACACACTCTCAACCTCACATTAAGATGAAAGCAAACCTCCTCTGAATAAGCCTGACCAAAAAAAACTCCATGATAATTTCTCCTTAATATTGCCGTAAGTCAGAAATGACTTTGAAGTCCCATGACAACAATCAAGAAGGCCACCGGATTCTGGAGAAGTGCTGGGACTAGTCTAAAAAAGAGATATTTGGTCTAACGATAGGAACATTTTTTGATGGGGTGGGCTCTCTTTTCTTTCTCAAAGTGAATACCTTATTTGCTGGCATATAAGACTCAGTTTTTTTCCTGAGAAATACTGTTTGAAAGTGGGGTGTAACTTATATGCCAGAGCATCTTATATGCTGGCAAATATTATTTGCCAGTGCATAAATGGGGTGTATCTTATACACTGGTGCATCTTATACACCAGCAAATACAGTAATTGAAATTTGTTGTATTTTGGCAAAGAAAGCCCAAGCTGCAGGAAGAAACTGGTAAAATACTTCCCATATCTCCTGGAATGAATTTCAGAAACTGTTTCAGATTCTGTATTCACTTCAGAACTTGAGAAAGCTACAGTTCTCTGAATTCTGTAGCCAAGCTGGCTGTGAGATTATTGGAGCTGTAGTCCAAAAGAGGAGCTTTCCCAAAGCTCTGGCTCAAATCTTGCATTTTCACAGTGTGGAATTATTTTATTGCTCACTCTTCCAAAACAATGTGGCACAGCACCAGCTGATTCCACCCAGTAATAATAATTTTTTAAAATGTCTGACTGGTAGGTTTTTTTTTGTTAGTACAAATGAATGTATAAATGGCACACTATTTTCTCTTTTTAAGAAGGTTATCACCAAAGATGGGTGTTGCAGTCCAACACTTCTGGAAGACATGTATCCAGTCAAGGTCTCTGTGTTCCAGATAGAGTTTATTTCAGAGACAGAGATTAAACCACTTAAGTGATTTGTCTCAGAGTGTTTAATTTATAATGAGCATAAGTGATTATTTCATCAGTTTTTCTCTTAAGTAAAGCTGGAGTAGACAGGCAGTTTTTTTTTCTATGAAAACATATCTAGCATTTCATACAAGCATTAAGTAATACTGTAACTAAGCCTATGGAACATTTTTGTTTCTCTAAGAAGCTTCCTATATCAGTATTCCTGATGTATTTCTCACAGTTTAGGTATTAATAGTTCAGGCAATTTCTCATAAGTCAGTTATGACCCATACAGGTCTTTAGAAAGCTTAAAAGATGAATTTGTTTGCAATTTAGGTAAATAGTAAGACTGTTTAATTGCAACCCTTGTGGTTGTCAAATTTTAGAACAGGTATCATCAACTCATATGTTAAAGGTCCTTGAGTAAATAATTATTAAGACTGAGATAAACTGCTAGTAAGTAATCTCTGTGCAGCTAATCTTGTTTATTGCTCTTGTTTCCAGAAAAAGATGCTGATGCTTCTCTTTTAGAAGGAAATATTGGCTGTGATCCTGCATCAGGAGACATAGCTATGAGATCTAGCTACAACAGTCTCTTGTCCAACAGTTACCCTGTATGTTGGGGGTCCTGAGAGGGGCGCCCAAATAACCAAATAAAAACTCAAATTGGGGGAATTTAACTCGAGCACTCTCTTGGCTAAACGAGAGGCAGGGTAACTTTAGCAAGGATCTTTTAACTCTATGTCTATGGCTTCAGGTCAGAGAACAGGCAGGCAAGTTTAAAAGTAACAAAAATAACAGTTTTATTGAAAGATAAACAGCAACTAAAACAACGCGCGCACACTAGCTAACCTGGAAGCAGAAATAGAGAGCTTGGGGATAGGCAATACGACACCTGGTCTCATAGTCCTGGAGAGAAAGATAGGATTCTGGGGAAGAAAGCTCAGCGTGGCAGGCTGAGAGGAGCTCCTTAGACAGACTGACAGCAAGGCTAGATGGAAGTTCAAAGTAGTCCGAAGACCGTTTGGAAATGAGGGGTTTTTATAGGGGAGTTTGTGCCTACCGGCCATGGCATGCCAGGTGAGAACAAAGGGAGTTTAGAGCTGGACAAAGGATTTGGAAAAGGTCAAGTCTGCATGATGAGCTTAACACTCGATGACAATAGTTTGGTCAGTATGTAAATGTCCTGTCTAAAAGGACTCATTCGACTGAGAGCCGTGCAGCTATTGTAAGGTTTGCAGTTGGAAGTTCCCTGAAGCTACGAGCGAGGCTTGAGTTGCTGGCCTCAATAGGGTTTGGAATGTAAAACCATTAGCGCCCGCACCCTGTCCATGCCTGTCCGGAGAACCTCACAAACACGTGGGGTGAGGTGGCTGGAGAAAGGTCAAGCAAAGGCCGAATTGTTTGATATCAAAATGATATCTGGAGTCCTCACCAACAGTGCCATAGCTGGAATAACACAACTCCCTCCCGGACCCGATATATATCTTTTCTCAACTGTAATCATCTGAACCTGATCTTTTTTTGGTTGATGGAGGATATAGGACACACATGTGGACACACATTCTGCTATTTTCCTATAGCTGGACACACTAACAAGTATCAGTAAGTATCTCAGGAGCCCTCTAGGGGATCCCTAAGAAGATGGAATTGTTCTGTATCCAGTTATAGTTGACCATGCCTTATATAAATATATTCTGTATAGACTAGAGTCATTGCTATACAACCAATGATATATAGGGTACAAATGGTCTTCCAGATAATTTAGTCCAATCCTCTGTTTGATCCCCACTGCATTGAAATTCATTATGAGGAAATTCAATTAAGGCATGTGACTTCATTTAATTTTGGATAACCTGTTCTTTGTTTTCATCAGACTTAACCATGCCTAAGTTTAGCATTGAATGATATGCTTTAGTTACTTTTCCTGTTTTATTTCTTCTAATGTTTGCAAGACTGCCACTGCCAGTGCTCACAGGCCCAATGCTAGAAATATATCCATTTCCTGTTTGTTGACATAGTTGCAGAAGAATAAAAGACAAAAGAAACACAAGTCACATCAGAGGAGAGGCCATGTAAAAAAACCCATGCAATGCTAGCTAACTTTTGACAATGTAATAATTGACTGTTTCACCATTATTTCAGAAGTTGCATTTCTTTCTCGGTTTGAATTCATACTCCCTATCCTGAAAAGCACATATGATACAACAACAAAACAACAAATTAAACATATTTCTTTCTAGTCAACTCAAATCTAGCCAAAAAATCAACATGAGCTCTTACAGTGCTTCAGAAAGATGGTGAGACTCTTAGGGGAACTGGGGAGCAGGGAAGGATTTCAGCAAGCACTAGGCATGCTTTTTGCTATTCAGATGTGGCAAGGGATGGTGTAGGTGCTTTCAGTTGATTGTAGAGGTCATAATGATATAGCTGGTAGAGGGGGAAAAAACTTCTAAAGAAATGCTTCTCAAAATGTGAAGCAAGCTTCCAGAAATGTCTCTTGATTGGGATTGAAATCAGAGTGTCCTGTTTTGATTGCCAGTTAGTGGAGATCAGTGGAACTGCTGCCTTTTTTTCTGAAGCTTCCTACATTGCCAGCTTACAGTATGCCATGTTCCCCATTCCATAAAACCAGGTTCTTTCCCTTTTCCATTTCCTTCTACTTATCTGCTTCTAGAATATGAAAAAGACTGGATATTGTAAACTGAAGATGATTTATGTTTTGCTCTTCATGTGGGACCCTTTCATACTGCACAATTATTTGCCTCATGGCTGTACTTTAACTGCCATAGTTCAATCCTGTGGAATCTAGGGATTTGCACTTGAGGCAGCAGTACTCAGAATTCTCAGCAGAGATCTCTATCGCCTCACCAAACTACTGACCTCTGGATTTTTTTTAGGATTCCACCATGGAAGATAAGTTGGAATCATTGTGCTATAATTGGGTAGTGTCAAAGAGCTCCTGAAGAAACTAGTGGAGATATGTGTATTCCTTTTAATAGGGAAACCCTCTTGTGGTCAAGAAATACAGAGGGCTCAAGTTTCAGTAAAGACCTTTACAGGACCTAAACCTGGAAACATAAGATTCACAAATTAAAGAGAAAAACCCAGTCAATATAACCAACAGTAAATAAATAGGCATGTTCAAAGTGAATTGACATAGTTTATCAATTCCATCAGGAAACCACTTTGTTGGATACTGGTTTATGACTCCACAATAAATTGTATTTTGTAATATAGAGATGGCAAACCAATACTGCTGGAGAAGTACCGTAACATGGTATTTGATCTCTTTTTAAAGAGAAGCCAAAGAAAATAAATTTACAGCCAATGTCCTCTCTAGAAACTAAAAGAATTCATTAAGAAAGAAACTGACCAATGGAGAGCACTGTCTGATATGCTAATTCATACATAACATATATTCTTTTGTAGACATGTTTTTTTCTAGAATTAATGATAATTTTGTCCACAATTCGAAATAGGTACTTTAAGGAAAGTATTTTTTAACTGGTATTACTCTAATGGTGTTTTTTGCTCTATACCAGATCTAAGCTCTTCTTGGCATGACCAGTGTCACAACCAATACATCTGAACAGCTTCATAGAGCCACAGAAGATGAGCTGTTAATCTTTCCTGCTCAAATTGATTCTACATAACTGATGTCTTGGTCCTCAGGCTACCTGCCCATGAACAATCATCTCACATTTCCTGCCAGCTAAGCAGGAGCCAACTGAAAAGAGAGATTTAGCAGTTTCTAATCTTCTGTGGTATTATGAAGGTGCTGAAATATATTGACTAGGACAGTAGCTATTGCAGGATAAGACTGAAATCTGAAATAAATTAGAGCAAAAATTGATTCAGATTTCATTAGGCATATTTATGTGTCTGGCATACCCTTCTTGGGCAGAAGATTATTCATCTCAAACCCTGCTATTAGAGAAGAACTAGAATAATTCTTGGAATAGTTCTATTATCACCAACAATAAGAAATTGCAAATTTGACTTGGAAGGCACATTGTTCTTTCCCACTGAGAGATATCTCCAACCCTAATAAATTTCCATAGGCAATGACTAACAGGAGATAACAATATCATTGGGGAAGGCAACTGGGATGGGGGTGGGGTGAGGGTTGCACGAGATATATTGTTTTATGCTTTCAATTTCTTGTTATACATGACTCAGATAATGGGTGGCAAGCAAGGAAACTATAGCCTTGTGGGAAAATAAATGAAAAGGGAAATATAAGTTTATTGTATTGTTCATATAAATGATGGGGAGCTTTTCCATCAGAACATAAACAGAATTTGAATTACAGCGTGCTTATATTTTTTTTTAAAAAAAGTTTTTCACAAAAAGAAGCACAATACAAGTTCATTTACTTAGGTATTTGCACTCATATACCATTATATCTCCTAGAGTAGTTAATCCATCAGGCCTGTTTAGCACTGGACCTGGGTCAGAAGATAGACTAAAAGGAAGTCAGATGATCATTGCTTTCCATAAATCCAAGAGGATGCGAAGCCAAAAAAGATGATAGTTGGGTAAGCAAATGGTGAACTAAACTGATCTAAGCATCTCTCCTATCATCCCAGACTACAACAATGGATGTATGTAGAATGAGATAAATTTACTATCTGGCACTTCAGGTCAAGATAAATTTCAGTGATTTTCTCAGAAAACTGCCTATATAGTAAGCATACCCCAGCTGTATATGAGGACACTACAATGTGACATTTACTATATGACATTCTCCCAAAGAGGCAGCTTTACATTCTATAACTGCCTATCAAAACGCGTTCTTTTATCTACAGTGGATGTCCAGAGTGAGCAACCATGCTAAAATTTTGCAGTTGAGGAGGGGAAGAGAAGAGGAAGAAGAAGACAAGGAGGAGGAGGAGGAGGGAGAGGAACAACCTCCACTATCTTGTGGCACTTTCAAAAGCTAAGACTATATTATAGACCTAAGTAGGAGTACAGATTGGCAAGAATGCCATTCAGCTTGTCCATTGGTAAGAATTCATTGAATTCTAACTTACTGATGGAAAGAACCTGAGATTTTAAAATGTTGAATGTGAGAAAAAGTGAAACTGAAATATTAACCCATCCAAGCACATAGCTTTGAGTGCTTAGGTCATAAGAGCCTGACTTTGAATCCCTGTGTATTCAATCATACTTGTGGTACTAAATGAGACTTGTCATTTTTTCTTTCTTTTACAGTCTCCTGATCTTTAACAGTTCTGTGGCAGGTAAGTACAAAATGTTTCTTACTGTACTGGAAGTAAATACACACACACACATACACACACACACACACACACACATACATTTATATTATATATATATATTGAGCCACTGAAGATAATTCAGAATTTCACTGAGGTCATGAGTTCAATAAGAACTCACCAAACTTCACAAACTTTCATTTCAAATATCAATGGAAATAACTTGGTTATTTATTTATTTTTCTAATCTGAATGCAAGCTAGTAAGGGGGCATGCATTTGCTGGTCTCCCAGGAAAAGAAATCAGGTTAATGTGCATTATGGTGCTGTGTGCCACAATTGGGCAGGGGGGAGGACAGCCAAAGGAGTTATAACTCTATGCTGCCCTCTACCTCTTCCTCTTGCTGATTTTCAGTCAATGTGAGCAGTGGCCACAATGACAGGATCTTCCAGCAGAACCTACTTATCTAATAGTTTGTGTAGTGTACGGCTGTGTTGTTGAGAAGTATTTTTTTCAACTGACACTGTTACGCAGTCTTGCTGCTTTGTTTACTTTGATTTGACTGTGTATAGGTGCTTGGATAAATTCATTGTGTGAACTTTCTGGGTTTATGGGAGACAGGCCCTCATCAGGTTGTAGGAGAGAGTGGTGCCATGGCCTCTGCCACCTGTGGGGTCCTTTCCCTGTAGTGCTTCAAAACACACACGGTGTGTTTGGCAGAGTAAAATGTCTTTTTATTTTGAGTTGCTGGTCTTCCTTTATTGTGAAGACCCATCTAGATCTTGGGAATGATTGGGAGTCACTGCAGCTTCAACTGAGTCTTTAGCAGATGGTGTTGCATATTACGGGTGGTTCATCAAGTGGTGAGGTCTTTACCCAGTTGGAGTGGAAAGAAGTGACCTTGGTCAGTGCAGTAAGGCCCTGCTGATGGCTCCATCCCACCTAATAGTTGAGAGGGTCTTTCACTGAGCCTCTGCCTGCATCTTAAAGACAGTGATGACTGGACCTTTTAGCAGGTCCAGTCATCACAGAAGGCCTTTTTGGCACTGTGTTCAGAGTACAAGGCCTAATTGGAAGCTTGACTCTGCTTCTATAAATGGCCTCACTAGGTTTTTATTTGGCCATGTGGCCACAGTGCTCATGGCATAGTTAAATCACATCCTATTGGAAGGCCCCTATCACATACCAAGGACCCACTGAGCCATTACGACCCAACCCAATCATGTGACTTAGCTCATTGTGCTGCTGCTACAGGTCTCTATTTGAACACATGGCCATAGAATTTAAGGCCTAGTTGGACTGTGTCCTATTGGTAAGCCCCAATCATTCAACTAGGCCCCACTGGGTCACCATAGGCCTCCATTGTGCAACATGGTCCTACAACATGTAGTCTCAAGAAATCAACTGACCTTATTTGCTTAGTCCCCATCTAGGCATTGTTGATTGCCTAGGCCCATTGACCTTTAATAGTTTGGTGGTAGGCCTTGCTGCACTTTATGGCCTAGTTCCCTACCATCCCCCCATCCCTCTTTTTCATTTGTCAGCCTAGTTTCTACCCTCTTTGTTCTAGTTGCTACCCTCCAGACCATTTCCAGCTTCCATTTGCACGCACTGGTCATCCTCACAGCAGGACAAGTTGCATCCTGAGGAGCCCTAGGCATGCTATCACAATAAGCCCCCCGCCCCCGAAAGCTGACTAGGTGGTTTGAGAATTGGATTAGGACATTAGTGTAGCAATAGTGCCTTGAAATGCAATAGTGGCACAAAGGTCTAAGGCCCAGTTAAGAAGCTCCCTTCACCAAACACCCATCTGTCATAGGTGCCAGTTGTCCATGCCAGGAAAAAAGTATAGGGTCAATAGGAGGCCATTTACAGTCAATTTACACATTAACAGTTAGTAAAGCTTGCTAGTTCATGGTCCAGAAACAATCTAAAGGTCCAGGAATCCAGCAGCAATATGGTCAGACAATCTAGGGTCAGAAAATCCTGGCAGGCAATGAGCAGGGAATCCAGACACCACAAGATAAGGGCCAGCAAAACACAAGTTGTTTCCTGGCATTAAGCTATCATCCTGTGCTTTCTTTAAGGTGTCATGCCCTGCTTTCAGAGCATGGACTCTGACTCAGAATCAGAGGGCATGCCAGGGCCCGCTGTACAGAGAGAGGTTACAGTGCCAGAAACAGAACACGGGATGGTGCCAGCTTCAACAGAGAGTCCTGCCTCTTCAGGTATAGAGGAACACATACTCTGTAGTTTGTTTGCTAGTGCAAACACATAATTTGCACCAACTTTGCAGTGCACAGGCAGCAAAGAAAGAGCCAGTGTCGCTCCCTCAGGATTTATAATCAGCAACAATCAGTCAAGTCTCAGCTGCGCTAGGCTCGGGACCTATTTAGCTGAAGTCTTTCTCCTGCAGGAGTTGTCAGGCCTTATCTGACCTGCTACCTTACTGAATGCCTTGATAAATGCTCAGATTGACCATGGACACTACGTTGCCATGAAACCCTGCTGGAGTTTGTTTATGTTGGATTTTATTTAAGACTCCTTGCTTATTGCCTGGAAGTAAGTAACAAGCTGAGAGATTTGTTTGATTAATCAGCTGTGCCAAGACTGAGATGGGACAGAAGGCTGGAGCCAGCTGGCTCTCATCTCAGCTTGATTAGTCCTGATGTGCTTGCTTCTGCATGTCCTCCTTCAAGGCTTCTGTTCACCTGAGGAAGCTGAATCTTGGCTTGTGATGCTACCTCTGTAGGCTTCCTCTTCATCTGAGGATGAGGGGAATAAGCATTACAGAAGTGGTATTGGCCAGAGTCCAAGCTTTTGACAAAGATAAGCAGGTGTCATGCCCTGCCTTGGAGACCCTGGCAGTGAGGAGGAGATTCTGAATCTCAGACAGAAGTTTCCCTAGAGACAGGAATTTCCCAAGAAGTTTGCTCAGAAGAAGATAACAAACAACAACAGGGGCCTGAGCAGAGGAACAAATAGAGGATGAAACAACACAAACGCTTAACAAGCAAGAGAGGCATTGTCAGAAGAAGGGGCTGTACCACTCAGCATGTTTAAGTAACAAATGAGCCCTAATGAAGGAACACCTGTGGTGACAGCTTCAGTAAGACAAAAGCCTTTCAGCCAGCCCTTTCCTTTTACAGTCAGACACTGATCTTTACAGTCATTGGAGCCTTGTGCTGTGTTCTCTTGTATGTGGGCTACCTTGAACCTCTGCCTGTTTGATATGACTTGGATTTGCCTGCTTTGGAACCTGAGCTCTGTTTGGACATCTTCCCACTCTTTTTTTTTGTGAGTAAGCTCTGTTCTGCCATTTGATTAATTGTCTGCTCTGCCCTGGACATGACAGCAGCCTAAGTTATCCAAGAAAGAGGGAAAGGGGTGGTGAAAAGGGGTTATTAATGCTTATTTCTCTAAAGAGAAATTGGCTTACCTTGATGCTTTAGACCAAGAGAAGGAGAAGGAGCAGAAGCAGGAGGAAGTAGAGGAGTGACCTGCACTATATGAAGTAGAGGAAGTTACTCCAATGATGGCAGCAGATTTGTAAGAATCTGTGGATACCAGTATCCCTGCTGCCAGCTCAGGTGAAATGCACCACACAGTTGCAGGAGTTACTATGTTTTATAGCTGGCCATGGGGTCGATGGGGGCTTAAGATGAGCCCTTTAAATGCCCACCAGGCACAAGGAGCAGGGTAGGGTTTTCTCCACAGTAGGCCTGGCCCTGGAGGCAGCCATCATGGGCAGCATGGTACTCTTTCGCAGGTAGGGCAGTCAGATGTGAATGGCCTGATGCAGCAGGGTGGTTACAGCTCAGCCCCAGATTCAGTCATTCCATTAGATGAGCAGACCTTTGCATTAGGTTAATATTTGTCATTAACTATCAAAAAGAAGAGATTATGGGGAGATTATGTGGACATTCTTCCCCTGTTATATTGAAAATTAAAGAAGGAGAAAAGAGACCTTGACAATACAAGGAAAAGCTAAAGAAACACAGAATTAACCTGACTTGGGCCAATTGGTTGTCTGGTTTCTTATTCAGGTGTAATAACACAAATGTAGCCACATTGGACTTACTCTATGATTCATTTCATGGACACAATATATGGAGCCTATGAGGACTTCTCTCAATCAGTATGGCTGCAGTATGATAAATCTTTTAGAATGATGGTGGCAATACACCGTGGTGTGTTGTGGGATCTTCTTCACTCACAGTTGTGGATGCAGATTATATCCCTGGTGAGACTGACTCCAGGGGAGCATGTGTAAGGTGGCCTCCTAGTACAGAATGCCAAAGGGAACAACAGTGGACATTCCAACTGAAGACATGAGTAGAAGCTACTGTCTGGGCATTCAGGTTCCAGGGTGTTTGCACATGGGGACCCTGCAAATTTCAGCATGTATGTTCCATTGATGGTGGGTCAAACTCCTTTCAAAACTACCCAAGAGGAAGAGACAGTTTGGAGGTAAAAGGGATCAGTAAGGAAGAAAGAGAGAATCCAATAGCAACCACAAATACAGCTTCATAAAGATCCTAGCCCAGTTAGAGAGACTCTTGGTTTGGTTACATTTATAGCAGCCTGACATTTAAAGGAAGAACTCACATTCAGTTTTAGGATACATTTTTCCTATGGGACTAACAGATTGAAGTCAATTATTGGTTTAGAGCATATTGTAAGGGATACGATTAAGAAGAAAGTCACTGAAGGGAGAGTAGTTGGGCCATTCCACTTACCCCAGTTCCCAACTTGAAAATATCCCCTTTAGTCATGGTGCCCAAGAAAGCTTAGGATGAATACAGCACTATTCATTCCTTATCCAAAAGGGGAGTCAGTTAATAATGCAATTCTTGCAGGATTATATACTGTATGATACACACCCTTCAATAGTGCTTAGAGACATCCATAGACATGCTATAGTCAGTGAGCTAGTGAAATATGACATCGAGTCTGCATACCATCTTCTTCTGGTACCCGGATGATTTTGAACTGGTCGGCTTCTTAGTTGAAGGCATGTTTTATGTGGATTAGGCCCTTCCTGTGGAGTGCTCAACATCATGCTCAACTTTTGAGAAGTTCAGTACTTTCCTGAAGTGAACCATTATCATCCATTACCTAGAAGATTTCTTATTGGAGGATTTGGAATCAGGCATTGTGCTTTCTTGCATACAGAATTCAGCTTGCTGTTGCAGTGGTAGTTCCATTATCACATTAAAAAAACTGAGAGCTTGGCTTACCAATTGGTGTTCTGGGCATCAAAATAGACTCTGTCAATCAGCTGTGTTGTTGCCCCTGGATAAAGTGAGTGATTTAAAGGAAAGAGTAGCTTGGTTTTTAGGGCATAGGAAGGCAATGCTCAGGAAGTGCCAGGAGCTGTTTCACCACCTGAACTTTGCATGTAAGTTGGTGACACTAAGCAAGGCTTTGCGATGTCCCTTATAGTTATTAGCCACCATCACCATCAATTTATGATTACACAGAAGGTCCAGGAGGATAAGACTTCTTAGCTGTTTTTAATGGGATTTCCTTTTACACAGAGGAACGTGCTCCTCATCTGTTCTGATACTGCAGGGTCCTTGGGGGTTTGGCATATATTTTGGGGAGTGGTGGTGTGCCCAACCCTGAACCTCTGACTGGACCAAGTCTGGTGTCACAGAAGATTTGACATTCTTTGAATTTTTCTTAATCTTAGTTGCAGTTAATATTTGGGCCATGGAGTTGGCTAACTCGTTGGTCCATTTCTCATGTGATAACTTGGCTACAGTGCAGGTCATTAACTTGTCCTTTCCTAAATCTGTCAGAGTGATAACACTGATTAGGGAATTCACTTGACAGTGTTTACACCACAATATTCTATTCATGGTGCCTCAAACTGTGGACATGGACAATAAATTAACCAATGTTTTTCCCACATGCAGATAGAGTGCTTCAGACAGCTGGCACTGGAAGCAGCTGCAATGCTGGATCTGATGCCAGCAGACCTGTGGTTGCTTGGAAGGGTGAGATAGTTAAGGCCGTTAGTTTGTCCTTGACTCCTGGAACCAGGAGAAGATACATTAGGGCTATTAAAGAGTTTACAGAATTTGGGAGGCAAAAATTTTTTGGATGATGTGCTACATGTGTCAGTTCCCCATCTACTGCAATATTATGCATCCCTTAAAAGAAAAGGTCTGTTGTCTCATCTATATAAATGCTCATTTTTCTGCCTTTGGTTTCTTGTTTAAGGCTCTGGGTTTTTTTGGACCCCACTGAGTATTTTCACATACATAAGGCTTTAGAAGGGTGGTTGAGGAAGAATGGCAAGGCCTTGTACATAAGCAAACTGGTATTGAAATCAAAGGAAGAAAAAAAAATTTAGTGAGCACCTATGGCACCCATTTAGTGAAGGATAGATCTCTAGAACTGCCCCTACATATAATGAAACCCAAAGGATGAGAAAGAAGATGGTCTGTGGGGATTACCTGCAAGTTTTTTTCCCCTCACTAGAGGTCATGCAACTCAGTAGTTGGATCTTTGGATTGGCCTTCAAGTAACTAGCTGGCCAAGGAGCAACTCAGCTTTTGGGTTCTCCCTGGAGCACAGGTGTTTCACCCAGGGAAACTAAAGATGATATCTGGGAGAGACCATCTGCCCCATATGCTCCTACACTAGGTTGCTCCTTCCCCTTTGCACAACTGTAATAATCTTTTTGTAAGAAAAAGAGCACAATATATAGGGTGTGTGTTTTGATAACCACTACTTCGAAAACTAGCAGTTGAAGCATTTCAATGGTATTTGTAAGTAGAGAAGCTATTTTATAGAGCCATCTATAGCTGTGTTAGGAAACCTGGTATCCAATGGGTATGTGTGTCTGTCTGTCTGTATTTCATTTTTATAATAACTTAGTATTTTTTACTGTCTTCATTCATTCTTAGAACTAATTAGTTAATATTTTTTTCCTATTTCGTTTTTCTTGTATACAATCTGTATTCTTATTTGTCTGTATGTATTGTGAAACTCTTCAGTAAAACTTGTTTTAAAAAGATTATCCATCTAAAGATGCTGAATGTGCAACAACTTAATGGCTTTAAATTTGTGTATCTTCCACAAAGGGTGGTAACTGCATTGGGAATGTCCTACAACTGCAACAGCCATGGAATAGCTCATGGAAGTATGGCTGAGGTGACTGAAAAATCTGACAGAAGAAATAGGCTTGCTGACTTAGAAGAATTGGGTAAAAAATGTCTCCAATGTTATGGTAATATTTGCACACTTAATTTATCTGGGAGAACGTGTGGCTTCCTTCTATAATAGATTCAGCTTGTATTTGGTGACAGGACTGGAACCAAAATGGGATGACTGAAAGGGAGAAAGTATCCATCATCATGACAGCCAGCATGGTGTAGTGGTTTGGGCTATGACTCTGGAAACCAGGGTTCTATTCCCCCTTCAACCATTGAAACCCACTGGGTGACCTGAAGTGTGTCACACTCTTTTAGCTCCAGAACATCATGTGAAAGATTCACCTTAAGGGCACCATAAGTCAGAAACAAGTCAAAGGTACACAACAACACTATTATCATGCTCTGGAATACATTGAGATCTTCAGAAGTCTTCAAATCTTTAGGGAAAAATGTGATGTGGGAACTCATGGGGGGGGGACAGGAATGAGAACAGTGCAAGAGGTCTCTGAATATGCCCACTAGTCACAGAATGTCAAGTGTCTGTATTATGATGAAAGAAAAGTGGGCATCAACTGAAGTTCCTAAAAATTGGCGAGACTGGCAGACTGAATTCTGAAAGAAGCACAGATGCTAGAAGGTGACGATGCACTTCATTATTTCGTTCCTTGCGTATTGTAACATTAACCTTTCAGACTGGAAACTCTCTGAACAAAATGTTTAGACCTGAGGTAAGCCAATTTTCACATCAAGACAAGCATAGAGAAATAGAGCAATTCTGAAAGCTCACTTTTTTCAAAGCAGGCAAATTTCCAGAGCAGTGAAGGAGAACAAGAAAAGTCTGATATGCAGATAGTAGACACAGGATGTCTGTTCAGACTCTAGATTGATTGATTTATTACACATTTCCAGCATTCACATCTTGAGAAAATGTCCATCCCCATCAATCATTTAAGAGGATTTATTCTGAGAGAAGCACAGATATGCAGACTACTGTAAAATGTGGTTCAAACTCTTGGTAGTGTGCCTGTGACTCAGCCCATTTATATAGCCCCCTCAACATACAAACAGCTCCATTCTGATTTATTATATATTGTAGCAAACTGTCTCCCTTGTAGATGCTAAGTTTCACAAATTTATTCGCTTTGTGTGATCAGGAGAATATTTCAGGACCAAAGGGAGTACACTTCACATAGAGTACTGTGCTGAGTTATGGGAATTTTGTTTGTTTTTAATAACATAAAAGTCTCCTATCATACTATTGGATGCATTGCTAATGTCACATCCCCCACCATCACCCTTAATTTCATGTCTGAAGTAATGGGCTAGGCTGAGGTCAGATGATAAAGGACATGATATTAACAAATCATAAAGATTCTCTTTAGATAATAAAAAACTTAAAGAATGCTAATGACACATAATTTACCACTTGCAACCCTTTCTGTACCCTGCACAGCATCTAGCAATGTTAGGAAGGTACTAGGTAATTATAAGCTGCTGCCATGTGTCCTCCACAAATATGAGTGAGCTAATTGCTATTAATTTAAAGAAACCTGTGGAGTTTAAATAGAGTAAGCTGCTGTCTGAAAATTATTGGGCTATAATTCTTTAGCCTTCTGGCTCTAGAGATAGCATAAATCTGCAAAGAATGTGCCAGGTTAGATACGTAGTCAGCAGAACACTGAGATGAAATTAAAGACCCATAAGTCATAACTTTTAAAAAATAGTTTATATAATATGTGTGTTCAAGTTTGGCTCAGGGAATACTACTGTGTACATAGACACAGACTACAAGTGTAATTAAACCCAGGGAGTGTTTATTCAGCCACTTGGTAGTTTATCACACTGGTGGGAATGGGAATCAACATCAGGAGAAACACAATGATTCACTGTATAGTAATTACATTTTATTTCTTCTGAGAAGATAGGGGGCTGCTGGAAACAACAAATAACAATCTACTCACAAATCAGTTTGCAACAATTAGGACTAGTCCTCAATTACCTCCAAATGCAACTAATTTTGTCATAATCCCAAACTTCCAGATGACTAGATGATTATTTGTTAGTGGAGGAAAAGATTCTTTTTTAAAAAATTGAATAGTAAAAGGAGTAACAACAAAAAAAGCAAAGTAAAAATGCCACAGTAACAATACATAAAACAAAATAATACAAAGGAAAACAGACTGTGAAAGAACCTACACTACAATAAACTAACAAAAAAGAAAACAAACCTACAAATAATAAACTAGACAAGAAAGCAACAACAAAACTACATATAAATAAAAATAAGTTCCTATGCCTGCTGCAAAAAGTGAATAGTAATCCAACAGTACGTAATCATTAGATAAGAAAATAAACTTAAGGTATACACTTGTTGCGTATTTATTTTTGTAAGAAATATAAACTTACAATATATGATAATAAATCTAAGTACATTATTAATTATAATTCTAACTTAATTATTAAAAATCATATTTTAAAACATTTAATTAATAGCAAAGGAAGAAATTCTAAGAAGGTACATCAGAAGTTTACACAGTTTCTTCCCTGAACCATGCAAATATTGTGTGCTTTATAGTGCTTACTTCCTCCACATGACAACAGCTGTCTACCTCTCTAAGTTGCTACCTGTTATATATCTTGTTCTATGAATTTATCTGATTGATGGAAAAGATAAAACTTTAACCAGACTTGGATTTACATCTTCTCTCTAGGTCCATATCTATAAATACTACTGTTGGTAAAGAAATAACCCCAGTTGTTTCATTCTTTATTAATCACAAAGACACCAGAAAGGGGGAAAAATACTCTGTAAAAATATGCAATAGCAAAATAGCTTGGCATCATTCATTCAGCTATAAACACTTGCAGATGTTAAAATCACACTAAGTTTAAAGCTAGTATTAAATGGTCCTTCTAGAATAAAAAGATTCCAGTACGAACCCTGAGGGAGCATTACACTAGCGGTCGCTCTTTTACCAGAATCATGAAGTGGCAGAGGGGAGAGGCACAAAAAATGTGCCAGATCTATGCAGCCTAATTCTCCAGTGTCTTCCTGTCTGGCATCACTACTGCCTTAGTCATCCTGCTGTTACTATCCAGGCTGGTGTAGTTTCACCAACAAGATTCCAGCTCATGTATTTATACATTTGATTGATATCACATCCTTTCTCTCAGGAATCCAGGGTAGCTAATAAATTATATAAACATCCATAAAACAACAATAAGAATATACTTAGAATCATTGCTCTAAAACAAAAATCTTTAAAGAGACTAGAAAACCAACAATAGCAAGAGTGAAATAAATAAAACTCTTGCTTATACTCTAGAAGCCTAATAAAAATATGTATGTTTTAAGCCAGGAGGGGCATGATATCAAACCCCAAGACTGTTTTTGCAGTCCCCATCTAAGGGGTGGAGGTATGGGTAAGAATAAAGGCATTGCCCTCCCAAATAAGATTTCTACCATCCATGTGAAATTTTTATTCAGTCCACAAATTTCAGATACTGAAACAATGAAAATAGTTTAATAGCTAAGAAAATATGTGTGTGTTCACATTCCCTTGGTACCCTTATCTGCCTCTTTTCTTTGAATGACTAAACAGTATTTTAAAAAATCAACTGAAGTGTTAACTTACTGTAATCCTAGAAAAATAGAGACTGGAGGAAACAAAATCATGGGCAGGAGACCAATTCTTATTGGGAAGGCAATGCCCTAATTCCACCCCCCCCACACACACACATACACTAGCTCTCAGCAAACCACCACACCACAAGATTCCTCCAAGCCATTCTGGAGAAGCCCTGATGAAAATGGGTTTATTACCTCTCTTTGAAGCCTAGAGAAACAGAAATTCACCTTTTTTTAGATAGACCAAGGGAAACCTCTATTCTCTCACTCTCTCTCTCTTTTTCCCCAAAATGAGAAGTGGACTTCCAGCTACTCCTATTTAAATTTTGGTTTATTTATTTATGTACGGTCCAGATGAGTCCCAGTGACATAAATCCTTCACTTGCCCACTCACCTGTTAAAATTGCTCACCAAAGCTTGAGCTGACACCTGATTGATAACAATGAAGGAGACAATTGAACCGCTACCAGAAGAAAATTCGATAAGTTGACATTTATAGTCTAAACCTGATGGTCTCCATTACTGGGGCCTCCAGTAGTGAACCGTTCTCTCTAGAATAAAAGGGGAAAAGAATATGTATTTCAGAAAGTGAAGTAGTTTGGTATCTAGTCTCATGTTACATAAGGATTGTGTATAGATAACAGTTACAAATGTGTAAATATAGGTTACATATTCATAAATGATCAACAGAATTCCAGCTAATAATAATAATGGAACTTATCATAGTCACTAAGATTCAAATGCTTAGCCATTGTATCTTGGCACTGAAATAAGATCAACATTTGTGTCAATTAAGGCCATTTCTGCATGGGGTGAGAGAATTGCCCTGCGCCACTACTTACTGTACTTTTTGGCTCCCCGGTCCGGTCCACGCTGCTCCGGAGCAGTGCATGCTCGTGGATATGCACTGCTCCGGCGTCCCAAATGGCAGCTTCTGGTTGGTCAAGGGTCTGCTGAAGCTCTCCAGCCTAAAACCCGCCCCCAGCAGATCGCAGGCTTGCATTGGAGCAAGCCTGCGAATCCTGCATAGGGGAGCAGGCTCGCAGTGGTGCACTCCGCGCTTTTTGAAAAACCTGTTTTTAGCAGTTTTTCAAAAGCACGCTGGATGACCATTTGAGGTCATTCTGGAGTGGGCTGAGGTGTGGATCTACGTTAAGTAGGTCCGACCCAGTCTGCTCACAGGTGCAGACCTCCTCCTTGGAGGACAGACTGCACCGTTTTAAAAAACCTATACGGAAATGGCCTAAGTCTCAATAGGGAGATAATTCCATTGTATTATTGTCAAGAATGCTTTCTTTTCTATCTCTGCCTATCGTACTGCTCACAGAGGTGAGGTACAGGGAATTGTGTATAAGCAGAGCCAGCTCCTCATGTATAGAAGTCCTAGATTACTTAGGGCTTTGAAAGTCATTACCAACATCTTAATGTTGACCAAATGTTGGCAGCCAAAACAATTATTTTAAAACATGGTTAGTATAGTTTTAATGCTATGTATATTACATTCCTAACAGTAGCTAGAATTTGGACTCTTTCCACACCGGGCTATTAAAACGGTGCAGAGCGACCTCCAACAGAGGTCTTCTGCACCGTAGGGTGGACTGGGATGGACTACTTTTTGTAGTTCCATACCTCAGTCCACTCCAGAGCAACCAGAACTGGTCGTGCAATGTGTTTTTTTAAAACTTCTTTTTAGAGGTTTTTAAAAAGCATGGAGCACGCGACTCCGTGCTGCTCCGTCACCCAGCTCTGGAGCAGATATGCAGGCATGTGCAAGTGTGTGCTTGTGAATCTTCCGGGGGCGGGCTTTCGGTTGGCGAGCTTCTCCGGTTGGTGGAGAGCCTCCACCAACCGGAAGCAGCCATTTTGGACACTGGAGGAGTGTGGAGCGATGAGCTTGCTCTCCTCCTTGTCCCGACAGACTCACCCAGATGGAGAAGAAAGCTGGTGAGTCCTGTTTTTGGTCGTTTATTTTTACACATGCGGAAAGGGCCTTGGACTAGCAAAAACAAACTAACAAAAAACCCTACAACCCACCATGCTGTCTGAGAGATGCTGAGAATAGTAGTATTTGCAACATCTATAGTAATATTTAAAATAAAAGTTTTTTGAGACAAAAATCTAGTCACCATATTTTCTATTTCATATTAGGTTTTATGAAAATATGAGGCCAAAATTAAAGGAGACAACTTTATACCAGTGCCCAGTAATGTCCACATCCCCATAGGTTCTACAGGGAACCTTTGGGTTTGTTTGTTTTTTATTCATATATTCAGCCATTATAAAGAGATAGGAAGCTGCCTTATACCAAATCAAACTACTGACCTGTCTAGTCTGTGCAATTCACTATTGTTTGCTTGGATATTAGGGCCTTCCAGGGGTTGTTCACATTACCTGGTACTTATTCTTTAAAAGTAATTGCATACGATATATGTGTTATGCCACCAAGCAACAGCCATTTGTTAATCTCCTAGAAAAACAAAATTTAATATAAATTCTGATCCTTTGTTGTTATTGCATGTGAAATGTATGCAACTGTATAGCCAGAAAGGCATGCAGCAAAACCTGCCTGTTTCAAAATGTTATTATTCAAGAGGAGTTGCCAGGAGGAAAGGCAGTGACAAATACTACATCAGCATGTTTTCATCTTGTATTAATTGATGAAACAACAGAGAAGCTCAGAGCTTCAAGGTAAACTCTGCCTGCCAAAACTACCTGAAGTTCCTAAGAGTAATTAAGATCTAAACCCAGAAGAATAATTAAAATATGCAAAACATCTATTGATCTTCAGCATCTGGTGACTTGTCAGTAACCACAGACTTACAGATTCAAAAGTCTTCCTTATTTTACATACTGTTAATTTGCTTTCTTTGATTAAGTAGAATTTTGAAAAACAAAAACAAAAAACCCCATACATTTTCTTAATATTTTTTTAAAAATTAAAATGCTACAATTTATTCTAATATTTCCAATACATCTTCTCAGTTTTAGGAAGCTAGCAGAGATGTTGTCAGGAGCAAAAGTTCCTGGGGAGGGAAAATTCATATTTTCTGAAAGCTGGATAATTAGTGTGTTCTTCTCAGAAACTTATACATTGCTTTTGCCCTCGACATCTAAAATACAAGTCCACTTCCAGATGTCAGGGAAATGCTCAACTTATTTGCCACTCATCATCACTGAACTAGTTGGAGCAAAAGTAAGGCTATTGAAATAATCATTTGTTTACTGAAAAACACCACCCCAATTATTACTAGTTGTTGTTCTGTTCATGTAAGTCAACTATGACTTGGTGACTGTATGGTAGGGTTTTCTTGGTAAGATTTATTCAGAGGAGATTTGCCCTCACCTTTCTCTAAGGCTGAATTAATGTGGCATATCCAGGGTCATGTAGCAGATTACTGTAGCTGAACAGAGATTTGAACCCTGGTCTCTAGGAGTTCTAGACCAACACTCAACAGTTCTTGCAGTAATACTAACATTTATTTTTGTTTTAAATTATTTCTTTATTAATTTTAACATAAACAGTCTAATTGACAACCACAGTAATATATATTGAGAAACAAAGGTTAAAAAAGGAAGGGGGGAGGAGATCTTATAACTGAAACAAAGTACTAAAATGCTAAACACTAAAACACAATATGGCTTTGACACTCCCTTCCCAGGCAAGCTGTAATGGAAATAAATAAATAACTATATTATTCTGCCATTCCAGATCCAATTAAATCATCCTACTAATTATTGATAACTATTTCCATAGATTATTGCATCATATTTCTTATTATTCAAAAAGTCTATAAACAGTCTCCAATCTTTCAAAAAATCTTCAGTTGGCCTGTCCATTAAAATCCACATTAATTTGGCAATTTGGGCTAACTCAGTGAATTTAGCAATCATAGAATCATAGAATCATAGAAATGTAGAGTTGGAAGAGACCACACGGGCCATCCAGTCCAACTCCCTGTCATGCAGGAACACCCTCAAAGCACTCCCGACAGATGGCCATCAAGCCTCTGCTTAAAAACCTCCAAGGTAGGAGACTCCACTACTCTCCGAGGCAGCAGATTCCACTGCCGGACAGCCCTGACTGTCAGGAAGTTCTTCCTGAGGTTCAGGTGGAATCTCCTTTCCTGCAGCTTGAATCCATTGCTCCTTGTCCTGGTTTCTGGAGCAGCAGAAAACAAGCCCCCTCCTTCCTCTACGTGGCATCCCTTCAAATATTTAAACATGGCTATCATGTCCCCTCTTAACCTCCTTTTCTGCAGACTAAACATACCCAGCTCTCTCAGTCTATCCTCATAGGGCATGTTTTCCAGGCCTCTCACCATTTTGGTCACCCTCCTCTGGACTTGCTCCAGCTTGTCAATATCCTTCTTGAATTGGGGTGCCCAGAACTGGACACAGTATTCAAGATGGGGTCTAACCAAAGCAGAGTAGAGTGGTACCAGTACCTCCCTCGATCTAGACACCATACTCCTGTTGATGCAGCCGAGAATTGCATTGGCTTTCTTGGCTGCCGCATCACACTGCTGACTCATGTTCAGCTTGTGGTCTATGAAGACTCCTAGATCCCTTTCACACGTACTGCTATCCAGCCACGTGTCCCCCATCCTATATTTCTGTATTCCATTATTTCTGCCTAAGTGTAGGACCTTACATTTCTCTCTGTTGAATTTCATTTTGTTCGCCCTGGCCCAGCTCTCCAATCTATCCAGGTCATTTTGAATTTTGATCCTGTCCTCTGGCATATTAGCAACCCCTCCCAATTTGGTGTCATCTGCAAATTTGATGAGCATGCCCTCTATTCCTTCATCTAAGTCATTGATAAAAATATTGAACAGCACTGGGCCCAGGACAGAACCTTGTGGCACCCCACTAGTCACTTCTCTCCAGGATGAAAAGCAGCCATCCGTGATCACCCTTTGGGTTCGGTCGGTCAACCAATTACATATCCAATTAACAGTAGCCCTGTCTAGCCCACATTTTACTAGCTTCGATGCAAGAATGTCATGGGGAACTTTGTCAAAGGCCTTACTGAAATCGAGATATGCTACATCCACAGCATTCCCTTCATCTATCAAGCTAGTAACTCTATCATAAAAAGAGATCAGATTAGTCTGGCATGACTTATTTTTGAGAAATCCATGTTGACTTCTCGTGATTATTGCGTTGTTTTCTAAATGATTAGAAACTGAACGCTTAATGATCTGCTCCAGGATCTTTCCGGGTACCGATGTCAGGCTGACTGGGCGATAATTATTTGGGTCCTCTTTTTTTCCCTTCTTGAAGATGGGGATAACATTTGCTCTCTTCCAATCTGCTGGAACTTCTCCTGTCCTCCAAGATTTCTCAAAAATTATAGCAAGCGGTTCCGAAATGACCTCTGCCAGCTCTTTTAATATCCTAGGATGCAATTCATCTGGCCCTGGAGACTTGAACTCATCCAATGCGGCCAGGTATTCCTGTACCACCTCTCTACTTATTAAGTGCCTCATTTCCTCTGCTTCCTCCCCTGCTCCCCTACCGCCAGGTTGAGTGCTTGTATCCTTCTGGGAAAATACGGAGGCAAAGAAGGTGTTAAGTAGCTCTGCCTTTTCTCTCCCCCCTGTGAGTAATTCGCCATCTTCTCTGCGTAGCGACCCTACTGTCTCCTTCTTTTTCCTTTTGCTGCGGACATATTTAAAAAAGCCCTTTTTATTGTTTTTAATGTCTCTGGCCAGCCTAAGTTCGTTCTGTGCTTTAGCCTTTCTGACCTCCTCCCTACATCTCCTGGCTACTTGCTTAAATTCTTCTTTGGTGGTTTCCCCCTTCTTCCATTTCCTATACGTGTTTCTCTTAACTCTTAGCTCAGCTGAGAGTTCTTTAGTCAACCATTCTGGTTTCTTCAGATGCCTTCCATTTTTCCTCCTTATTGGCACAGTTTTAGACTGTGCCGTCAGTATCTCCTTTTTAAGGAACTCCCATGCCTCCTGAACTCCTTTCCCTTTCACTATTCCTGACCACGGAATTCCAGCCAGCAGCTCCCTAAGTTTACAGAAGTCCGCTTTTTTAAAATCTAAGACGAGTGTCTGGCTACCCTTATCTTCTCCTTCCCACTGAATGCTAAATTCCAACAGGGCATGGTCACTCCCCCCTAAAGATCCAACCACTTCTACCTCATTCACAAGGTCATCCCTGTTGGTCAAGACCAGATCTAGAATATTTGATCCCCTTGTGGCCTCTTCCACCTTCTGGACCATGAAGTTGTCTGCAAGACAAGCAAGAAACTTGCTGGACCTTGCTGTCTTGGCAGAGTTTGACTGCCAGCATATATCCGGGTAATTGAAATCTCCTATTATTACTGTATCTCTCCTCTTTGAATGTTCAGTCATTTGGTTGAGGAAGGCGTCATCCAAGTCCTCAGCCTGGGTTGGAGGTCTGTAGTAAACCCCCACCAGAATATCCCTGTTGTTTCTCGCTGCCTTAATTCTTACCCAAATGCTCTCTACCTGGCTTTCTGGGTTTAAGCCCAGGATCTCTTCACAGGTGAAAACATCCTTGACATACAAGGCTACTCCTCCTCCTTTCTTGTTTGGTCTATTTTTACAAAATAGGCTATACCCCTCTATTCCTATATTCCAATCATGAGACTCATCCCACCAGGTCTCAGTGATGCCTATCAAATCGTATTTATTTTCTTGTACTAGGAGTACAAGCTCATCCTGCTTGTTTCCCATACTCCTTGCATTAGTGTAGAGACACTTAAGTCCCCAGGCCCTTCCTGCAAGTCCTGTACTATTGTTTCTACTCCTCCCGCCATTGGCCGCTTGTACTACTTGTCCAGTATCATTTGGGCCTTTTCCCCCTGTGTTCTCTGAGTCCTTGCCCTGAATAATATTGTCTCCCTCCCCAGTGGATCTTAGTTTAAAGACCTCTTAATCTTCCTTGCAAGACTGTTTGCAAAAACATTCCTGCCCAGTTTTGTGAGGTGCAGCCCATCCCTCGCCAGAAGCCCATGTTCATGGAAATTCAGGCCATGTTCCAAAAACCCAAACCGTTGTTGGCGGCACCATGTGCGGAGCCAGTTGTTGACCTCTACTATTGCCCTTTCCCTACATGCGCCGTATCCTTGAACAGGGAGGAGAGACGAAATGACCACCTGCACACCAAGGTCCTTAAGCTTGGTCCCCATACGCTCGTAGTCCTTTGCAATGTGGTTTAAGCTGCTCCTCGCAGTGTCATTGGTTCCCACATGAACCAAAATGAGGGGCTTATAGTCAGTGGGTTTGACTAGCCTGGTTAGCCTCTCCGTTATGTGGTTGATCCTGGCCCCAGGAAGACAACAGACTTCTCGATTGAGCTTGTCCGTTTTGCAGATTGCTGTTTCAGTTCCTCTTAGCAAAGAGTCCCCAACAACCAGAACTCGCCTCCTCTGAGACTTGTCCTGGGCTCCTCGGCGAACCTGTTCTACTCGGACTGCCTGGGCATTCTGTTTAGGCTGGGAGTGTTGATCTAGTCCCTGTTGGTGAAGTTTGATTCCTTCTTGTTGACATTCTGTTCCCTCTGCGTGGTGCTCCTCATTGTTCATAAGGCCAAGTAGTTCGAAGCGATTGTGTATGCTAAGAGTCTCTGTTACCTTCCTGGTCCTTTTACTCCTCCGTGTGACATTCGCCCAAACCTCCGTTTCCCGGCAAAGTGTGGTGACTTCCTGATCTGGCAGCTCCTCCGTGCATTCGGTCTTCTGGTAGGTCTTCTCTGCCCTATCCAAAAACTCCTCCCCTTCCCTAATAAGACGGAGATCAGAAATTCGTGCCTCCAGCTGGCGAACCTTCTCCTCCAAGAAGGTGACCAGCTTGCACTTGGTGCAGGTGTACCCGAGAACCTCTTGTGGCAAGAAAAGGAACATGCCACAAGCGTTACAGGTGACTGCAGCAGCTCCCTCACCTTCCATCCTTGAAACTACAGAGAGTAGTACAGGAGAAGCTCGAGAAAGTAAAGGAGTGGAAGTGCGCGCGCCTTCGGCGCGCGCCGTTGGTAGCTCCTAATAAAGCTCCTCCCCGCTAGCTGCCTCCTCCCTCTCGTTAGTCAGACAATCCGTTCTTCTTGTCTTTGATGCTTCAGTCTATTTCAGTTTGAGTGAACAATATTCTTACTGCTGTTGTCATGTATCGAAGTGATCCATATGTATTATCTGATTCGTTATAATACTCAACAGACACATTTCTGGAGACATCACATAATCTACCTTTAAAATTTTTCAGCTGAAAATATACATTTTAGAGCAGTAACTTTTCACCTTCTTACAAGTCCCCCACATATATGGTAATTTTAAATTACCACATAAAGTAAAGTTTATATGTTTAGACCACTTTCTCCCCGTACCTCCATACAGCAATACTAATATTTTTAAGAAAACAAGGTAACATTAATGGGTGAGTATAACAAACCAACTGAAGCTGTGGAACTGACTGTAAACTTTATATTAACTTGAAAAAAAGATTTAAAAAATCAAATGGCTTAGGTGGACTAGGCTGAAATAGGTGTGGGTTTGGGGCTAGGTGGGTGGTGGTGGTAGTGATATTTTTATCTTATTTTTTGGTCCCTGAGAGAAGTGCAAATGAAATTAATGGATTTTTCAGAGTTGGTAAGAGCATGGGACGGCCCACAGTGCAGACCCTTCCTTGCTAGTCCTTCCTGCCTTCACTCCAAATTGAATTAATGGCATTGCTTGTGGAGAAATAAAAGTGGAAATGGAAACAGGAACTTATTGAAACTATAGTTCCCTTAATAAGAATAAGAATAATTATATAGTCTCTATAGTCAAACCATTCGTAAAAAACGGATTAATACCAAAAAACAATCTCTTTGCCAAGAAAAAAAATGTGGTCTGTGAATAAATCCTAAGATGTATCGCATGCTGGAAATTGTTACTAGTGTCAATCTCTTTTTGTTTCTCCCCTGTGATTCATTATCTTTTATTTTTCAGCACACCCATATTTAGCTCATTCTATACATTACAAACTCACACACTCATACCCTTAGGCTTCTTGTCTATCTACCATCCATCTTTCCTGCGCATTATCTGAAAGTGTACACCAGAAATCAAGGAGGAAAACTAATGAACCAAATTATTTAAAAAACTCTCAAATGCTGGAGCAATAAGGTGAAAAAAGGATTATTTCTATGATACAAGGTACACAAAAGTCAGAAGTATTGCTTTAATGAAGGAGAAAGAGAAACACAAGTGACCTCCAGACCTGTGAATTGAAGCAATCATACCATATTATGTCTTTTACCTAAAATGGTGGCAACATGCATGCAAATGCATTGGCGCATCCATGCATATATTGCCACCATCTAATAATATGGAACATGAGCAATTATGATTTTTCCCATTCATAGAGGTCCTGGAATGGAACCTTCACAGATCAGGAGAGTTCACTGTATAGTGAAATATGGCTGCCTAAAAAAGGCCAGCAATCTGCCTTCCCCTTTGGCACATTAGGGATGAACAAAGTACAAGTGGCAAGGCCAGCAGCTCTTCCCTCCCCACTGCATCCTTAATGGAATGGAGCACCGTTCTTAAATTAAAAGTAGTTGGTTCTTTTAAGAAACAGCCATTTTGATGCTTACTTCTATATCTGTTTTTTTTTTCCAACCACCAACTTCTCTAGTATTATAACATCATCTTGGATAACTGTTCTAACATCTAAAATTTAAGCCAGCATGGAAGAACACAGTACACATTGTAAAGTCACATGTTAGTTGTTATTTTAGTATTTTGTCCAGCCATATTAGAAGAGATTTCACCAATCACAATTTTAGCAAAACTGTGCTTTCCAGAGGGAAATGACTGCTAACATATTGTACTTTCACATGCAGGATAGCAATTTGTATTTTAATCCACAACCATCTCTAATTCAAAGCAACTTTATCAGAGCTCCATATAACAGTCTTCTAGGCTGCAATTACAGCATTAACGTTTAGCTTTTCAGACTTGATAACACAGTCTAATTTTATCCCATCTGGTTTATTGTGCAAAGTTTTTTTTTCCCCCCATGCCTAGAGGTGGCATTTCCTTAATCATTTCTTCTGCATGGAATTGCTGGTAGGAGCTTAAAAGGTTTTGTTAGCTACAAGGACCAACTGCAGGTTTCTCCTCCATGAGGACAATGTGTCAGCAGTTCTCTATAAGAATTGTCTAGAAGGCAATCATTTGGAAGCTCTCGCTATACTGGGGAGGTCATCAAACCAAACTGAATAAGCTTTTGATCGCACTTTTAAAAAATGACTACAATGTTAGAGTGACATTTCCTTTCTACTGGTTAGATTTCAGAGAGGTAGAATTACCAACTGCCAGTTTATTAACATCTAGGGAGGAATGGGTGACCTCAGATTTGCATATTTATTTCACATCAAAATCTATGTGAAGCTATGAAAATGATCTTAATAACAATATGGGAAGTGTTTGGGTATCAGCATGTGATCAAGCCTTTTTCTCTTCCATGTCCTTAAGTTTAATTTATTCCATGTACTTTACATTTTTGCATATAAATATCATACTAAACCACTTCAGGCATTTCCAAAGAATGATTATTCAGTTACAAGGAATATCATGCCAAGCAGTTTTTCCTACTGACAATGACAAAACCAGAGTTCAATTATGAAAATGACTGAGGATGTACTGAAAGAAAAATGTATTGCAAAATGTCATCTCTGGCCAGTAAGATTGTTGTTTTGTTTTGTTTTGTTTGGGATGTCAGAGAAGTTCTCCAGTGAACTCAGAAAACAACTTCTCTCTCAACAGTTTTAAAAATCTGCCTTAAAACAAAGAGGAAAGATTTGTAAGTCCTAATAATCTTCTCTGGTTTAGATCAAAATCTGAGCTGGAGATTAATGCTACTGTCCTGTTGCCTTTTTTTTTTTAAAAAAAAATTTGACTCAGTCTTAGCTGTAACAGCAAAACCATATAGAAGGAAAAGGAGAGTCCCACCACTCCTACCATCTCTATGTCACACACAGTACAAGCAAGTGCAAAGGAGTTCTCAAGGCTACAGCAATTACATAATTGAGAGAACAGTAGCTGTTATAATTCCACAAGCCCTATTACTGTTACATAGCATGATCCAAAAATGAGAATTAACCCGCTTCTAGTATTGGCTTTCCTCTTACCTCTGAGGCCAAGTTAAGCAGAGAATGGATTATTTTGTATAGGAGCAGGATCTGGGAGAGTGGTGGTAAATGACCTTCTTATGAATCCTAAGCTTGGCCCAGTTACTATCCTTCACAAGAGTTAAAAAAAAGAAAGAAAAGAAATACATGGCCGAACAAAGAAACAGAGAAAGGCTCTCTTTGTAATAACACAACAACTGAGAAGTGCCTTCCTCAGATATTTCATTTCAATCCTATTTTGTGTTCCTTTTGGTGCAAGAAAGGATTTCATTATTCTCCTAAGCTCTGGGGAAACCTTTGGGAACTTGTTAATGAATTATGAGTTTCTGGATTTTAAAGTCTGAAGGCTTGGCATTTACTTGTGTTGCTTAAACTGTGCTGTGGTGGGTTTTATAAATTTTATCTTTATTGCTCATAATTTATGTTAATATTTTTATGTACACTACAATATCTAAAAATGTTCAGAGCTGGGAATCAAAAATTGCTAATTAACTTGTTAAGTTATAAATTTTTTAAACTTTCCATGGTAGTGTCTCCTAAATCACTAGATTCCTCAATTGACTGTGAAGTCAAAAATGTGCTTTAGTGAATTGGATCATTAGAATTTGTTAGGATAAGGATCTTCCTCCTGTGACATATTCAGGAAAACAAGAAGCTCTGTTGGCCCAGGAAAAGAAATATTAGAATTGTAAGGAATGGATCACATGGCTCTGATATTAGGCAGGCTTATATTTTTATTAAATGTATTCATTATTAAAGCACTCCTATCCCACCCTTATAATAGGATCTCAGGGTGACATAAACACTAAACAAATAAATAGTTTACAATAAGTTTTAAAAATATGTTTTAAACTGTTTTATGTTTTAACTGTAAGTATGCTTAATATATTTTATCCTATTCAAATTACTTATGCTTTTAGTCTAGAGTCATTTAAAATTGTTTATATTTTAACAATTTAAAACCATCTACATGTATACTTGAAGTGCATTAGTCTATGAAAGATTTAATAAAAAGTCAGATTTTAGCTCAGTGCTGGAAGAAATCAATGTTGATGCCAGTCAGACCTTCCAGGGAAGGGCATTCTGCAGTTCTACAATCAGGGTGCTACAGCTGAAAAGACCTTCTCTCATGTTGTCCCAATTTGTATTGCCTGCACTGGTGGGACACAGAGGAGGGCCCCTTCTGCAGACCTCAGTATGAGATCTATGTATATGGAAAAATGATCCTTCAAACATTCATGTGCCAAGCTGTTTAGGGTGTGAAACATCATGAGCACCTTGAATTGAAGTTAGAAGCACATTAGTAGCCAGTGTAGCTCCTCTAAGACTGGTGTTATATGGTGCCTGCATGGTATTCCAGGCAATAATCTAACTGCTGTATTTTGTACTAGCTGTTGCTTTCATGTCACCTTCAAGGGCAGTCTCACATAGAGTGCATTACATTAGTCTAATCAGGAAGTTACAGTATGGAGATTACTGTGCCTAAGCCTTTTCTGTCCAGGATTGACCATATCTGCCACACCAGTCTGAGGTGGTACCAAACATTCTGTGCCACTTAGGCATCCAATGACATAGATGGATCTAGAGTAGTCCCAAGCTATGTATCTGCTCCTTTAGGAGGAGTTTAACCCTCATCCAGAGTAAGTGGTCTTGGAGGGCTGCCTATTTTAGACATAGTATGTATAAACAGAAACAGAATAAGCAGTGTGTAGAAATATCCTTATCTTAGGTGTAACTCACCATCTTGACACAGTTAAATGACATCTCAAGAATTCTTCAAATTTTACCTTCTGCCTATGACTGCCATTTTTTTTTATTCACGAATTCTGCAATTTATGTTAAAATAATAATAATAATTAAAAACCACCCTACTTTCTCTATGCAAAATTAGCACCTTTTCCCCTTGGTAAAGCTAAACACATATACAAAGAGAGAACAAAAGCAGATTTGGATTGACAGAAAGACACAAACATCCCATCCCATACTACTACCTTTACTAAATTTATATGTTGCAATGCTTTCATGTGTAGACCATAAAGATCTATGGATTGCTCTTGAAGAAATGGGTCTGCCACAACATTTGATTATTATGATGCATAACCTGTGTTAGTAGGATGTACACCCATATGCTTTGATATGGTTTACTTTGCAAATATTTATTGGCATATATTCTGCTTTGGCTGTATTGTCTGAGCCCCCTCTTCCTCTAACCGACAAATTCCTCTTTTGTTCCAACACTTGTCCTGCAATTAAAGACCTATCAAGGCTATCATTAGCCCTTTGTCACCTAATGCTGAGACCATTAACTCATTCTGGACCCCTTTATCCACCCTCTGGACTCCATTGTTTACTCTGCCAAAAGCCATTAGTATCTTTGCTCTCCAGGCAGAAAAAGAGTATTTAAACTCTGACTTTTTGCTAGATAACTTTCAGCAGTTTTGGTGTATTGACTAGGGATGGGACAACTCCAGAATTTTCCGAATCTGGATCTGGATCCATATCCTTGGAAGGTTCTGGGAATCTATGAATTTCACAGATCTTCAATCTTTTGAATCCTTTTTTTAAAAAAGAATTTAAAAATCAAGGGAAAGAAGGATAATCTTGGGCAAGACACACTCTCTCAGCCTTAGCAAAAGCCTAGACAAAGGAAAACCTCCCTCTGAAGAAATCTGGCCAAGACAATTGTCATAGTTTTGCCTCAAGATCTCCTCAGATTGAAAATGACATGAAGGCCCTTTCTACACAGTCAGGAAAATGTGGATTAATCCCACATTTTCCTGCCTGTGTAAACAGGGCCACATACTACAGCACAGAGATAATCCAGGTCAAAACTGGCTTTTCTTTGCATAGCTCCTTCTGGCATCCTGGAGTTTGTAATTTGATGATGCACTAGCACACTTTGGCAGAGAAGGCTGTGACACCTTGTAAAACTCCAAACCCCAGAACTGTGTCTGATGGAGGTTTACAAGGGAGCTATGCAAAGGAATGTTTCAGCTGTCCTTGAAATCTCAAGCCTGTAGCTTCCAGTCAAGTACTGAATTTCAATATAAAATGTTCAATTTAAATATCTTAGAATACAAGACCAGATGTAATTTGTGAAATTGTTAGCAAAGGCCATTATTACTCCAAGGGAAAACCTTACTATCTCCCTTTGTATGTATGGTCTCCCAGGTTTTCAGGCGTCCCAGTCTCCAACAATCTATTTAATTGGTGGATTTGAAGGATTCAGTTTGCCTATTTTGGCACAGGGATTTGGATTTGGGAATCTCAGATCCTTAACCCAGGATGCAAGGATTTGGTTGGCCCATCCCTAGTATTGACTGTCACTCTGCTGCATTGATTCCCAATTTGTACTACCCTTGGACTCCTAGTCTAAGCCATGATTGTTTCTTCACTTCCTTCCAGATTAGTAAATATCACCCATTTCTCCCTAAACTCTCATTATCTAACCTGTCCTCCCTTTTCCTTCAGTTAGTCTTGTGTGAGTGCGAGACTATGTGTGTGATTGCAATTCCCCATAAAACAAATAAGCCTATTTTTGGATCTCCAGATGGTGTTTCCCTGCATTAGTATTGGTAGACATATGTATTAAAAGATCTTGTAAGGTTAGCCCTCTTTCACAGGTATCCTCTTTGAGCTAATATCCCCCACCATTTCACAGAGGCATTGGCATTGCAGGTGGACCCCTGAGTCACCCATGTTTTGGGGTAACATCTACACATCAAGAAACAATATGGAGAAACAGAATGGTTTCGAAATGGCAAGGGGGTCAGGCAAGGCTGCATTTTATCAGCTTATCTGTTTAACTCATACCCTGAACATACCATATGTAAAAGCAGACTAGATTTGGAAGAAGCAGGCTTAAAAATTGGAGGAAGGAACATCAGGTATTTAAGATATGCAGACAGCACCATATTATTAGAGGCAAATTTAAAAGACTTGGAACAATTATTGAAGAAACTCAAGGAAGAAAGCAAGACTGGTTTACAGTTGAACATCAAGAAAGCAAAAATAATTACCATAGATGATTTGTGTAAATGTAAAGTAGATAATGAAGAAGTTGAAATAGTTAGATTTTTCTATACCTTGGATCAATCATTAATTAGAATTGAGAGTGCAGTTAAGAAATCAGAAGAGTAGAACTTTAAAAGGAAGCTATGAAGGAATGAGACAAAATTCAGAAATTTCAAGATATACCATTGAATACTGATGTTAGAATTGTCCATGCCACCATATTTCCAGTGTCTGTGTATGTTTGTGAAAACAAGACAGTGAAGAAAGCTGATAGAAACTGTGTCCTATGAGGAGCGGCTTAGGGAGCTAGGTATGTTTAGCATGAAGAAAAGAAAGTTAAGAAGTGACATGATAGCCCTGTTTAAATATTTGAAGGGATGTCATGTTGAAGATGGAGCAAGTTTGCTTTCTGCTGATCCAGAGACTAGGACATGGAGCAGTAGCTTATGTGAAAGAGATTTCACATAAACATCAGGAAGAACTTCCTGACAGTAATAGCTGTTTGACAGTTGAATATGGCCCTTTCCGCACACAGTTATTAAGGCAGGCCAATGTGTCTTGCCACGGAGGTCTTCTGCATGTTGGAGCGGACTACGTTTGGTTTATTTACTTTCGTTCCACATGTAATTCCAACTAAATGCACTCCCATGTAAAGTGCGCTGTTTGAAAACCAGAAGAAATCGGTTTTCGAATTTTCCAGATTGATTCGATTTGTACTTTCACAGTGGTGCAAAAACGTACATTCGCGCCAGTGTGAACTGGTGGTCAGGGGAGGGCTCACGGGAGGAGCCAGGGGGTAGTATGGACTTTCACACATATGCAAGTATGCAATGATGTACTAAACCATGCAAAAAAAAAAAAAAAAAAAGGCCAATCACAGCCAATGAGGCGGGGTGAGGGGAGTAGCGGGAGTAGCCATGGCGGAGGCAGTGTGGATTCATGAACTCACACTCCTCCGAATCAGAATGGAACATATGCAGTAGCTGTGCAGAAGGAAATGAGGGGAAATCCACCTTGTTTCGAGCCCAGAAAATCCAGTAAGAAACGGCACAAACCAATTCACCAGCCTCGTGCAGAAAGGCCCTATGCTGCCTTGGAGAGTGGTGGAGTCACCTTCTTTGGAAGTTATTAAATAGAGGCTGGATGCCATTTACAGGAGATGTTTTGAGTGTGTGTTTGTACATGGCAGATGGTTAGACTCAATGGCTGTTGTGGTCTCTTCCAACTCTACGATTCTATCATTCTTTTGATGTAAAACATTGAGATTTAATTGATATCTTCCAGTACGTGTTGAGTTTCTGATAAGTTACCACAGTCTAATTTTCATCTAGTCAGAAGTTATAAATTTAACCCATCGGAATGCAATTCCTGACATCCCCCACGGCCATGTTGCCTGAAGGAATATAGGAACTCATCCAGCAAGTAATTTTCCCAAGTTCTGAGTTCCCTTCCACCTCCTCTTCTTCAGTAGAGATTTAACTGTCATTATCCTTCACCACTGTGATCTCATTACAGTTTCCATACTGTGTCTGTCTTCAAAGAAACTAAATGCAGAATCCAAAGTAAAGAAGAAAATGAACACTTAATATTCAGAACAGGTGGTCAAACACACAACGATAAAGTTTTTGAATAAAAAACAATATGAGGAACAATCTAAATTGGATCTAAAGGACTTGAAATGAAAGCATGACATTTCAGTAGCAGTAGAAGAGCAGAATATCCATTGAAGTCCTATATGCTGATTAGATTGCAAAAGTAGCAAAGCGACTTGTGGTTCCTTCAAGGCTAACAAATTTCATAATTGCTTGCTCTTTCTCATGGATTCCTGTAGTCCACAAATACAAGAATAAAATGTGTTTTACTTTGAAGTGCCACAAAACTCTTTCTTGCTTTTGCTTTGACAGACTAACTTGGCTTGCTGTTGTTGTTGTTGTGGTTGTGTGTGCCTTCAAGTCATTTTTGACCTATGATGACCCTAAGGCAAACCTATCACAGGATTTTTTTTTTTTGCAAGATCTGTTCAGAGAAGATCTGTCATTGCTTTTCGATGAGACTAAGAGTGCGACCTGCCTAAGGTCACCCGTTGGGTTTCCATGGCTGAGTGGGGATTCCAACCTTGGTCTCCCAGAACCTTAGTCCAACACCCAAACCACTACACCACAGTGACAGTCTTTTTAATTTTATTCACATGCAACGATCTGTATACAGACCATTTTGTAGGCAATTGTGAGTGCTCTGTGATTTTAGGTTTTTATTAAGTTCTAACTTGCAAAGCTGAAAATAATTACTGAGAATTACAACCTTCCCCCCGCCACTTTTAAAGCTTTTTTTTTTTTTAAAGCTGCAATGCAATGATTTCTTTTTATTACTTTAAAATATTTTCTTGGGAGGAATCTTCAAAAGGCATTTTTAAAGCATTCTGGAGTAATGTATTTCATCTCACAGCTCTTTTATAAAAGAGGGAAAAGGTTTCTAATATGGTGGATGAGAAACTGATTTCTCAAAGATTCATGGAGTTGTTTCCTTCTCATAGAATCATAGAGTTGGAAGTGACTACAAGGACCATCCAATCCAACCCCCTGCCACGCAGGAAGACACAGTCACATCACTTCCAACAAAGGACCCTTAGTGCCCTGTTTAAAAATCTCCAAAGAAGAACACTCCACCACTCTCTGTCTCTTTCCACAGCATCCTCCCATCCCACCATGGTGACAGGAGAAGGACAGGACTGCAACGACTCTTCTGCATAACGTCATTGTGGTCCCACTACTCTCCTGTTGCCAAGTGGTACAATTGCAGGTTAAATCATTTATGGGTTTTCCCCCTCAATGACATGTGATTTTGCCACCATCCCACACTTACCTGTCCTGCAGAAGGGCAGGAAGTGTGATGGTGGTGCTTACTGCTCCAGTGCAGCCTAGAAAAGTGTTGCGGAAGGAAGTGGTGTGTCCATCACCCTCCTTCCACAAGGAGCTAGTACCATGAAGAGGGAACTACTGTCATTGTGCTTGCTTCCCAACACAGCTGTTCCAGATGCTGCCACAGGAAGGTAAGCTTTGGAAAGGCCCTCTGAGGCAGTGTATTATACTGTCAAACTTCTTAATGTTTAGGTGGACTCTCCTTTCCTGCAGTTTAAATCCATTGTTCTGTGTCCTAGCCTCTGGAGTAGCAGAAAACAATCTTGCTCCATCTTCCATATGACAACCCTTCAAATATTTAAACATGACTATCATGTCATTTCATCTCCAGGCTAAACATACCTGGCTCTCTAAGCAGCTCCTCATACAGCATGATTTCCTGGCCTTTTATCAATTGGTTGCCCTCCTCTAGACACACACCAGCAGTGATGTATTTAAGTATTTTACTCCAAGTCTCAAGTCTCTACCTTCAAGTCTCAAGTCAAGTCTCAAATCTCAAGTCCAATAAAGTCAATTTTAACAAATTAAGTTGAGTTGGCCCTCCACTTTTGTGATTTTTCCATCTTCAGCTTCTTACTTCCCATTTGCAAAGCTTGCCTTCTACTCTTAGGAAAAGTTTTAGAAAGCCCCTCCTATATGAAGCAGGGACAGGCTGCTGAGCAGATGTCAACCCCACCTCAAACCCATTTGCTGTTCCTTCTGAGAATGTGTCCACACTTTGGGTTTGATACAGATTGTCATGTGACCAGTAAATTATAAGGTTTCTGGAGGAATGTGTTATGTTACTGAACCAAGGGCAGCAAGTCACTCAGTAAAAATATACAAGTCTCTAGTCGAGTCAAGTCAGTGTGTAATTTTTACAAAGTCAAGTCCTAGTCAAGTTACTGAAGTGACTTAAGTCTGACTTGAGTCTGAGTCAATTCACTCGAGTCTACATCACTGCACACAAGCTTCTCAGAATCTTTCTCTCCCAAGCTCAAGACAGGAGCCCTTTCCACACAGCATTTTCCACATGAAAGGGTGCCTGAGCATCACACGATTGTGAGGAGTGATCTGCACGATGCACTCACAATCATGTGATGTTTCAGGGACCAGCAGGCGCCGATCATGCACCTTTTCATTTTTGGCTAGAAGCCGAATATGGTGCGTGATCGTGCATTGCTCTCGGGCCCTGCGCGCACTTACCTGGCATGCTGAGCCTCTGAAGCCGCGCCAGTTGCACTTCTTCCCCAGCACAGCCTGGGGAGGTCCCAGGCTGCACTGCAGAAGGAAGAAGAGGAGCTCTCACGCGAGCAGGCAGCTCATGCAAAGCCAAAGGACCCCAGATGTGAGAGCCTCTCAGCAGAGGCTGCTCGCACAGTCCCCACACCCCAGCGCCAGAAGAAGGTAGGGTGCGGAAAGAGCCAGGGACAAAGCAGGCAGGGAGAGAGAGCAGCTTTGGATAGCTTCCCCCCCCAGCTTCATTCTGGTAAGACTTGTGGTGCAGTGATTTAAATCAAGTTTAAATGACAATTTAATATAACCCTAACAGTTAATTTTCCTCCTTGCCACACATGTAATGAAGTTAGATCTTTTAGCTTACTAATTATTTACTAAACACATTAACCCTACTAATTTTCCAGGCTCTCCTTTTATGATTAAATCTCCCCAGGGATATAATTGGAGGAAGGGCAAGATGAAAGCTTACAAATTTTACCCCTTTGAAAGTTTCCTTCATTTCTCAAATTTGTAGTACAGCAAAGAGTAATGCACTGAAGATTTTTGCACACCTTGAATTGTTTTATTTGTTGTGTTTGCATTCCCTTTGCTGTGTTTGATTGCTCCTTTTCTTTGAGCGTCTAAACTAAATTTCTAAATGCTCCAAAGAAGTTATAGGTCACAGCAGTTCTAAAAACTGAAGAGCCAGTAGGGTAGAGTAGTTTGAGTTTTGGACTTGGATTCTGGGAGACCAGGGTTTGAATTCCTATTTGGCCATGGAGAACCACTGACTAATTTTGAGCAAATCCTATTCTTTCAGTCTTAGAGGAAGGCAATGGCAAATTCCCTCTGAACAAATCTTTTTTTATATAATAATTTTATTAAGTTTCACAGATTAAAAAAAACTTTCTTTAACCTGTAGTTTTACATGAAATGTTTCTGCTACTTCCACTCCTCTCTGGTCTTCACCTCTCGAAATACACTCCACATATTACATTTATGTATCACATTACAGTGTTCATCTCAAATGTTGGAACATGTTTTCCCCTCTCCCCATTTCCACAATCAAAATACAGTCCTTTTCCCTTGACAGTTCCCAGTTATCCCCCATTATTGGCCGTTCTGCTTTTCTCTACTCAACAAATTTCAATTAATTCTCATTTCTCTACTTGTCTCTTTTAAATTCTGCTATCATTTCTCAAATTAAGTCCCCCATCATTTGTAAAGTGAAATCTTAAAATTTTTAAAACACGTCTATCAATGTATATCTGGCAGTCTGAGCTATTGCTACTGTTACAATCACTCCTCTTCTGCCCTGGATCTCATAATATTAAAAATGTCTTGTTTCCCACCTCCAACTGTGTCTTATTCACCCATCCACCCTTTAACAATATCACAGTGTCTATATTAATGAGAATATATCCATCAAAAACTCAAGCTTAATTGATATTGCCAAAGTACATAGTCATTTTTTCTAATTCAGAGTCCTGTGCACCATATCATCTCCCATTCCCCCCTCCCACCTGATTCTTAGCTGCCCAGATATTCATTTCCGAAAGGTCTCTGTATTATCATTGTCGCTTGAATTCCAGGCTGCTTCGTCCCAGGGAGTGAGGATGTTTTGCTTGTATGACCTTCCAGCACAGGCTCGGCAGTCTCAACAATCTAGACTCAGGAAAAAAGAATTGGCAAACAAGTCTTGAACAACGGGAACACATCAAACCCATCTCCTGCCTTGAACTCCATTATTTTTTAAAAATGTCTTGTTTCCCACTTCTGTACTTATGCTCTATTCACCACCACCCCTTTAACAATATCTCAATGTTATATTAATGACCACATATCTATCAAATGTAAGCTTAATTGACATTGTTAAAGTATTACCACTTTTTCTAATTCAGGACCCTGTGCCGCTCCACCTCCCATTCTCCCCTCCCATCTGGAACTTCACTACCTGGAGTTTCATTTCCGAAGATTACTGTACTCTCATAGACGCTTAAATTCAAGTAGTTCCATCCCTGAGGGTGAGGATATTTGCTTGAATGACGTTCCAGCACAGGTTCACCAGTCTCACCAGTCCAGACTCAGGGGGGAAAAAAAGAAAGTTAGGAAACAGTCTCAAACAACAGAAGTCAAAAAAGAAAAAGCACTGCTCAATACCCGCTGCCCAAAGTATTCTTTCAGATCAGAAATCCAGAGTCAAGAAGCCAGACCAACAATTCACTCAGATCAACCAATATAATCTGTAGAAATTAGAAGCTCAGTGTCCAAATGGAGTTTATTCAAACTTGTGAAATTCTGTCTTATTCTTTAAGACACCAGGAGGTTGAAGGACCATGAGGGAGCCAGTGGGATCGTCGCCTCAGCGGCACAAGCGCCGCTGTCGACTTTTAACCAAGAAACCTATCTGAAATAGCAAGTAAGAAAACATGTACCCGCTCGGGTCTTTGCTTTTGAAAACATCACATCTGGAATGGGCATGCAGCGGTGTGCAGGAGCGTAGGAATGGAAGGACCCAGAGGGACGTGAATGTGTCATGGCGGAGAGTTCTTTTGAGGAGTGGCTGACTTAAAAAGAAATGGCTAAGAGGCTTTTTTGTTTTTCTGTGGACAGTTGAGAGTTCGTCTTAAAGGGGCAGCTGTTTTTAAAGAAACGGCTCAGAGGCTTTTATTAAAGGGCCGGTACCAGGCTAAAGAATGAACAAATCTTGAAAAGAAAACTTTTGATTGTTTTGCATTAGGGTCACTATAAATGGAAATGACTTGAAGACATATGACAACAACAGTGATCAGAATTTGGGGGATGATGGCAAATTTAATTGAGAGACAAACGCCTTATTGGGAGGGGCAATGTTCTTCCCCTCCCCTCCGTAGCTTCACTCTTAAATCTTTTCATTTCTACAGTTTGTCACAACAGGAAAAACATAGTCTTGCATGTATCTTTGATCATGTTTTTGGGGATGTACCATGCTTGTTAGGGTGTCGGTAGCCATTGTTTTGTGTGATTAAAAGTTTACCTGTTTGATGGTAACTTATATTATTTATTATTTATCTTTGTATGCTGCTTTTCTCCCAGAGATGGGACCCAAGGCAGTTTCCAAAAATAAATTAAAATATAAAAACATTTTTTAAAATTAAAAAATATAAAATTGTAAAAAACCTAATACAGTATTGACAAGTTGATAAATAAAGCTTTCTGGATAATGTAAAAGCCTTTTTAAAAAGAAAAGTTTTTGCCTGCTGGTGAAAGGAGAGCAGGGAGGAGGCCTGCTTGCCTCCTGTGTAAGAGTGTTCCACATGGTGTGGTGGGAGAAGCCACTGAGAAGGATCTCTCCTGTGTCCTCACCAGACAAGCCAGTGATGGTGGTGGGACCAAGAGAAAGCCTTCCCCAGCAGATCTTACGTCTCTAGCTAGGTTGTACAGGGAGATAAAGTATTTTAGATAGCCTGGACCTAAGATGTATAGGGTTTTATAGGTCATAGCATTTTGAATTGTGCCTGGAAATGAACGAGTAGCCAGCGGAGCTGTTCTAAAAAGGGATTTGTGTGCTCCCTGTAACTGGCCCCAGTAAGCATTCTGGCTGCTGCATTTTGAACCCACTGATGTTTCTGAACAGTGTCCAAAGGCAGCACCACATAGAGTGCATTATTAGTCCAAATGAGATGTAATCAAGGTGTACGTCACTGGAGCCAGATCTGACATCTCAAAGAATAGACACAGCTGACACACAAGTTTTAGCTGTGCAAATACTCTCCTGGCCACTGCTGAGACCTGGGCATCCAGGCTCAGAGTAGAACATACACTCATCTTATTGAGATTCATAATGTGATTTTCATCCAAAAAAAAAGTGCAATAGGAAAGGATTGCTTCTTATTCCTACTTGCCATGGGTCTGATCCGGACAAATTCATGCTATCTGTAGAACCTGAAGTCAGAGGGAATATTTTTATGCTGATGGGCTTTCTCTTCTCTTCTGTCACCCATACTATACGTTTGTTTCTGTTTAGATGACTACTTTCCAAAGTTTCCCAGTTTAGAGGAACCTCATATAAACTAATCTACAGATAATATTTAGAACCAATGAAAATGTCACAGATTTTCCATCATAGTTCCCCAGAATATTGGATTATTGGTATTTTATCAGTCAATTATTTTTATATTTGGTGGAATTAGAAAAAACTTTCCACATTCTAGAAAGAAATTGTCAAAGAAACAGGCAATATTATTAATGAAAAGGTTCAGTGTATTCCTAGTTTGGCATTGTTGAACACTTTTTCTGATCCAAATGCTAATTTATTCCACAAAGATCTATTATAAATTTTTATTATTAATGTATTGACAATTAATAGCAAATAGAATGCTAAGATCCCACTTGACAACTACTTGCTAGCACATTTACCTTGGCCCTGAGTGTCAAATATTTGGAGAAATTAAAAAAAAAAATCCCCAAACATCTAAGATTGATCATAAGGCTTCATGTGTCTTATGTTGTTCAGCTCCCAATTTAAATTGCAGGGACTCTTTTTCTTCTTATTTCCCTTCTCTTTTATTTGGGCCTAGGCAAACTCATCAACTGAAACTCTAGTAGCTCATCTGTACTTTAAAATGTTCAAAGTTTCCACAGTTTTCTTTCTTTCTTTCTTTCTTTCTTTCTTTCTTTCTTTCTTTCTTTCTTTCTTTCTTTCTTTCTGTCAATGAAGATTCTAGTTTAAGATTATTCATTTGAAGTTTCAGCTTCCATTCTTGATGAGACTCCAAGGACACCTTTTCAAGACATTCAGCACTACCATTTAGAGGGCCCAGTGAATATATTAATTCTCCTTCACTGTCCCAGGAAGTTTTGTAATGTATCTCCTGTTGCAGGTAAGGAACAGCAAAAGAATCATTCGGATCATCTAAAGTACATATGGAAAGTGATTTGTAGGTACATTAACCCCTTGAGTACCCTAATGACCTATAAAATGGTACACTTAGAAAAGAAGAAACTCTGCATTTTTCTCTGGAGAAGCACTTTATCCTTATGTTGTATCTAAGTTCAGGATCACAGGAATTGTTAAAAAGAGTTTTACTTTCTATTAGTTTCACTCAAGTAATTTAATATAGTCCATATAGATAAGTATGTATGCAGCATTTCTCATTGACAAAATAAAATTGTATACACACACACAGAGTTTGTTTTTACCAGTATATCATTAGTTATAGAGGTATCTTTGTATAAAAGAGAATTACAAACTTGAAGTTGTATTTTGATTCCTTAGTATATCCTTAATGTTCTTCCTAAATATTTTGTGGGACAACTCTCATATCTGATGCAATTACTGCAGGAAACCATCTTCTAACCTAAGGGCAAGAATCATGCAACTGTCTAAAAATTGTTAAACTGCAAATCACAGTAGCCCAAGGCTGAATAATTCCGGGACTTGCAGTGCCACACATGATTTCTGCCCCTGTTGTTGCCATGTTTAAATCTAAATGCTAAATCAATAAACAAACCAACATGGAGCAAACTAAGCATGGATCATAGTGCAAAGAACAGAATATCATATAATGTGGAAGGTATTCTAAATGAGAAAGTCCACAAACAGAAATTCATTGTGTCAGTGGGTTCCAACTAAGGATTTAAAACTTGACTTGGTAAATCATCCTCATGTGGTAAATAAGACCATGAAAATAAAATCCTCACTGCAACATACTGAGATTTTGTGCATTCTTTGATCACTGAGTATTTCTGGAAATGTGCAAAACTGTTAAATTTTGCCCTGTTGCATGAGATATTTAAGATAGCAGCTTGTTTTTATCTTTCTGAACACTCCATCCATTCTTTTGTGCTTGATTCTAGTTTTACGTGGGTATTTTGTGTGTGCGTGCAAACTGCAGAAAGTGCAATGGAGAGAAGTAATTTTTTTATGTTGGAAGTGTGAAAAAAAATCCTAGAATGATTGACTGTTTTCTTAGTGTGTTGTCTTGAGGTGTCATGATGGGATGGAAAAAAACTATTAGGCATTATTTGTCTCCTAGAACCACAAATCCCACCCCACCTCCACCCAAAGAGGAAAAAAAAGGCCTCCTCACACCCAGGAAACCTGGTCTGGAAAAAGAACACAGAAGCAAGAATTTTGCTCAGTTTTCACTTGGTTTTTGCACATTTTGGGAAATAAATCTGCACAGAAATAGAAATGGGGGCTTGCACAAAATGTGTTTGTGCACAAATATTTGTCAGAAACAGGTGTGGCTTTTTGTGCAACAATTGAAAGGATTTTTTTTCCCTTAAAAGTTGAAACCTACAATTTTTGTACAGTACCCTATATGTGTTTCTGAGCAGATTCCCCCCTACCCCAGAAAAAAAAAACATGCTTGGCACAAAAATGACTGTTCTGGAAACATACAAAAAAAAAATTCTGTACCACTAGTGTCTTTTTGCACAAATCACACAATCTTGACACAAGAACCCATGTGTGTTATTGAAAAATGGTGTTTTTTGTTTTTGTTTGGCACAATAAAGATTGCTACCAGATACATACTTGGAGATGGGTTGTATGAATTTTTATTAAAAAAACTTCTGCAATTCTGCAAATAATTATTTCCCCAAGCAATTTGAGATATGTAAATAGCAGGTCAAATCACAATGAATTTTATTTTTCCCCCCACAGTGGGATACAGCTGCAGAAATTATTTGTCTTTGCAGACAGGGATGATCTACTCAGATTATTTTCATCCTTAGTTGAGGTTGACAAAATATTGAGTATTTTTTACATCTTTAAAGGAGAGACTTAAATTTGGGGACATGACCAGGCTCATCAGAAGAAAGCACTAAAAGTCTGATGATAATACAGACTCCAATATAAATTACAACCAATCCACCTTTGAGATTTTTTTTTGAACTTCCACTTTTGTACCAACTGAATTTCCTCCATATATCCAAACATGATAGATTTGTGGGAATGTATGCATATTTAATCCAGGATGCCAACACTATCGATTATGTGGCAGTTTCATTCTTCCTTTTACACCGCAGGAAGTTGGCATTAGATGTGAAAGGAATCATTCCTGCTGACTTGAATAAAATGATTTAGCATCCCCTCAGCTAAGACAATTGGGTTTTTTTTTTATATTTACATCACTTAAGGTAACTTTATCAGAAAGTGTTAACCACTTACACAATTACTTTTAAATCTTACCAGAAATTGTCTTCTAAGACATTTGTTAGTTTATGATCATCAATACAACCCAACCAACATTCATGAAAAACATTGGTAGGATCATGAATGTAGAGAAACGGGGCGGGGCGGTGACCCATGATAATATGGAAAATTGTACATCAGCCATGCACTAGTAGGTGAATGATGATAGAAGGAGAAAGAAATATTGATGTTTCTTTTCCCAAAGTTGCTTCCAGTTAGGGAACTGTTGTCAGTAAACTTAAGTGGATGATGGTTTTGTTATTGTCCTCTAGGTTGAGACCATGTGGTGTTAAGAACTTCATTCTGTACTTCCAGAAATTCTCCTTTATATCCAGAGTACTTATAAGAGATCATGGCATTCCTAGTGAAAGTATCTTGCCATTAGTTAATCAGACTTCCTGGTCAGGATGGTATACTCATGATATCTGAAGTATGTTCACAAGTCTGTCATTGTTTTCCCCATTTATTGATGATGGCATCCTGTAATAGCCCTCTAAAGTAGTAACAATCTCTGTGGGAGGATAATTTGAACTCTTGGTATTAAGCAGTTGATGTGAAGCTTGAATCTTCTCAGTATGTAGGATACTGGAATAAGGATATACCATCCAATATAGGTACCACAGCTGATCAGATTCAAGCTTAATTTAATGATACTTTACTGATTATACTAGATGTTACAGCCACTTATACCAACATAGAAAACCTGTGAGTCATGCAATAACTTTAATATTCCTTTTGTGGTAGTTTCCATCTGGAATCTCCCAACTACCACAAGGAGAGTAGAGAAAACTATCCCTGGTTAACAAATTCTTAATGTCTTTGTGGAACCATCAGCAACTCTTCCATTATAGTTTTCTATGAGCTGCCAAACCTACAGAGATTGCTGGTAAAAGCTGTCCTAAAACCACCAGTCAGGAGTCCTGAATTCTACCCTTTCAAGCATTCATTTCCTGTACATATCTTATGAAGCCAGTCACTTTTAGGACTGCAGTGATTGGCAAGGAGCTACTAAACTAAACAAAATACTATCTGCCACAGTATATTTTATGTAATTGAATGCAGACACTCCCAATGTCATCTCCAGTATATAGGAAAAACAACCACATACCTGCATATATACTTCAGAAACCACATCTGCAATCCAGGTCATTCCATAGTCATGGGCTGACCAACAAAAATTTCTTCTGAGTGAACATTGCCAGTCTAGTCTTGGCTGGTTTAAGTAAATAGCCCCCAAACGATCTGAGTGTATGAGTCTGATTGTATGAGAAGAGACAATCCTGCAAGTAACTTGGACCCAAACAAAGCAAAGCTTTAAAAGTAAAACAAAAACAAAACACTTTGTACTTTTCCCAGAAGTGTGAAGTGATTTTAATATTCATGTGATGTGCTCACTCCTTGGTGTACCTGTAACCACTCTGGCTGTCATAGGCTAGTTCCGCACTACACTCTTATAGCACGATTATTCCACTTTCACCATCCTATGGAAACCCGGGGTTTGCAGTTGGGGGGGGTGCGACTGGCCCCTCCCGAGACTGCAAACCCCAGGATTCCATAGGATGTTGAAAGTGGGATCATAGAGCTATAAGAGTGTCATGCGGAAATGGCCATATTTAGGAACAGCTGGAATTTCTGAACCTTATACAAAGATACCTTAATGTACAGTGTGTTTCAGAAGTTCAGTCTTGAGGTTACCAGCATGTACACTACCATCTTTAGTAGTCTTCCAATTCTAGGAAGAGGTGCAGTTGAAGTATTAGCTGAAGCTGCTAATAACGTAAGAAAACAGGAACTGAACTAATTTTACCGATTTATTTCTTTAGTTCTGTTTGCTAATCTCTCTCTCTCTCTCCCCCACACACATAACTAAATAGATCCTTCTGGAATCCAGAACAAACTAGTCAGAAATGGTGTTGTTGTTGTTTTTTAAACTTGGGGTGGAGAAGAGAATATTTCTCTGGATAAAAATTCTCTTGCTCATACCTAAGTGTATAAATATAAAGTTATTAAAATCATCTTCTGCTTCAGGTCTTATATAACAAAACAGTAATGATGGCCAAAAGTGTGTTTTCTGGATGGTACCTTACCAATGAGCAAGGCAACAAGATACAGTATTTAACTGCATCTTTACCATAAAACACAGCTGGAAAGTTCAGTGGAAGAAAAATATCAACTAGGGGATATTTTAAAGGCCATTATTGGACTTTATCCCAGAAAAGGCTAAATAAATTGAAATATGTTTTATGTCATTATGCATATTCTTCTGTGATAAAAATAGATTTATATTTCATAGTTGCACAAAGAATGTACAACTGGGGAATTATAATAAAAAAGAAAAAGAAGCAATCAAGAAAGAAAGAATATTCCTTATATCCCTTTACAAAGGAAGTAATAAATTACTTCTGTGAATAATTTCAAAGACTTCAATATGCTGCATGTATCTCCCAACTGACTTTTTTTGGAAGGAGAAACAGCTGTAAACCCATTGAATAAAGAGTATAGAACAATTCTTGGGTTTTTAATGCAGAGAACAAGGATGATAACCACAATATTTATTAAACAGAAGCATCCCAATAAAACCTTTTTGAACAGTCAAGGAGTATTGTCTAATCAACAACGGGAAAACATGTGAAATGCAAGGAAGTAAAAATACCAGAGTAAAGTGAAGCTACCTTTGACATAAAAGTTATGTTTGGAATAAAGGTATGTTTTTTTTTTCTGAATTAAAAGGAAAGAGAACTCATTCATATATTCCATCTATATTTATATGAATGGTTTTTCTTTCTCTTTATTTCAGAAAAAAGAAAACATACCTTTATTCCAAACATATATTTATGTCAAAAGTAGCATCACTTTACCCTGCTATTTTGACTTCCCTGCATTTCACATGTACGAGGAGGGCTATGAAGCACCAAAGAAAAATATGTTTATGAGAGACTCAATGGATTTTTCTGTTGACTTGAATAGAATTTTATCTTCAGACTAGTAGACATTGTAGACAGGTTAAAAGCCACAACATATTTGTATTCACTGCATTAATAGTACTGTACAAGTTAGTACACTTTCCTGGTCTGCCTTGACAACAGGTGCAGCCTGTTGTCTATCCACCTGCGATAATAAGTGAAGTTTGTTCCTTCACAAGGAAAAGTCAGGAAGCCATGCACCAAATCAATTTTAGAGCATGCTGAGGCGCTTTTCACATGGCATTTCCAATGCAAAAGGACCCCTTGAGCATCACACAAATGTGAGGAGCAGTCGACACAACACACTCACATTTGTGTGATGCTGCAGGGCCTGACACAGACCACGCACACATTTTTTCATTTTCGGCTTGAAGCTGAAAATGCTGCACGGTTGCTCATTGCTCCCGGGCCTCGCGCACACTTACATTGCATGCAGAGCCTCGGGAGCCAGTCTGGTCACTCTTCCTGTCTCAGTGCAGCCTGAGAAGGTCCCAGGCTGCACTATGAAAGGAAGAGGCGGGGCTCTCGCACAAGCAGGAAGCTCGTGCAGAGCTAAAGAAACCTGGACATGAGGGCCTCTCACGAGAGGCTGCTCACACGAGCACCACACCCCAGTGCTGAGAAGAGGTAGGATCGGAAAGGGCCGTATCGCAGAAATGGGCAAACCATTTCATTTCATTTTGGCCCCCCTCCTTCTCTCCCCATCCCTTCATGAATATATTTGCAAATATTGGCAAGGTCTTAATCTTAACTTTATATATTTATTCCATGGGCAGGCAAGCAGTAATAATGAGCTCAGAAATGAAAGTTTAGGTGGAAACCAATGGGCAATTTTATTTACCTATTTAGGATTCCTTGAGATGTGCAACTAAGGAGGGAGACCTGATGTGGGAGTAACTGAGACTGGGGTCACCCCTAGACCACCTCCCCAGTTTCCCTGGGCAATACACCAGAGCCTGCCACTACTGGAAACCCAGCCACAGGATAACACCCAAAGTCAATCAACTTAAAGTGAAGTCAAAATCCTCAAATCAGCCCCAAAGAGAGCTTCCTCACCCCCATCTCTTACAACATGTAAAGGTAGTCCAAAAAAGCCCTCCTTCCACCAAAGGGTTCCATTGATGTTCACCTGACTCATTCTTTCTGTCCCTGCTACCTGCCATAGATAAGGACAAGCATCTACTTAGGGCTATTCCACCCCCAAGACTGGCCAAAACAACTCTAACTCCTTGTTGCAGATCCTGAAGGAAAATCTGGTTCCCTTGAACTGATAAATGTTAAACCTTCAGTTCTATAGAGCTCAGGACACCAATAAACAATGTCAGGATGAGGCAAAAATTGGCCCAACCCTTTTCTTAAGGTGTTGCACATTTATCTATTATCTCACCAACACATAGTCTTCCTTCACCAGTCAAACTTGTTTGGCTAAAATGGTCAAGAATGAAAGGAACATGCTTAGCCAAGTGGCATGAATGACCTTAAGTTTGTAATTGTTTGGATGATGAGAGCTTTACCTTTCAAACATCCCAAATCATTATCATATATAAAAAGGAAAAAATAAATAAATGTAATAACCTTTAAAAATCTTTTCAGTGGTGGCTGCGGACATGTGCTTGCTGAGGATGACCATCAGCTCACCGGAAGAATAACTGCTCACCAATTGCCACAGCTGAACTTTCTCTACATCTCCTACTGTACTATTATGAGGATTTAAATGTGTGTGAGGGCTTACCAGGAAGACCATAAGGGTGAGCTCACAACCAGTACTATGGGTGTATGAATCTCCCCCCGAGCTGTAACCAGGTGACTTGGGCATAGCAGGTGGCAAATGTGTGAGTAGCAAGCATATTATATGCACTCGAAGGCCAATTCTAAACCCCAGTTCTGTTTATGGTGTCAATGACCTCACCTGAAAAACCTGTAGCCCCTTCAGGGTCATCAAGATGTGAGACAGGGAGACAACTAGTACAGCTCTCTGGATCCCTTGGAAGTATTGTTGAGTTGGTGGATACTTCAGATTTCTTGTTCTTTTCCAAGGCATATAAATGAGCAAGACATTGATATATCCCTTACTTGACTCTTTAAATGCTCTCTTCTGAGCCCTGCGCTGCCTGTCCTGTTCCAAAACTTGTAGCCTAGACAAAATAGCCTTTGTGATATCTGCCCCTGCTCAAAGGAGGAAGAGTCCACTAGAAGATAGTGCTTGGGAGGAGGTGGCTTCTTTGCTGGGAGCATTGGAACCTTAGCCTTGCAGCCCCCGCCCCCTTTTTATGTGCTGTGCTGCACACTTAATTCATGGCCCAAACACTCAAGCCAATCTAAAAATGAAAAAGTAACTGCTAGCATCCAGTTAATAATTGGGCACAATGCCCTGGATGGTTGGCAAAAACAAATAAATAAATACTCAGAAAACATTTCTCATATTCACACCAGGCTAGTAAATAGGACCATAGGCAGAGAGAAAGAAAGATAGGGGAAAAATGAAAGTGAAAATAAAAGCATAGCAAAGCAAAGCAAACCTAAGCTGGAGCATGTGTCTCCAGACCCCCATTAGAGGCCTAAATGCATGCAGGCCACAACCCAACGAAGGGCATATTAGGGGGTGACCATCAACCCAAGACTTAGGCCAGACTGTGTGTATGGGGGGTGGGGGCTGATCCAAACCTTGAAGTCACAACAAAGTCAGTCCAGTTAGAAGTGGGGAAGGAGGCAGCAGGTATGGATGAAAGACAAAAGGAGATGGGAAAGTGGCACAACCACAAACACACACCCACTGGAGCCACCCCAAGCCTGTCAAATGGCAATGACAACATTTTAACTACCTCACCATCATGTCCTGGCAACACCCACCCCCAGCTGTTGAGTTGTGCAACCAAACAAACATGCACATCCAAGACCCTGCACTGGCCAACTGCCACACTATGAAAGTCAATAGCCCTCAACAGGGACTTATCAATAGATCTGGCTCTCTAGAAGAAGTTAAACAGCAGCAAAGGTGAGCAGAATGCTGAAGCAAAACTGATCCACACACCAACCACTATGGCAGTGATTCCCTTGCTGTAAAAGCAAAGAGGAGAAGCAAGGGGAAGCACAAGCTTAAAAAGGGAGCTCATGCTCTGCCTCTCCCACTCTGCACCTCAGCACTTGATACCAGAACATGAATGCTTGTTGGCCTCTATTCTTGGGAAGCCAGCAAACGTGATGTAGCATAAAAGGAGGGGAATTCAAATAATATTTATATCCTTCTGTGTGTCCATATATCTACACTGCTGTGTGATTGCTGCCTCCAGAGACCTTTCCCATTGCCAAAAACAGGATTCAGTTATATGAAATGTTTCCATCTTTATTAAGGCTGCCCTGCTCATGGGGGCTACCTGATAAACATAAAGGCATAAGTGTTGAGTTTAGGTATAAATGTAAGCCATCTTCAAATCTTTTGACATAGGATGGAGTATAAGTATTTCAACAAGAGCAGCAGCAACAACAACAACAAAAGCCATACATTTCCACCCTCCAAAGAAGGCAATTAGCAGGGGCATTAACATATAAGCTGAGACTCAATTTAATATATTTGTATATGTATTTATATTTCTATACCACTTTTTTCCCCAGAATGGGACCCAAGGCAGCTTCCAAAAATAAGTTAAAAACATTAAAAACATAAAACACATTTAAAAAAAACCTATAACAATGTGGAATTTTAAAAACAGGTTGACAAATAAATAAAAGCTCCACAGGAAATGGAGAACAGGGAGTTGGCCAGCCTAGCCTCCCATGGAAGAGCATTCCATAGAAGGCTCTCTCCTGTGTCCTCACCACGCAAGACTGGGATGGTTGCGGAATTGAGAAAAACCCTTACCCAGCAGATCTTAGAGCTCTAGCTGGTTTGTATAGAGATATACAGTTTTTCAAATAGTCCAGATCTAAGTTGTATAGGGCTTTTCAGATTATAACCAGCACTTTAAATTGTTTCCAAAAATGAACAAGTAGCAGTGAAGCTGTTTTAACAAAGGAGTCATGAGCTTCCTATAACTGATCCCAGTCACCATTTTGGCTGCTGTGTTTTAAAACCACTGAAGTTATGGAACAGTTTCCAAAGGCAGACCCACATTGAGCTTGTTACAGTAATTCAACAGAGATGTAATCAAGGAGCATGTCACTGTAGTCAGCTCGGACTTCTCAAGGAACAGGCGCAGCTGGCACACAAGTTTCAGCTGTGCAAATGCACTCATGGTCACTCCTGTCATCCAGGTTCAGAGCTGATTATTAACAAATAACAAATAAAACAAAAGTTTTATTTGTTAAAAGTAAGTAAAGTCATCCCTCCATATCCAAGTATTCTATATCCACAGATTCAATCATCCATGGCTTGAAAATATTTTTTAAAAAAATCTAAAAAGCAAACCTTGATTTTGCCATTTTATATAAGGGATGTTATTTTACTATGCCATTGTGTTTAATGGGACTTGATCATCCAGGAACTTTGGTATCCATGAGGGGTCCTGGAACCAAATCCTAGTGGATACCAAGGGCCCACTGTAGTAATTTATCTCCGTGTCAAACCTCAGGTAGCAACAATAATATTTTAAACAGAGAGAATAAAGAAAGGTTTCTCATTATCTGCTCCAAGTGAGCCATAATCAATGATAGCTAGAGCTGAACCAATTTTTTTCAGAAAACATTTTTCTGAGAAAAGTTCTGATCTTTTCTCATTCTCTCATCCCTACAAAATATAAGACAACTCTATAAAATTATTTCTACATTTTCTTGTTCCTCATTTTACTTCCTTTAAAGTTCAAACTAAACTCTTAAAGTTCAAACTAAACTTTTTAACTCCACTGTCAGGGAAGCCACTACTATCTTGAGCAGAGAAGGAATCTCATACAAGAAGCAGTTTTCCATGCGCATAGGTGTGTAGTGAAATATCACTGGATTTGTATTTTTGAGCAAAATCTACATGGGGTCTGGAGGTGGAGAAGGGAAATAGCCACCTCCACCAACAGTAACATACTGTAAATTTTCAGATCTGAGATAGTCTAGGATTCTTTTAATGCAGGGCTGACTTAATTTTTAGCTGAAAAAAGTCAGACAGATATAGTGGTGCTGTGAATAAAGACTTTACAATTGTGACCTGTGATAAGCTGCATGCTGCTATATCCACTGACACTTAGAGGAAGACAGAAAAGTGTACCTGACTTTTTTATTTGAAATTTCATTTCTGAGACATTTGTCACAAGTTTGGAGAAAAGCCTTCACTGTTGCTCCCAGCAGAAGAGGAGTTATTTCTAATTTTGGTCACCTTTGCACTTTTTTGATATGTGTAGCACAAATCCATCCTGTTCAGTTTCTTCCTTCCTCCCCCTCCTTTTTTTTGTAATAAGATCAATAGATTGGAAACAACTTTTTCCATCTGTGCGTAGGCATTTAGGGCCCCGAAAGTGAACCTTGTGAAAATTGTTATTGCTGTTCTTCAGGGTGCTTTCATAGCTTTCTTTCTTATGCAAGGAAAAGGAAGCTTTCAGCACAGTTGTTAACAGTATCAAAGGTAAAAAACTTGCACAACCAAGTGTACTGGAAGGTTCATAAATGCTTGTGAACTTTGACCAATTTATAGCATCTACTGGAAGTCAGCCAATAAATAATAGCTTCTGCTGAGGCAAGGCATTGAGGTTTGTAGGTAGTTCAACAACAAAACAAAAAAAATTCTAGGGACAGCAAATTGGGATAAAAATTTTCAGTGAGATGATTCATTCAGTCTTCATAAAATGTGAGAAAAATGAGGAAAATGAGATTGCTTTTCAATATTTTCAGTTCTTCTTATTTCACAGACCTAGAAAGTTAGTTTTGTTTTTCAGTTTGTTTTTTGCTGTGTGTTAACCAAATATGTATACTTATTACAGCACTGGTTGATGCGCAGCATTGGTGCTCTTACTCTTCACATTAGTATTGTGGCTCCATCACATTTTGGGAGCGGGGTAATGCATGAAACTTTCATCCAGTGAAAGAGGACCATTCTGTGTCTCATTCCCAGATAATTGTAAACACTAGTCTAAATAAGTTTAACGATTAATCAAATTGTGTCCTGAGGGGAAAAAAGTGGATGTAAAATACAACTAAATCTAAAATCCAAAATTGAAATTTTATTGCCTGTCATTTATTGCCCTTCATCCCCAGTACCCACATGGCCAAGAAGGGGAGTGGCCTCTGCATGTATTAATGTGACTTCAGACCATCTTTACTGAAAACAAAGGCCATTTCCTTATTACGCTGTTATAGTGCTATTATTCCACTTTCAACATCCTATGGAATCCTGGGATTTGCAATTTAGGGTAGGGCATTTAGAATTCTCAGTCAGAGAGCTCTTTGGCCTCAGTAAACTGTAAGCTGTGATATTCAGAAAAGATACAAAATATTGGTCAGATAACCACAGTCAGGTAGTGTTCTTATTACAGTTGCAAGCTTATTAAAGGGGAGGGAAGGTTTATGTAAATAATCAAATAGTAAGATAAACAAATAAGGTGATGAGATAATTTAGCATTGCATAAGTCCTTTCACAGCATGCTCCCATCCCAAAATGGGGATGAGAGAAAGACAGAATCATGATAATGCTTTTGCATGACATCATCGTGGTCCCATCCATCTCCTCAAGTGGCACATTTGCAAATTAGATCATAAATACTTGTGAACTTCAACCAATTTCAACAAATGACACACAGTCGCACCACCACCCCACACTTACCTGTCCTGCAGAAGCTGCAAAAGCATGATGGCTGTGCTTCCTGCCCCAGTGCAGCCTGGGGAAAAACCCAGCTGTGCTATGAAAAGAAGAGGTGTGGCCATCACGATCTGTTCCACAGGGAGCCAGCCAGCATGGAGAGCAGTGCTCCCATTATGCTCCCCTCTCAGCAGAGCCACTGACAGGATTCCCACCAGACGAGTTTGTGAAAAGGTGGGGTGCAGAAAGGGCCTTGGTAGTTTGAAACACGTATATGAAGCAATTCGTACAAAATGCTTTAAAAGGTCCTGGAATGTGTTGTGGCCTTGCAGCGCCAGGGATTCCTGGATGAGACAGATTATCTAGATCCATTTCAATCTGGCTTCAGGATTGGTTATAGGACAGAGGTAGCACTGCCCACTTTGGTGGATGACCAGTGCTGGAAACTAGATGTGGGGGATATGTCCCTCTTGGTTCTGCTGGGCATCTCAGCAGATTTCCATACCTTCTGGGCCATTTTTATAGGATGGGAACTGGAAGCACTGTTTTATAATATATTTGGTCCTTCTTGGACAGACACACCCAGAAGTTGGTGCCAGGGAATCCTATTTGACACCCTGACCATTGGTCTGTGGTGTCTCTCAGGGTTCAGTTCTATCCCCTGTGCTATTTAACAACTACATGAAACTGCCTGGAAAAATTGTCTGGAGCCTGGGGTTTGGTGTCACCAGTAGGATGATGATGCGCAATGCTATCTTTCCTTTCCTTGTAACTTCAGGCAAGCTCTTTCAGTACTAAACCAGTGTCTGTTGTCAGTAATAGACTAGATGAGAACAAACAAATTGAAACTTGATCCAGACAAGACACTGGTGTCAGAGTCCAACTCCCTGCCTGTGCCTCACTGCCAGCAAGGGAGAGGAAATGAGAATACTTGCTGCAAGAAGGAGGTGGAGGAGGAGGAGGAGGAGGAGGCTGCAAGGAATGTCCGATACAATGGCCTTTTCCCCATTTTGTTTTTAAAACAGGGCAGCGCGTCCTCCAGCGAGGACGTTTGCACTTGGGGGCGAAATGGGTCCGGACTACTTTCTGTAGTTTCAGACTTAAGCCCGCTCCAGAATGACCAGAACTGGTGGTTCGCTGTGCTATTGAAAAACTGCTTAAAATAGGTCTTTCAATAGCCCTGCATACCCCAGTCCGTCGCTGTGCTCCTGTGTAGATCTGCAGGCTTGCACCAGCGTGAGGCTGCAGATCTTCCGGGGGCGGGCTTCCGGCTGGTGAGCTTCTCCGGTTGGTGGAGAGCCTCCACCAACCGGAAGCCTCCATTTTCATCCCCGGAGCAGTGTGTAGCACAGGCATGCACTGCTCCGGATCAGCATGGATCGTCGGAGGGAGCGCACCAGTCCGGTGAGTAACAGACTGCCCCGTTTTCTTCCCAAAGTGTGAAAAAGCCCATTAACTATTAAGGAAACCACAGAGCTGAGCCAGGTCAAAGTCCAGTCCCAACAATCAGAGGTCCATCCTGAGGGGTCAAGGGAGCCAGAACACAAAAGTTGTGAGGCTTGCAAGTAATTTGCAACAAGTAAAGAGGAAGCCACACTGACAGACCTAAATTGCCACAAAGAGAGGTGTTACTTGTCATTGCTTCCTTTTCTAGCCAACACAGTTTCCCTCTGAACTGCCCGTTTCAGCCTTCTTCGTGACTGGGGGAAAAGGGGCTCAAGTGACTTTAATTCTTCCAAATAACTGCTGATTCCTTCTCCCTTGGAGCTGGTTGGGGCAACTCTGCCTCCTCTTGTCCTTCAACTGCTGGAAATGTTTGCAAGTTGGTTTGGTCAGTCACTGGCTCTGTTCCTGGCACAATTAGTTGTTCCTCAACTTCAGAGCCATCATCTATCACAACTGGTGCTTCTGGTCAGCCAGAAGACAGATCAGGCAACAGAGCTTCATCCTGTACATGATGGGCTTACAACCCTCTGCAATTTCAGGTTCATAGCTTGGGTATACTGTTGGACTCAATCCTGAGCCTGGAAACCCATGTTTTGGTGGTGGTCAGAAGTGTGTTGACACAATTAAAACTGGTGCTTCAGCCATGCCTGTCCCTTGAGATGCCAGATCTGGCCACAGTAATACATGTTTTGATTACATCACATTTGGATTACTGTAACACACTCTAGGTGGGTCTGCTTTTGGTAACTTCACCAGGCTCAAAACACTGCAGCTAGACTGCTGAACATGCTGATTGTAGGAAGCATATATTTCCCCTGCTGAAACAGCTTCAATAGCTATCAGTTCATTTCCAGGCAGAATTAAAAGTACTGGTTGTGACCGATAAAGCCCTATACAGCTTAGGTCCAGGTGATCTGAAAGGTTTTATCTCCCTATACAAGCCTACCCAAGTTAAGATCTTTGGGGGAAGGGTTTTCTTTCATTTCCACCACTATTACAAGTATGACTGGTGAGGACCCAAGAGAGAACCTTGTCAGTGGCTGCCAATCACTTTTTACAGGCAAGAAAGACCTACCAGTACTTATTTAAACAGATCTTTAACTTTAAACTGCTTGGGACAGGCAATGGATGTGATGGGCAAGAGGTTTTACTGAGCAAGACGTTTTAATATGCTTTTAAACTAATTTTTAAGTGGAATGTTTATTTCAGATAGTTTTAGCTGTATTTTTTTTTAACATATGGTAAAAATAACTTTTTGAGAGAAAAGCAGGAAATAAAAAAATAAATAAAAATATTTAAACCATCATAGCTTGGTGATGATTTACCAAAACAAGGGAGAGATAGTCTGAAAAATATTATATTGCATATTGCTGCATGAACCAAGGAAGAAAAAAATGAATGTACTAGAGCTAGTCAAAATGAAATCTTTTTATTGACCATGTTTTTTCATCTGTATGGTCATATCACAAAATTGTTTGTGAAACATCCCTACAAGCTCAGATTTGACAATGAAATAAAATAATCTGAAGATGGATTTTATAAACAAATTTGTATAGATAATTCTTGTGTGCCTGCTTTGGAAGGGACTGGAATGTGAGGCTTAGATGCTAAAAATATTAAATACTCAAAATGCAGTGTTTCAAAATATTGATTAAAAAACCAAAATATTTCCTCATTTTCACACAGTAGCAAATTCATTCATAGTACTACAAAAATTAAACTGCTTTCAGGTCACTGTGGTGCCAATAATAGCATTACTTTAAAATATTTTTGAATAATTCATAAGCACAAGAATAACATTCTGACATTTACCTGATCTATCCTAAAGATTAGACTCTAATGGGAAACTTGATCATATGCACTAGCTGTTTCTAGGGAACAGTGGTGTGGGAGGGAGACTCAAGTAGGTCTGAATGGCAGATTGAGGCTACTGCCTTTTTAGTAAGGTCATCTTGATGTCAGGTGCTCAAATCCTGCATAAAGAGGGAAGATAATTGCTCCTTGGTCACCGTGGCATGAGCTTTGAGTTAACCCTAACTACAGTATAAGAGGTGTTGGATACTCTAATAGAGAAGTACCATTCTGAATTCCTTAGCTTTTAAAGGTAAAAGAGACCACTACAATCAAATGTCATGACCCTTTTGCAGATGAATGGTCATACATGTTGGCAGTTCCTTCCAGCATTATGCTGGGAGTTCTGGGAGAACAAAGCACATTTCTCAGATTGCTTCAAACAATATGTTTTATTTTTCACACAAGCAATCTGATCACTTGGTATGTATTTGAATGGAAGTTGCTGCCCAGTGCAATACCTTTGTATTGCTATATTACATGGCATGTAAAAATGGTTTCGAAAGTCACAGTATGTTCTAAATCAGAAACTCAATTATTGATGTGGACCAGATGAATAAAACATGTTATTTCAGTATTGAGACAGCTACACTGATATTGACCTATGAAATCGCTTAGGATCTAGATGTCTCAGTGACTTCCCAAAAGGAAACTATCCCTACATGAAGAGGGTCTTTTTACATTTCTTTATAATTTAGAGGGCCTTTTTACATTTCTTATAACCATTGGAGGTAGGCTGCCTGATAAGGAAACATAAGTCTTCTTTCTGGTGTTGTCCCTTTCTGGTGTTGTCTCCTCAGAGAGATTCACAGAAGTCAGTTATTCTAAGAAACTCCTAGTTGTACTAGAATTTGTTTTCTCTTTCTTTCTTTCTTTCTTTCTTTCTTTCTTTCTTTCTTTCTTTCTTTCTTTCTTTCTTTTTCTTTTCTATTTAGCACCTCCCTGGAGTAATCTTCCCCAAAAGCCAAAATAAAATATATTTTGCACCCAAAATAGCATACATGTAGCATACATACACAGAGAGATGTATTCAAGGGACAGACTGAGTAGTGCATTTTTTACATTCTCCTTCTCTACATTTTATAAGCTCAGTGTTGTTGTTTTTTAATACTGCCTCCTTCAGTTTATTTTTCTCAAGCAAATATGCTAACCTAGGTAATCTTATGAAAGGCAAACAGATAACGCTTGAGAATGCAGTGCTTATGAAGAGACTATAAGCTCTGTCAAAGAAGTTATTTGTATTGACTCGCTGGAGAAATTATTGAAACCAAACTAAATTTGGAACAAAAGATGCACTGTAGTAGTTGAGTGCAAACAGTACAACATTTAAGGGGATCTATAAACTAATGAAATAGCTGTTTGACAGAAGAATGAACTGGCAGAATATCCTGAACAAACATTTCAAAGGCTCTTCTGAAACTATATTTCTAGTTATGGAGGACAACTACTGACTGTGATGACACTTTCATAAATATAGTCCTGTATCTAAAATCACTATTTGGTCTTTCCTTTTCCTATGATTTTGAATCTAATGATGAAGAGCTGTTCAGTTTCTGATGTCCTCAATATGTCTTCATGTTCTCAAAAGAAAGTTGTGAAAGGAGAAAGAAAATAACAACACACAAATGGCATTTGCACAGTACCAACCAGAGATGTGTCAAGGGAAAATTGTAGTTTAAAAATATAATCCCTATTCCTAAACATATTTATCCATGAATAAGTTCCTGAATGATAGCATTTGAGTGAGTGTGTTTAGGAATGGAGCCAAAGAAAAACATTCTAATCCATAACTGTTATCATTCCAAATGAATTAAAATGGAACTAAGTCCAGGACCCCGTAGATTTATATGGCATATTTATTAGAACCTTATGTTTGTGTGTTTATCACTGAAGTTTACCAGATGGAGCAGGGTTATGTCAAGGACATTTTCACTTTCTGTGTATAGTTGCCATGCTCTGAAAATAATTGCTGCTTCTAAAGTCTGTAAAATAGATATAGGTGCCCCAGTGGTATGGGAGGGGGGCAGCTAATCCTATCGTGGCAATACTAGATCCAGATTCCTAGGTCACACAGGTGCTTGAATAACCAGACCACTGTTCTGTGATGGAAATGTGGAAAGGCATATAATTTTGGAAGAATGTAAGAATATCAGAAGATAATAACATGAAAAGCTCACAGAGGTCAGCCATATGCCTATGGGAGGCTATGTCTGGAATCATCCACTGTGTCACCTATCATTGAATAAGTCACTTTTTTGACTAGGGCGTAGGAGCAGAAGAAGAATGGTAGCAAAAGCTGTTTCTGTCAGGAGATAAAGTTGCTTTGTTGGCTGTGAGCCACTCAGGAGCTGAGAGGACAGTCTCATCCCCTGTCGGAAACCATGATTCCTCCTTTCTGCTTCCCGTTCTTCTGACAATACAGTGACACCGGCCAATAGGATCTTGGCCTGTAAATGCAATAAATTCCTTCTGCTTGTGTTCCCCATTAACTGCCTCTGCTACTAGAGGTAGTGTACTACCATTATGAAATGTATCCCATTGAGCATCTTATTCTCCTTTTTAAAGGATTCCAGGTTAGTGACCCTCCTAATAATAATGTCTTCATCAATCATCTTTGTTTGTAGCCCACTTTTTCCCTAACTTTGGACCACAAAGCAGCTGGCATATTAAAACAATACGACTAAAAACATATAAATAATACATACTAAAAGAGCTTTTAAAAAGAGATTTAAAAAAACAATTAAAATTAAAACAGAACTGCACCTCCTAGCCAGTTCTTTAAAAACTTTGCATATTAAAATTCCTGCCTGAATGAAAAGGTCTTTGCCTGCCACTGGAAGGACAACAAAGAGGGGGTGATTCTGGCCTCCCTGGGAAGGAATTCCATAGGCTCGGGGCAGCAACTGAAAAGGCTACCTCTCATGTCCCCACAAACTGTGCTTATGGTAGTGGTGGGAATGAGAGAGCAGCCTCTCAGATGATCTTAGGCTCAAGCCAGTCCATATAGGGAGATACAATCTATCAAGAAGCCTAGACCTGACCCATATAGGGCTTTATAGGTCATAACCAATGGTTTGAATTGTTCCCAGAAACAAAATGGTAAACAGTTGCATTGTTTCAACAGATGTGTGGCGTGGTCTCTGCAACCAGCCCCAGTTAGCAGTCTGGCTGCAGCTCTTTGAACCAGCTCAAATTTCTGAATGCTCTTCAAAGGCAGCCCCAAATAGAGCAAGTTGCATTCCAGGGGTCAGTCAGTTTCAACAGAATCACCTGCTGAGGTTACAGGAAAATCCCCAACGTTACAAGGCCGTACACCCCCACTTCCTGAGGTGGTTTGATTGGTAAACATTAATTGACATACAATATAAATTATATCCTGCTATGACTGATAAGATTGCTGGCAAAGAGGAACTGGCTGCACATATGTATTGTCAAACTAGGTCAGTGTCATGCTGTTCTTTGGAGACTGTGGCAGCAAGGAGGAGGATTCTGACTCTGAGGCAGAGACTTCCCCAGAAGCTGAAGTGTCCCCAGAAGCTGCTTCAGAGGGAGATAATACACAACAACGACAAGGGCCTGAGCCAGGGGAACAAATAGAGGAAGACATAGCTGACACACCTACTTTGCAGCAGAGATGCCGTGAAGGGGAGGACTTGTGTCACTCGGCCCATTTAAGTAGTAAGCAAGCCCTAATGAGGGAACACCTGTGGCGACAGCAGCCATAGATAAAAGAGTGCTCCAGCTGGCCTTTCCTCTTAGGGTCAGCAATGGGTCTCCTTGGCCCTGAAACCCTGTGCTGTGCTCTTGGATCTGGTTGTCTTGGAACTCTGCCTTTTTGGACTACGGTTTGGATTTGCCCCTTTGGATTTGTTTGCTCTAGGCTTCCTTTCTGTTTGGACTTGACTCTCACTTTGTAAGTAGGAGCTGTGCTGCTTGTGAATTACTATCTGCTCTGCTGTAGACATGACAGTCAACTTGGGACCTCAGGGCATGGCTAGGTCATAGTCAGAAAGCTTTGGTGATAATGGACTTGCAAATCTCTCCCAATGGTTCAAGCCTTTAGAAACAATACCACCTAAAACTGCCTCCAGAGAATGACTGACTTTCTTCAACCTCTTCTTCTGTCCACCAAAACTCCCCTTTTGCCTCTCACCTGTCCTGCAGTTAAGGAGCTTTCACTGTTCCCATCAGTCCCTTTGTCACCTAATGCTAAGATCATTAGCTCATTCTGGACCCTATTTCTACCCTACCAGAGAGCCATTAACACTATCCCCCTCAGGGAGGAAATAGAGTATTTAAACCCTGGCTCTGAGCCAGACAACTTGTAATATAGTACTCTGGATGTAGATCATCACTATAATGCTCCAATTTCTGTTTTTCTAGTACCTTCAAACTCTTAGGCCCTTTTTGCATGGCATTTGCCATGTGAAAGGGCCCCTGGAGCATCGTGTGACTGCGAGGAGCAATCCACATGATGCACTCACAATTGTGCAATGCTCCAGGACTTGGTAGGTGCTGATCACACACTATTTCATTTTCGGCTGTGAGCCGAAAATGCTGCACAATCATGCATCACTCCAGGGCCTTGAGCACACTTGCCGTGTGTGTGGAGCTCTGGAGCTGCAGTGCTCATGCTTCCTGCCCCAGCTCAGGAAGGAAGGAAGAGGAGGTGCTCTTGCTCAAGCAGGCAACAGCTGCAGAGCTGAAGGAACCAGGACACGAGAGCGTCTCGCTACAGGCTGCGCCCGCAATCCCTGCACTCCAGCTCTGCAAAAAGGTGAGTTGTGGAAAGGTCCTTAGTCTGGGCCACACTGCTTCATCTCTTCTCTCTGGGTAGGTCAACATCACCCATTTCACCCTGACTTCTTGCTATCCAATTCTTCCTTCCTTTCCTTCATTTAGACTTATATGTTTGTGAGACTACTTGGATCTTGTGTGTGTGTGTGTGTGTGTGTTCATTCCCCCTATGCAACAAACCTTCTTTGACCCTCCAGCTGGTGTTCCTGCATTAGTATCGGTATATACAGGTGTAAAAGATCCTGCTAAGTTACATCCCCTCTTTCAGTCCCCACTTTCAGCTAATGTTCCTACTGTTCCATGGAGGCACTGGCATCATGGGTGGACCTTGGAGTACCCACATTTTAGGTTAGCACCAAGAGCCAACAGAAATCCATCTAGATCCATCAGCTCACTGAGGTTGACTATGTTAATTAATCCCCACCACTGAAGAGGTTTGGAATCCCAGTGAGTCTAAATCTGACCAGGTAATGATTTGTCCATGACAATGGAACTACAGAGAGTTCCTCTGAACAAAATCATCATCACTTCATCCAGCACAGAAAGCAAGGTCCTGAGGTGCCTAGCAGCATAGGCCAGATACCACTTGGGACAGACCCACAATTGTAATGGAGGCCATGGAGTTCTGAGCCACTATTGATAAGGCAGTCTCAGCATGGATTTTGATGTCCCTCAGTACTACTGGCTATGGAGACTTTAACACCAACTGCAAGACCACCTCAGTTAGCTCAGAAAGGGAGCCTGTTGGGCAGTGGGGTGGGTGGTACAACAACAGAATCCCTATTTTGTCCTGGCTACCTGTCTTTAGGTATTAACATTCAAAACCTGCAGACTGTAGGATGGGATATGTTGTCAGTGGGATGGAATTGCAATAGAGCACTGCAACTCCACCTCTGTGCCCTCCCAGGTCTCGCCTGCTGCTGCATCAAAAAACCTGGCAGGCAGAGCTGAGACAGATTCCCCCCCCCAGTCTCATACAATGAGGTCTCCATTGTCCAAAATATGGGTGACTCAGGGGTCCATCCATGATGCCAGTACCTTCATGTGACAGAGGGGAATTAATTATCTCAATATTAAGAGGCCTGTGAGAGAGGGATAACTTTAATGGGATCTACCATCTATGTTTATGGGATCCTTGCAGGAAAGAACCAGCCAGAGATTGCAAACATAAAATTAAAAATCTGTTTTTATTGAAAGAAATCTATACAAGCATGCAAAAAAAAATCCAAGCACTTGCTCATGCATAGAAGAACTAGCCAAATATAAAGGCAGGAAAGTGTGGATAGAGGACACTCAGGGTTGAGACAATATTTACCAGTCCAAAAAGCAGGGAGGAGAGCAGATATTAGATAGGCACCTAAGGACAGTTCTTGTTCAGGAATCAATCAGACAGCATGACGTTCAGACTGGTGAGAAACTGTACTCAACTGCTCAAAATCAGGGATTCTTATACTTGAAAAATATCCTGTGGGTATGGATGTGAATCACTCTCCCAATCAAGCAGACAATGGGATTTGCAAAACAAACAAGGAAGTCCAGACAAAGCTAATGGTCTTAGTGTTTAGGTGACAAAAGAATAATGGCTGTTTTAATAGTTCAGTATTGTGGAGAGGTTGGAAAGACAACAGGGAAGCATCATCTGGGGAGAAGTCTTCAAGGTAATGTCAGAGCAATGGTGGATGATGGGAGCTACACAAAAACCCCAGTAGCACTTCCCTCCAGCACTGAGCTCTGGCAAAAGACAGTTCACCAGAGTCAAGTGTTTAAAAATCACCATACAGCAGAGTTTACTCAGACAGCTTGAAGTGTCTCAGCAGAGTGTTAACCATTAGCAGCAAAAACCCTGAAGCCAGGAAAAATACTCCCACTCAATTGTTATCTTCCAACAGGAGGCTTAACTCTTGAGTTACAATATATACAGTATATACAAATCTCCAACAGAGTTTTCAGCATTCAACAGCATGCAGAACATAGCTTCCAAACATCAAGAGGGCTCAGAGGGCTAGAACATGCCCCCTTATATACAGCCATTGCCCATGCAACTCTAGCAGCCCTTGCTAGAGGTATGATGCAACCACCCTGCCCCAGTTACACAACCCAATGACTCATGCAGATGTTACATGGGATTGCATCATCCACTGTCATTCCCAGGTGGAAACTTTAAAGGTACATCATGTATATTTTATTTGGACTTAGGTTCTGTCCAACCTTTCCTTACAGGTAACACATAGTAACAAGTCCAGGATACATCAGTTTCTAATAAGCAATATGACTTCCAGACATTCTTTTATAATTCTTCTGTAATTGTTTGATATATTAATTGTTTAATATAGTTGTTTGATATATTCTCCTCTTAGGAAAAAACCAGCAGCAATAATCCATATCTCTATGTTTATTACTGGAATCATAATTCTGGTATTGTGATAATCTTTCTCCCATTTTTGACATTCAGGCATCAGTAGCTGTATGGCCAAATGGTATGAGTTATCAGTAGACTTACAGAAACCTCCTCGTTTGCAGAAGTACATTTAAAAACATTCCTGGGAGACTGGAAATGCTCTAAAGGGCCCAGTGAAGGTTAAGTAGATAGCTCAAAGGTCACTGATTGACTGATGTGGAGGGGGAAAAACGCTTGGACGGAAGGGGGAATGTAACAGAATATCACAGATGAAGACATCAGTCCCTGCCAATCTTGTAGAACCTGGTTCTTCTTTTATACTACCAGCTTTTATCCAAGAGCCTGATCAAATTTCTAATCTAATCTTGTCTTACCTTCCACTAAATTTTAAAATTTAAGCAAACCCAGGCCTTCAGGTAACATGTGAGCAAATAAAGTTGTCGTATATCAAGTCAAATATTGTTGCATAGAGTTCGGGATTGTCTTCTACATAGATATGGAGATAATATTCCAAAACATCCCAAAATTGTTGAAAGGTGTGCTTTCAAATTGTTGAGAAGCCATGAGAAGAATCCTGGACTGGTGAAATTCCTTGCAGTTCAGGATTAATTCTGTGGAAAATTTGCACATGGTTGCTTAGTGCAGAAAATAGTCTTTTCTGTGCAGGAAGTGATATTTCTACACATAAATATTTCTTCTTGAACGGAAAAAGCTACTTCCTGTGGAGAAAATGCTGCAGTTGGAGATTTATTCTGACAATATATGGGCTATTTGCATAGAAAACATTTGCTGCGAAGAAAATAGCTTTTTCTATGCAGAAAGTAATATTTTATTATATTTTGTTATTTGTTATTAATTTTATTAATATTTTAAGTAAATGCTTAAATTACTTATTACTTCCCTCAATAAGAAACTAAGTGAAAAATTATTTTCCTACTATTACCCTGACTAGCAACTGTACTCCAGAGTCTCAGTAGTGGTATTTCCCAATCTAGGTTGAATCAGGCAATTTTTAGGGGAATTTACCACTGAAATACAGCAATTATTTTAGTGTTTGGGAACAACAGCATCCTAACAGACAGAGGTGGGATTTGTGTTATTTGAAATGAGTCTACCCCTGCTCTTGTTCACTTGGCTCAGACAATCGACCCACCCTCATTACATTATGAGTTTACCTAGTTGCTTCAGGGCCAAATAGGAATATTTTCCCCCTTTTGCAAGTTTTTTACCCTTATCCCATACTGTAGTTGATGGAACTGGGACAATTGGCTTCAGCTGATGTATTAAATAGGTTGTCCTGTGGCAGGTAGTGGGGAAGAACAAGACTTTAGTGTTCATCCTTTGGCACCCTTTTGGTGTAGAGTGGGGCTCTAGAACTCCCTCTTTAAGACCGTGTGTCCTAGGAGGTCAGGGAAGAAGACTACCCCTGAGGTTCACCTGAGATTAGAGCTCTCACTTGTAGGGCCTTGCAGCTTGGGTGGGAGTCCCCCGGGTTAATTTCCGGTTATGCTGGATCAGAGAGCAACCAAAGCAATTTGGATTGCCCTTGAAGCCAAGGTGTTTCACCCAAGAGAAGGCAGATGGGATTCTCATGTGGTGATGTCTGGCCTCAGCTGGACCCACGTCAGGTTTGTTTCCCCAGTTGCTTCTTTACAGGCCAACACAATTTTAAATAGGTCAGATTAAATAAAATGGCCCTTATTACCCAATTTATGTATCTGATCTCTTTATTTCATGATTGATCATCAACCATATATTTGTCTGCCAAAAGTAAGATAAAACAAAATAATGCTTAGATTGTGCATCTCAGGATAATGAAAATGTTTTGGAGACATATTCATGATGATGGCTAGCAGTGGAATTATGGCTGTAACTATACATTTGAATCTACAGTGTTTATAATAAAGAATGAACAATGCCACTAATCTTTTAGCTGGCATTTATGGTTTTCTAAAGGCAATTGGAACAATTTTCCTCATTGATCTCTCCACTTTTACTCTTGTTTTGCTAAGAAGCAACTTCCAAATTCACCTCAAATTTTATTATAGGAAGAATCTGGCAACAAGTTTATGATAAGACACTCATGGAAAATATTGTTAATCTTAACAGAACTATATTAACTTTCCACAGGACATTTCAGAAATTTGGCTTCAAAAGGAACTTGAGGCATAAACTCAATGTCAACTATTCTTAATGATTAAACTCTACAGAATAAAGCTAGAAGGCGGCCAACTGACTTACTAGGGGGATAGTTTGCATCCCAAGTCATCAGTGCTCTGGAGGCTAGCCAGCCATGCTGCCAGTGTGTTTCTCCCTCCAGAAGGATTCCAACATGGCTTCCTGGGAAGGGGAGATCTGACAGTGTTTATACTAGAGGTTTGAATCTATTGGCTGTCGAAGCCAATGTAGGGTGGAGTCACCCGGCTAGGAGGTTTCCTCTGAGGTTGAGTGCTGGGATATATATTTCTCCCCAGCCTTGGTTTCTCCTTTAGTTTGCCGGTCAATGTCTCCAGCCCTTTTGCTCTGCCTGGCAACAGTGCTGGTGCTCCAGGGCCCTGAGGAATATGGGTTTCTGTGTGTCTTGGGGTGCTGTTTGCTCTCACAATTGTATGTTACGTTAAGTTGTCACAACTTTTGTGAGTGGATACATGGGTTCAGGAACTGTGATAGTGATCACAGGATCACCCCCCATTTCATCACTGTTTTGGTTGGCGGGTTTCAGGGGGTGAAGCAGAAGTGGTTAGGGTGGCTCTGCCAGGCCTGACTCTTCTGCGTTCCCTGGTGACAGGGAAGCCATTCATGTATCTACCTTTGCTGGTTGGCTGTTCTGTCATCACAGCGGTTCCAGCTGTGCCGGTATGCTGGGCTCATTGGTCAACAGTGGGTTGATCGATGCCCAAATCCAGTCCCATGCATGTGCCAACCTTCAACAGCTGTAGCCAATCAAGTTGTGGCCTTTTTTCTTCCAATCTTGTGTCTGTGTCTCTTGCTATGAGTCACTCACTTCTGGACAGGCAAACTTAATTTGACTTAAAAAGTGATGTGAATCTTTTAAAAGATATAATGTCAGAAAGGTCTATCTAAAAAAAAAATAATAGTTCATATAAACAATAGGAACCCACTCCTGAAAGTCATAGTACTTCTGCCACTTTCTGCAAAATGTCAGTAATGGCTCTGCCAAACTTGATTTTAAAAACCATTAACAATTAACCCTAAGAGAAAAACAAAAGAGACTGCTGTTAATAAATTGATAGTATAATAAAGGAAATCTTCTTGGCTTGCACAGACGAATATCTCTTGCAATATATATTGGGAATCACCCAATTTTGGATTTGGAACCTAAGAGAAATCAATTTAAAGAGCAAATCAGTGGGGCATGAATAACAATTCTTATGGCAGAAAATGTGTCACGTCCAAAGTTCTACCAGCTTCTTCCCAGATGGAAAAAAAGAGAGGGAATGAAAGGAGAACTTCCAGGACATTGAGGCCTTATACATTTCTATCCAGAAACAGGTCCAAAGAGTTCAATGGGACTTTCCTCTCAGAAAAACGGATATAGTATAGTAACCTGAGTTGTTTATCTTTGGAGGTAAACATGAGGATCAAGAATTTCCTCTTCAAGTTAAGTAGATAGGTAAAATTTAACTAGCTGCTGCTTTTTATTAAACAAACAAACAAATTGGTTAGCAGTTATCAAGACATGCAGACTTGGCTGATTATTTTACATTTCCATGCATACCTATAAGTTTCCTTCTGCCTGCTATTTCTTTTTTCCACTTTCCTTGGATCTACTTCCATGCCTCTGTGAAATATTTGTGCCAAAATACACAATTTGCCTTGTTTCATTGCCAGTTCAAGAGTTCACCAACATTTCTTTCTCATGAGTTTTTTTCCTTTTTAATACTCAATTCCATGAAATATTCCTCTTCCTTTTACACCCCCCTTTCTATCAAGTTGCTGCTTCTTTGTAGCTGACTGCTCTGCTCCATTATTTCAGCCACCCTATTTCCTGAAGCACTGTTCTCACTAAAATAGCTCACTTTTTTTAACATAAACTTCTATTCTCCTGCCAATAGCAAAGAACTCTTCCTGTCATAGGACCATGAGTGGCATTTAGTCTTTATCCCAGACCATTCATTTCTATAATATGTTTTACACACTGCTTATAAAGATTCTAGAGACTTTGTTCTCAGTGGCTAGAAAATTTATGAATACAAACTGACTTTAAGCAGCTGAGACACTTGCATAGGGGAGTAGGACAGTAATGTGTAGTTCCTAATAAAATATAGACCCTTTAGGATTAGTGGTTATAGGAGGTTTTCGTGGTGCTGACAGAACACAGCATTGTTCAAAACAAGTTGACCTGATCCGGGCAAAATTGAAGGTCACATTCTGAAAAAAAAGTGAATGCCAGAAGCTCTACAAGGATGCAAGCAGCTTGGCTTCTCTTGGTAGGGAATTACACAACTAAAGTGCTACCAGAGCAGGAGTGAGAAAGTTATGGCCCTTTAAATGTTGTTGTTTTTTAATTGCCATAATCCATAGCCAGCACAGGAATGCTGGGGTTTGCAGTTCAACAACTTCTGGTGACCCATGTTATATATACACCTGACTAGAGAGAAAGCTACCTCTAATATTTTCTGATACGCAAGGCGTATCAGAGTTGATACACCTTGCCTTACCATGAAACTGATAGCATGACCAGCATATCTCTGATGTTGTAGCAAATAGAAGGGGTACACTGTTTCTGCTGCTTCTTCTCTTCCTTGGTTTCCTTTATATAAGGTCTCAGAGATGGACAAAAAAAACCCGCCTGATACTCTTCATTGTTATCATCTATTGCTGGTTCTGAGTCTTAAAATCCTGAAATACTATTACAAAACATGTGCCATGATCAGTTTTAGTCCATAAAGTTTTGCGATGAATGTTGAAGTGAATGTGCACACCATGCAGTGCCTTTGCAGGAATGTAGAGGGTGTAGTGGCATCTATGAAGATTGCAAATAATACACCAAACTCATGCTTCAGATTATAAAACAATGAGCTTTTGCTTTCAGTAAACTCTTGGTGCTCTTGGTCTATCAATATGCATTGTTCACTATAAACAGCACATCACATCTCTGTCTGTTACTTTCTGGTGCATGTTGTCTGCTCTCTGCTCATCTGTATCTCACAGTCTTAAAATATATGGGGATATGCTTCTCAAAACAAGATATCAAACAAAATTCATTTAAGCAATGTCTTACAGAATTTGATGGTGCAGTGTTTTTGTGACAAGTTTAAAAATCCTTTTGTCAGAATTGGCTAGGCTTACTATTGGCTGCCTCAATGTCCTGCTCTTTAACTGCTGCATCCTAGAAGGATAGAGATGGAGAGAATATTTGAAAATATGTTTCAAAAATGATAGAAAACCTGATGAGAGCAATCCTGGACCATTTCCGCACTACACTGTTGCAGTGCTATTATTCCACTTTCAACATCCTATGGAATCCTGGGATTTGCAGTTTAGGAAGGGGCATTTAGACTTCTCAGCCAGAGAGCTCTTTGGCCTCAGTAAACTACAAACCCCAGAACACCACAGAATGTTGAAAGTGGAATAATAACACTATAACAGTGTAGTGTGGAAATGGCCCTAGATGGGAATATTCATGGTTTGGGGCCTATTTGCAGAGAAATACTGGCTGAGATTCTAGGTCAGCTACTTAGCTAAATAAGTACTTTTAATTATATAGCTAAGCCCCTTTTTGCACCTTACCTTCGTCGCGGCAGTGGGGAGCGGCACTCACGCTAGCAGCCATTTGTGCGAGCCGCTCACGGCAGTCCTTCTGCCTCCCGCAGCAGCTTGCCAGTTGCGCGACCATCACGCTAGTGCCCCACCCCTTCCTTTCGCAGCACAGCCTGGGAGCTGTAGGCTGCGCTGGGGAAGGAAGCGCGACCGGGCTGGCTTGTTTGGCGCATTGCACGCAGGCAAGTGCGCAAGGGCTCTGCGAGCATTGCGCAACTGCGCAGTATTTTCGACTGAGAGCCAAAAATAAAAAAAGTGCACTCGGCCCACTTTAGGCTCATGAGGATCGCGTGAGTGGGAGTGCGTCGTACGGACCGACGCTCCCATTCACGCGACGCTCAAGGGGCTTGGGCAAAAAATACTGCATGCGAAAAGGGCCTAAGTGTCATCTCGAAGTCTGATCTCCCCTCTGCCCCCGATTTACTGGTAAGAAGCTACTGTGAGGGGCAAAGGTCTGTTCATTTGTTAGTTGTGATGCAGAGCACTGACTTACATCCTCCTTCCATGAACACTCTCTCTTGCAGGATCCCTACTGCAATTCCTCCTCACACCAGAGATCTCTCAGGGGAATGAGTGGTGGAAACATCAGCCTTCTGTGCCCCAGTTATCAGAAACAAAGACCCTCATTGCTTGCAGCAGCTGCTGGCATAACTCCAGGTTATGCATTCATAACTGCGATTTTAAATTCCAGCCATCTTTTTTCTACAAAAATATGATATTTCTCGTGCACAAAATGCTGTTTTTCAAGCAAAAATGTGATGGGTAAATTTTGCACAGAATAAGTCCCACACTGCAAAAAGTCTTGAAAAGTTGTGCAGTTTCTTCTCACAATGGGAAGAACATTTCTAAAATTACTTGTTGCTTTCTTCATGAATAATATTAATAAAAAATTACATCCTTGTTGAGGATATATCACCACACTCTACTTATGTTCATATCATCATAAATTTCCCTTTCTTCCTCTATCTTTTCTCATTCCTCCTCCACTCATTTTCAATTTTTCAGGGTGTGTTTTGAAAGGTAAAACCGGGGAAAGAGACAAAATTGCAAAGAAGAGCACTTCAACATTACATTCAAAACATCCATCACATTATTTGTTACATGCAAAAGAAAACCTAGAAAGACTGTCACTCTGAGGAATGCTTACCTTCAAATTTTTTTTCACATCAGATCTATAATTTGATTTGAATTTATACCAGGGCATTTCCTTTCTCCAGGCAAAAGTGCATGTTTGTTGCTCCTCTGCCTCTTCATACCTATTATTTATCAGTTCTTTACCTTTTTTTTTTAATTTGCAGGCCTCACTCACTGACATTTTTCACCTATCATGAGTTGTGATAGAGAAAAGAAGTGGTGAAGAGTATGCACAGCAAACAAGAATGATTTCACAATATAATCCCCAGGAAAATGGCCTAATATTACACAAAATGTTTGGTAGAAAAGTGCTTTACAATCCTTTAAAAAAAAAAATCTCTGATGTAATTAAATTTGATTAATTAGTTCCGGTTTCTGGGTTTGATATAGAATCACACTGAGAGGGAGAACGAAAGAAGAGAAAAGAGGCTGAGGCTGCTAGGGAGGAAGAAATAGCAACAAAAAACATTTTATAGGGAATGTAAAAAGTTAAAACAGCAAATTACAGTGAGGTTTATGTGTTGTTTATGTGTTATTGTAGAACACACATGTGGAACTTACTATCATTTTCTCTGAAACTGTAAATATGTGATGCATCTAACAAGGACAAGCATATGGATTTTTCTTGCCAGTAGAAATCTCACTGTTACTTCTTGCCAATGCACCAGTCTCAGAAAGGTTTTAGGAACCTATTAGTCACCACATGGGGTGACAACAGCCAAAAACTATTCATCACAGCATGACAACTAATATCTACCACTGGAGACATGGAGATTGTATCTCATTTGTAAATGTAACAACCATAAGATGACAGACAGATGAAACTTAGAAAGAAAAAAAGACCTTGCTATACATTATGTTTCACACTGTCAATCCTATGTAAAGTAAGTGGTTCACAATACTGTTAGTATTTGTAAGCAATATGTTTTAAGATATGTTTTAAGATATGTGTGTATGCATGCACACACACAGATTGTGTGCCAGTTTTGTTATAAACTGTGTCAAGTGCTGGTTTCACATATCACAAATAAGTTTCTTTCATCTTTTGGTTTTTGATTTTATTTTTGCCTTGAAAAAAAAAGAGAGAAGGGGATATATTTTCTGCAGTTAGTGGTACAAATTTTCAGGAAACTACTTCTGTCTATTGCTGAAAAAAATACTCCTTGTAGAAACAAAATATATTCCCCATGTGCATAGGGCTCTTTTAATGTACAAATGGTTTTTTTTAGAAATGAGGAAAGTACAGATTTTTTTTTTCTGTAGTTGGTGGGAATTAAAAAAAATACTGCATGTACAATGAGAACCTGGATCCATGCTCACACCATGCAGCACTGCCACTAAGGAGGTGCCTTTGCTGTCATCCATGGAAAACAGGCCAGTATTATTATGTCGTGATTTTTTTGCCACAGCAGGGAACATGTGGAAGCAAAGTCAGAGAATATTTGAGATCTGGATGCCCCCTCATCTCCCTCTTTACTGAACTTCATTTGATTGGGCTATCAGCAGGTTCAGACTGGCTGTTGGTGGCAGTGAAGAGCAATCTGGATATCCATGACAGAAAAAAGTAAAGAGGGAAAGGGAGCAATGGTGGTAGATCGACACATTTTCCACACTTTATTGGTTCTCTATCCCCAACAGCCCCATTCTCTAATAAGTTTTACTGCAGGAAAAAGGACTATCATGGAACATCTTTAGCTTTGCATGTTTTGTGTATTTCAGCCTTTAATCTTGATACATCTCAGCTGATATATGTTGTCAGTATTGGTGTAATCCTATATGGACAGAAGATTTGACTATATTCAATAGGACTTACTTGCAGGGAATAGAGAAATAATTGAGTCTTAACAGCTCAATGTTTTATGTACATTAAGGGTGTGCTTTGAAATCCTGGACTGAATGGTGCTGCATTGGACAGAGTCAGGAAATATCTGAACTGAAGCAGGATGCTTGTAAAATTGCCAAATCCATCTAAGCACTGCTGAAGATGTATCAGAAATTTAAATTCAGGGGAACACATATAAATGGACAAAATGTCTCCATCAATGTGTTTCCTTCCACTTTCAATATATGAAAAATTATATGGGGAGGGAGTTATAATTTGAGAGTATTAGCAGTTCTGTCTTCTAATTGAATGGTTTGACCAAGGAATAGAATGGAGAGTGGATTTTGAACAAATATATTGTGGGACTAATCCAGTGTTTAGAACTTCTACCTGGTTTTCCACCACCCCCAACCCAACCAAGATCAGGAATCTTACAAATAACACTAAATGCTTACTTGGGAGATGCTGGATATTCAAGGTCTTTTGTCACTGCATGTTACACTACTTTAATCTAGTCCTGTCCTATTAAACTTACTATGATTTTGGAACCAATTTCAGAGAAACACAAAAGTCTTAAATGGCTTTTCTTTTACAATGACTCAAAAGCTCAATGGGGTATGGGGAACAAAATCATTTCCCCAAAGTACACACACAATCCAAACATTGCTTGTTCCCTAAAACCCATATCTATCCTTTAATATTTGCAGATTTTTTCACTACAGCCACATATTCTGCATGCAGTATATCCCATATGCCTACTCCCTGCCTCAAAAAATAATCTAGATTCATGAGGAGGAAATGCTTTTACTTTCTTTTTTTTTCTTTCTTTTTCTTTCTTTTACTTTCTTTTTTTTTAATTCTTTTTTTTTCCTTTTTTTTTGGAAACCACCAACTCTAAAGGCTATTTTCCCACCCCTTAAAAATAAAGACATATAATTTTTATACTTCTTGCTATACCTACTGAATTTGGGCAGTGTGAGTGGCTACTGATTTTTTTTCAGCCATGAAGATCAGTATTGATGGGCTGTACACATCCATGCTGGCCTAGGCATTGACGCTTTTTTTGGCACTGATCCCATCACATGTCATCGACTACCTGGTTACCAGAGAGAAGGAGAAAAAGCTGTAGGACCCTGGATTTTGGTTCCAAGGTCCAATCCACACTTTATCAGTAGCTACTGAAAAATGAGTAATGCTGTGTCATAGGTAACAGGACAGTCCCCATCAGGATGATAAAAAGATGACAAAGACAGAAAGCATTCCATTTCTACACAATAGAGGAGGTTGGAATAGACAAATTTAACCTCTTCACACATGAGTGTGGCCCTCTTGGTGTTGTTGGATTACAGATCGCTGCAGCTACAACCACCATAGCCATTTTTTAAGTATGTTGGGGCTTGTAGTACAATAATATCTGGAGAGCCACATGATTCCTTCACATGCTTTAGCAACATTAAAATCAAGTTAGTCACAACTGTTTCATCCCCTTGATTTCAATTGAACTAAAGTTCAAAGGAACTTCATCTGGATCCAATCGACACACCATTATTTACAATAAGTGTCACAACCAGTTCTGTTCTCAGTCATGTACAACATGAAATATCTCTACCTCTACCATTGATTTTAACATATTCTGTCCAACAGATAAACTTTGCAAATATTCGTCTGATGCCTAGCGTTAGACTCTCAACTAAAAAAGCATAAAATACCATGACTTTTTGACTAGTAAGGAGTCCTGGGAGGAAAAACATCCAGTACTTGCTGAAATACTGGAGGTCAAAACAGGAGGAAAATGAAGGAGCAGCACTAGAAAATTCTCAATATTTTTTGGATGGTCATTTGTCCTATCAAAATATTTTGTTTGCTCAGCAACATCTGGAGCCCCATATGTACCCCATCTTTCATTTCAACATATGAATAAAAAGCTTGACTGTGAAAGTTCCCTGAGACTAGCATTTGCACAGACAGTTATTAGCTGTGACAGTAACATATGTTTGTTTAGAAAGGGAAAAGAGATGCCTTTTCAGAAACTAAGAAGCTACATAGTATTCATAGCAGAGTATGGTTCAAACAGCAAATCCCACCCACCCGCAAGAAAGGATCAAATCAAAACTTCAAATGTCACTGTGGGAGTTGTATTTCCACCCTGTACTTTACCTCTGCTGCTCTAAGTTGAAGAGAAGCTCAGCCAGTGTTGTTGCCTAGTTTGGCATTAGGAAAACTTCCATTCAACTCAGACCATCTCAGAGAGGGAGAGTCACTATACCTGTCTTCAAAGCTAGTGAAAGGGGCACACTGTGCTAGAGATACTTACATGAGTGTTTTTATCCAAGTTCAACATACATACAGATTCACACAATTCTTTCAATCATAGCAGCTGTAGTGCATCACCATCTGCATATATATTAACAAATATAGTGCTAGAATTAGTGGTTAGATGCCTTAAGCAATTTCAGAAAACAGATCAGAATAAGAAATATGGTCCCAGCCCCTCCATACCTTCTTAACACATATAGTTTAAAATGTGAATACAGTTGCCCTGATGGTTGATGGCTGAACCTATAGAAAACATGAGCTGGCATCCTGTTAGTGACATGCATGGACATATGTCCACTTTATACCTGTGTATTTCTCTTTTAGTTACTGTGGAAGTTGGAAAGGAATAAAAGGAAATTTAAAATGTGGATATCATACTTCTTTCTAGTCTTCAAGAAGTTTATTTTCAAACTTTGAGATGACATAAAATGTATTGAATCTCTTTTATGATTCACCAAAAAAGCTTAACATGTTGCTTTGTGTACATGTGTGTATTGGTACATGTGCAAAGAGTCTCTCATAAATAAATGAAAATCCCACTCCACAAGGTACATTAAAGATCAAACTCACCCATTGGAAACTCTTTGTGGAAACCAAAGATTCAACTCTGCTCTTACTGACTGTGAAATATTGTATAAGTCATTTTCATGTAGATTCTGTCTGTGGCATTCTGAGGACATTTGATATCTAAACTCTTTACAGGAAACCCATTTGACAATATTTTTTTATGCCACTGGCAGTGATGTGCTAGTAAAGATGGAAAGAATATTTTTAAAAATATTTAAAAAAAAAATTTAAAAGTGCTTAATTTCAGGAAACAAAGATGAGGAAGATCCTGAACTGACACAAATCTTTGCAGTTCAGAACTTATTCTGCACAAAATTTGCATATGGTCCTTTGGATAGAAAACAAGATATCATGTGCAGGAACAGCATATACTGTGCAGAAAAAAATATACAGAAATATTATTTTCTCTGTAGAAAGACCTGTTTTCTACACATATACATACATACAGAAGCACACACATACAACAAATTTTGCACAGAATAAGGCTCTAGCCACAGAATTTTCTTTTTGCACAAAATTTTTTTCCATATAGAAATAGTATTTCTTCTGTTTTCTACATCAAAAAACCCACATATAAGTTTTATGCAAATTAAGTCCTGAACTGCGAAGATGCTTTTTGAAGAGTTTTTTGCAGCAGGAAGAAAATTGCTAAAAATTACTTATTGCTTCTTTCCAGAACAAAATTTGTGAGCAATTATTTCCCTAGTAGTGGTGCTTCAGGAGGTAAGATGGTGATTCAGAGTAGCAACATGCAGTCTAATTAAGGCTGTGAAACAAAATAGTATTTATCACTGCTATTTCATTAGGAGATGAATCAGAGATGAATTAGTGAAATACCTCTTGTTTATTGCATTGTGCTCATGGGAACTCTTCCTATGAAGATATTTTTGTTTGAAAGCAGTAACATATCTGTATTATTAATGAACTGCTTAAAGTGGTCTCTAAATAATATTATACCTATAAATTATTTGTTCCCTTTACAAAGAAATTTGTGCCTATCCAGGCAATCTGGATGTTGCTGGAGGTTCAGATACCTAGTGATATTTATATGAGACACAGTGGTGCAAAAATCAGATAAAGGTGTGGAATGGGATGGGCAATGTAAATGGAAAGCCAAGAAGAGTTTTTCAGAAAAACAAATGATCCTTATGAACATTAACATGCAGATATCTCCAAATGATAATATTCACCAAATGAAGCTTGCAAACTAAAGCACACCTAATTTATGGACATTTAATAAAAAATATGGAATAACTGTTACAAAGATAAATTAGAATTCAGTAGATTTTGGATGCATTTTCACCACAAAACACACACATCTTGAAAAGATAAATTCATCAGTTGCAGAAATAAAAGAACTCACATTTATTTTAAAGTGGTAGCTTAAAATCTTAATTGAGTTCTTCATACTCCTTAAATGAATTCAATACCCAATACACTTAAATGGATATAGTATCCAGGCAGCATCATACAAAAGCAATAGATGTTATAATGCACGTGACTTTTCAACTTCAGTCATTACTGAACTGACTTACATCAATTTGTTTTGTGCACTTTCACATCATGTATGACCTCAAGTTAACCATTTTTATTCAATAGAATCTACATAGGATAGAATAAAAAATACTGAGTAACACATACAACAAAAGCTAACAAGAAAACACACATTTATTTTCTTCATTTCAAGAAAGCCATTGAAAGCTCTGCTATTTTAGAAAACTATTCGTAATATGGGACATATTCTATATCAAAGAGAGAGAAAGTGAGGGCTATGTACAGAAAAGTATACAATCTATGCACAGAGAACAACTTTCTCTAAGAGAAAACAGCATTTTCCATAAGAAAACAAAATTTAGGCACCAAATTTCTTTTTCTACATGCAAATGTTAATTTCTCCTTTTTTCTCCCACAGAATAAGTTTCTGACTTCAAAGTTTCTTGCCTGTCTTAGATTCTACACACCAAGGTTTCTTGACACTCAACAAATCCATGTTTTTGACCATTTTTAAATATTCTAAAATATTTATTTCATCCTATGGTAGAGCAGTTGATCTGTCTTCAGCCACAATCAAATTTTTAAGTCAAGTTTTAGATGTCCTTAGCTCAGTGCTATTTAGGAATAGGAATAGGCAAACAGGTATAAAAAATTGAAATAAAATTTTGTAGAAGATCTATAATTCATCCCACAAAAATATTGTTGCAAAATTGCTACTAGCAAGTTGTCCTTGTCATCCAGGAATGAAATTGCACAAGGTTGCACATTTTCAATATAAGATGGGAAGAAGAAAAGAAATCAAAGACCCAATAGTTCAAACAAAACCTGTTCATAAAATTGTAGCAAGATCATCATGTATTCAATATTCTTTTCTGTTCTCTTCACAGGAAAGCATTTCTCCCTTGATGAACAGTGTTTAAATATTTCAGTTAAATGTCTTAAAACATCAGGTAATATCAGTTATTGTAAGTTGAAAATGTAGCAACAAAAGATGACAGACTGAGTGGATTTATAAAACTAACACAACCTTATAACATCATGGAAACTCATATCATTTATAAAACAAATAAAACAAATTACTTCTATGCTTGCAATAAATCAGGACTTATAGAAGTTCAATGGCATCATTACAATGACATCTCTTGTTCCAAAGCACAAAACAAGAGTAACATGCTGAATACTGTGAAGAGAAAATAGATTTAAGGAAGGGGGTATTACAGAACAAGATTCAGCACAAGGTAAGCCTTTTAAATTCCAAAGGGGAAGGACTCCTCGGAGCCATATGTAATGGATCTAATTTTCTAAAGTAAAAAGAGGGATCCCTTGATTCACAATGGAATGTTCTGACATTGTGGCTCTCCTTGTGGCAGTGCATCTTGTACAGGAAGCAAACCAAGGGGAGTCCTGGGAGAGTGACAAGGGCAGAAAGGTTTGGGCATGGCCCTGGGGAAAAAATGCCCCATGCTGATATAATTATTTCCTCTCCCACTTGACATAATGGAAGTGTGTGTGTGTGTGTGTGTGTGAGAAAAAGAGAGAGAGAGAGAGAAGCCACCATGAGATAAGTGTGTGTGTGTGTGTGTGTGTGTAAAAGCTGTCTCATTAATTTCTGTTTATTGCAGTTTACTCATTTGGATTGTCTCCTGCTGGGAGTTTTAGCACTATCCACACTGTACAGTTATAGCAGTTTGATTCCACTTTAAACTGCCATGACAGCATCCTGTGGTTTTTGGTAGTGTACTCAACTGAAATGCCACATTTCTGGAAAGCAATAAAGAATTCCAAGAACCTCAAAAAACTAGAAATCCCAAGCTTCCACAGAGTGAAACCATATCAGTTAAGATGTCATCAAAATGCTACAGTTGTGAAATGTGGATTCATTACTAGTGTGCCACTGTCTGCATCCTGAATTGAACGCAGAAAGGAACTTTTATTTTTCCTTGCAAAAAATGAGTGCAATACCAAAATGTGTATATAGGGAGAAACTGTGTCTACTGTGGAAAAGAGAGCATGAAAATACATACCAATTTCATTCAGACTTCTTAAAAATAAATTTTGTGCAGTTAAGGTAATCATATGAACTTAAAATTAGAAAGCTGAACATCCCTTTAATTGTTGAGCTTGATTGGAAAGCTAAACCTCCCCCTAATTGTTGAGCTGAAATATGGAAGGAGGTTGCTTGCCCTTGAGGCACAACATGCAATGGTACAACAGAGACATTGTGACGCTAGTGGCACATATAGGGCAGGGCTAGGTTAAGCTCTTAATACAGGACCATGACCTGTTCTGGTCTCTCAAACCTTCTGTTATGCCTGCCTACCTTTCATAGTGGTCAGCACAGGCTTTTCAGAATTCCTTGGGGCTAGTTAGATATTGTGGGCAATGAAGCCCTGACTGGCAGTGATAGGGAAACAGGAACAATTTTTCACCAACTTTGAACTGATACAGAAAGGAAGTGATGAAAATATTGACTTGGGTCAAGCAGCCTTTAACTAGGTGCTCACAACAGTGGTCACACAGCCTCCTAGAAGAAAACACAGGTAACACAACTGAGCAGCCTGGAGCACTTTTGTAATGTAGGCCATTTCCGCATGGGGCAATTCCCGTGACACTACTTACCAGACTTCTTGGCTCCCTGGTCCGGTCCACACCACTCCAGAGCAGTGCGTGCTCATCGATATGCACTGCTCCAGCATCCCAAATGGTGTCTTCCAGTTGATCGAGGGTCTCGACCAACCACTGAAGCTCACCAGCCAAAACCCCGCCCCTGGCAGATCACATTGGGGCGAGCCTGCGAATCTGCATAAGGGAGCAGGCTCATAATGGCACATTCTGTGCTTTTGAAAGATCTGTTTTTAGCAGTCTTTCAAAAGCACGCTGGACAACCACTTGGGGTCATTCTGGAGCGGGCTGAGGTGTGGATCTACATTAAGTAGGTCTGACCCAGTCCACTCCCAGGTGCAGACGTCCTCCCTGAAGGGTGCTCTGCCCCGTTTTAAAAACCCCAATCTCCTTTGAGTTCTGGGGCTAAGTGGGAGGAACTCTTCTTGGGTGTGCACCTGCTTTCTCCTTAGAGTTATGGGGAAACTTACCAGGGATGGAACACCTTCTTTTAATAGAAAGTTAGTCAGGCATAGCATACACTTAGTCATGGGAGCTGGGGGAACTCACCCAAGGAGCTCAGAGAAAAAGGTCAGGACCTGGTTTTGGCTCAGGCAAGCCCATGCTTGAAATGTGCCATCCTCAGAAGTTAGTTAAATAACTGGTCAGTTAATATTAAACAGTTAATAAAATTGTGGTCCCATCTCATCACTCAAGTTTTGTTCTCACTTCTGGAATGAGTAGGCAAATAGAACAAAAATGAGATCAAGAACAGGAACCAAGCTTTGGCCTTGTCCATTTCATGTACACTAGCTTTGATTTGCAAGTTTAGGAGCTAGTAATGTTCTGTATACTATTTGCTCTCTGATAGCCTTCTAAGCTGACTTATCCCCAGCATAATGGCAAATACACCTGCACTGAATTTAGGAAGGTTGATAGTATTTAAGAATGTAATTAAATGAAGTAGTTAAGCATGATACAAATAAGTCATGCACATTAATAAAAAAAAGTGTCTCACAGTTCAAGATATTCACTGTCTTGTATATTTTTTATGGTGGTATTTCTGCAATCTGGTTATGTCCAAGTGAACACACATAAGCTGTATACTGATACAGGCTATATGTGGACTTTGAGGTGGGGAGAGAATGGGCACTCTCTTATATATGCTCACATTGTATGTGCTCAAAATGTCATTCAAAAGTGATTTTTTGCCATTCTTGAGAAAGGAGCAATGGCAAGATCATTTCCTTTATAAGTCATCAATGCAAAATTCCAATTTGCATAACAAGAAGTCACCATCATTTCCCTGTTCTTTTGACAATTGTTATACAATTGTTTTCTTTTCATTGTCTGAAGTACTTTGAAGCTCTGAAATGCAATTTCTTTGGTACTGATTTTGTCCTTTTTAATAAATAAAACCTTGAAATACACAGTTATCTATACATGTTACTTCCTGATCATAATCTAGGAATATATCTTAGAAATGATGGTATTAAAAAAATGTAGATACATTTTCATTTCACTTCTTGTGCTTTGGGTTTTTTTGTCTATGGATGTTGCCAAATTTCATTGTTACTTGATTCAAAATACTTACTTATAAAGACGTTATAAATACTTATATTTACTTATAAAGATGTTATAAAGACTCATGCTTACTTATAAAGATGTTCATAGGGAAAGAAAAATACTTTGGAAGCTACTAGGGAAGAGTTGCTTTGGATCACTTCAAAGAGACTGACTTCACCATCTAAGAGTATGAAGCGTCCCAGATCTTAGACATATGCAGAAGTTTCATGTTAAGTGCATGTAAAGGTGATTTGTGATGTATGAATGGATTATGCCATTTTGGTCTTTTTATTTTATCCTTTTAGAAAATTGGAAAATGGGGACAGTGCATCTTCCTTTACTACATACCTGCTTCATCCATGCTGGAAGGCACAAGTTGAAATTTGAATGTGTATATTAACACAAATGTGCATTAACATTTAACACTTGACACAAACATTAAGTGTTATGACCTTTCTGCACTACAGTGTTATAGTGCTATTGCTTAACTTTCAATATATCCTGAGGTTTCAGTATATCCACTTTAAATATATCCTGGGGTTTGCAGTTTACGGAGGAGCATTTAAAATATTCAACCGGAGAGCTCTTTGGCCTCAGTAAACTACAAACCCCAGAATTCCACAGGATGTTGAAAGTAGAATAATAGCACTTTATCAGTGTAATTCTGCTACATCATGTTAACTCTTCAGTAATTGCCATGTGTATTTCAGAGGAACTTAGAGCCTTTTCTGACTCCAAAGACCTCTCTGGCAGAGAATTCTAAATGCCCCTCCCTAAACTGCAAACCCCAAGATTCCAGAGGATGTTGAAAGAGGAATAATAGCACTATAATAGTGTAGTGCGGAAAGGCTCTTAGAAGTTGGAAATAACTCACTAGCATCAACACTAATAATTTGAATTAATTTGTTAGATTGTCTTTAATTGACTCAAACTCTGGGAAAATTATCACTGTTGATCTTAGGGGATTTTACATTAGGAATGACTCTTTCAAAAGGTCTCCTGTTGTTGTTTCAAAGTTCCTTCCTTAAACATGGATTTTTTCCCCCACAGAGATTACACAGTCCATCATAGGATTGTTGCCTGGGAATGCTGCAGGTCAAGCAAGTGTGGGAAATGTCTGTTTGGGAAATGCTGTGTGAAAACATTGGATTTCATCTTGCAACAGCTTCACTGCATCTACTCCTCAATTCCCCACCACGTGTACAAATGATGTACAACCTGTAAAAATCTAAAATCTTTGAGAATCTCTGAACATTTGTAGAACATTTTTTTCTGCACAATTGAATTACTTCATTCTGTCTCCATCCCCAATCCCAATGAAGAAGTTTTGCCTGCAAAGATTACCATTAGAGAAGATGTTCCGGATGCAGAAGCCATTGACTCGCAAGTGCAATCTATGGCTTTTGCAGTCTTAATGATCAGTTATCTAACAAGTCCACTCTTCTCTGTATCTTACCTTAATTATATAATTAGACTAGGGAGAAGGAAGAGAAGGTGGGATATAAAGCAGAACAGGAAGCTTGGGAAAAGAGAAAGATAGATATACCAAGAAAAATTTAAAAAAAAAAAAAGAGGAATGGGACTGAATAAAACTCAACTTTTCATTTAATATTCAAAAGCTCAGCAGGATATGAGTAATACACCAAAGAACTGGAGCTCATCCCAAATAATAATAAATAAAATAAGATACAAGAAATACTACTACTACTACTACTACTACTTCTTCTTCTTCTTCTTCTTCTTCTTACCCATCTCTCCTCATTGATCGAGGTGAGAGACAACAATAGACATGTATTAGTTAAAAACAGAATATCAATTAAAAGCAATAGTTAAAATGCATAATATCATATTAAGAGAACAAATAACACAGATACCAAAAACAGTCAATACATATTTAAAATTCATTGTTAAAATTCACAATTTAAAATCATCTGGATAGTGATAATTATCTAATCATAAAATCATTTGGATGATGATGACGATGATATTTCCCCAATCCCTGCTTTCAGGGAAACACCTGCAGTGACGGTCAGGGGTCAGTTCCAGAACAGTTGCATGACTAAGTAAGTGACACAGAATTCTGACCACTTTTTTTTGCACATTTTTTGCACTTTTTTTTTTTTTTTGAAACAAACAATCTCACTTCAGTGGCCTTTTGTGTGCATGTGTGTGATGCATTTTCTACATTGTGGATGAAACAAAAATTGTACATGTCTACTGTGAATGAGGGGAAATGACTTGAATCTTTGTACCACTCAAGACAGGCACAAAGAAACAACAGGAAGACTAATACAAAAGAGGGTCCCAGAGGCTATGTATTAGGAAGGGTTTAAAAATTGACTGAAAGAAGAATGAAAACTATCATCACTAATTCTTCAACTATTTCAGCATTGCCATTCTGAGAAAAGTTAAATTGCAAAAGAGCATGGTTAAAAATAAAAAAAAAACTGGAACAATGTTTAATTTCTTACTTCCAACATCCTTTCCAAAATCACTATCACTGCAGACCTCTGGAAAAGTCATCCTTTGGATGATTGATTGGTGCCAATTCTGGCTTCATTCTGATGTCAAGTTCAGACATGGCTTTTTATCAAAATCTTTGGGGCCTAATAATTGTGTCCAAATTTGTACATGTACAGCATTTTAAACAGTTTAAACTTACTACAGTATTTAATGTGCTTTTAGTCTGCTGAAATGACTGCTTACTTTTTAAATTTTATATCATTTTATGTTGTTTAAATCAATTTTATTTGTACATTCCCCTGAGATCATATGGTAACGGGATGGGATGCAAATATTTCAATCAATCAATCGGTCCTATGGTTGTACTATGTAGCTGACAGTTATAACATTTCACCTTTTTTCTCTTCCCTGTGGGAGGAGTTAAAAAATAAATCAGTTGGAAAGACCCTGTACAAACACCATTTTGAAGCTTTGGAAATAGTTTGCTTGTTTCATACTCCTTTAGACAAGACCTGATTCACTTCATAGCAGCCTACTTCCATTTGATATCTAGGCTTCATCCAAAGCAGAGCAAATGGGATGTCATTTTCCTCAGAACTACCTTCTCAACTCGCTAAACAGTACAAAGGTGCGTGCACAGACAGCTTTACAATTTAAAGATGCCTCCAGAAGAGGAAGGGAAACATTCTCTGGAAGTTTCAAGAGTTTCTAATTCTTTTTTGTTTTGAATTTGGTTGTACCTGCTTATTTGCAAGCTTTGTCTAGTCCCTTTCTTGAAATATGCTAGTTTTACCTCCCCACATTCCTCTCCTTCACCTCCCACTGATAATGTGTCACATCCAGTCTCATGTAACATGGAACTGATTTTCACCAATTTCCACTGAGCCTTTTAATTATTATTTAGGAGTTATGGTTACTTTTTGCTAAGGTAATTTGGCAATATTATACAAGTTAAGCACTAGGATCATTTTATTTTAATACTAACACTTCTCTTTTCTTTGTTTGACCATTGTTGAACCTGGGCTCTTTCTGCAGCATCCTCCCATCCTGCTGTGGAGATGGGAGAAGAATTCAATTCAATTCAGTTCATTTATTATGGCACACAGCCAGCAGAAGGGAGAGGGATGAGATTGCAACAACGCTTCTACATGACGTTTTGGTCCTGTCCTTCTTCCATCCCCAAGTGGCATGATCACAGTTTAAACTATTGATGGTTTTTCCCTGTCAATGACATGTGATTGGCCACCATCCTGCACTTACCTGTCTGGTGCAGTAGAAGTGTGATGGCTGTGCCCAGGGCAGCCTGGAAAAGTACCCAGCTCCACTGTGAAAGGAAGAGGCATGGCCATCATGCTCCCTTCTGCAGAGAGCCAGCCAGTGCAGAGGGGAGCACTTCTATCATGCTCCCCTCCCAGCAGACCCACTGCTGGGATCTCCACTGGATGACTTCATGAAAAGGAAGGGTACATAAACGGTCCTGGACACAATAACTGTGTTAATTGGTGCTTGCCACCTTCTAAGACACACAGCTTCCAAGACACACTTGCAAATATTAATACATTTCATTTCAGAAAATACTTTGCTAAGTTAAACTGATTTGGGACATGGGAATAAAAATTCCTTAGCAAGGTCAGGAGCTCAAAGGAAATGCTTCATCATAAAGTAAATATAATTTAGATCTCAAAAAAAATTGGATAGCACATGTACAAAACCTATGACTTCCAGGATTATTTTTTTTTAATCTGTCTGCAGGTGGCCTCTGTCAGGGTTTTGTTTCTTTGTTTAACCCCTGTCCTGGGACACCATGTACTGGACTGAAAAAGCTAAGGGAACATACTTAAAAGAAGATGAACTTTGAGACTTTAGGTAAGGGAGTGGGAACATGTATTCTCTAGATATCATTGGATTTAACTCTGATTGTCCCTCATGTTTAACTATGCTGGTTATTGCGGATGTTGGTTAAAGTTGAACAAGGAACACATTTACCCAACCACCAACCTGGGACATAAAATCCAGCTATTGGAAAAAGTGTCTTTATGTGTTTTCTTTTTAATGATATAACCATTCTACAAATAACTTAGGGCTATATATTAAAAAGCTTTCTTCCCCAAAGTGTCACTATGTTAAATGGAATTATGATATTTGCATTTCACACTTTGAGGCTTGTGAGGACAGACATTTCTTCCTCTGAGAGCAAGCAGATCACCATGAGTCAGAGGAACCAGTCAAGAATATAGATGATATCAGCAGAAGAGCTTTTCTCTACTTAAGGAATGCATTTTTTCTGTAGAAATCCTCCTGGGAGAAGAGATACAGGCCAAAATCCAAGGATGGGCACATGGTCCCATTCAGTTACACTTTCACATTCATTCATACTCTCTGTCCTGTATTGTACACATCTGTGTCATTCTGTTTGCCCCTTCACCTCCATTTTTGCTTGTCCTCCGATTACTCTATTTTCCTGTTATCTCTCTGTCTTCATTCTCTTTGTCACCTATCATGCTGTCACAAGTCTGGTCTCACCATTATCTATCTGTCTCTCATTCTTGTCACACATTGTTCCTGTCATCCCATTCTGTTTCTCAATATGTCTTCATTTTCCTATCATTTTGTTATTCCATGTCCCCATCCGCACTCTCTCCATCAACATCACGACCATTATCTCTGAATTCTCCACCTCCTTACATCTCACTGCCCACCGACTGTCCTCATTTCTTCACCTACTGTATAATAACAGCTGAGAAGCAGTTACATTAGACTGTTCTTAAGTAGGGCAGAGCTAGCAATGTAAGATGATTCTCTCACTGAGCAGAGAGAAAGAGGGTCCATTTGTCAGTACACAGAGCACAAATGCAGTGAACCAGTAAAGTAATGTCTTCCTTCACAGCCAAGCAGCATGTTTGCCCTGCATCTCAGCTGTTTCTATTGATTAGTTGAGCATTTGTGGTGGCAGACATTAAGAGAGTGGTGTCCCATACTACAGTTAACAAATGGCCTGTGAGTCATGTGATTGTATGGCAAAGAGCTGTACTATTTTCAATCCAGTCCAAGCCCAGTCACAGGTAACCCAGCAAGATGAAAAGAGGAACAGGAGCAAGGTCATCAGCTGGTCTAGGAGCAGTTAAACCAGGTCAAGCCATTTATGCAGATAAACAAAGCCAACAAGGGATAAAACAATCCAAAAGTTTAGAGCACATGGACATTGAGAGTGCTGACAATCACCGAGACAGAACAATTGCAAGCAAGAAAATCTCCAGGGAGCTGTCAAGGGATATAGAGGAATCTGCCACTGGCAGTCAGGTACTAAATGAATCAGTGCCTCCTATTTAACAGACCTGGGAATCTATGAAGCTTCTGCTTCTCTTTTCTGCAAACTTCAAAGAAAGAGATAGCATCCTCAATGTGTGTCATGTCCTGCTGAGGAAAGAGTCCCTCAGCTGCTTGAGCCCCCAGCTCCTTGGATGCAGAGAGGCTACGGTTATCTGAAGCTACAAATTCCTGGCAATCCGAATCTTCTGAGTCTGATTCTTATGACAAGTGGTGTGGGTAGTGGAATGGAAGAAGAGGAACACAGAGAGAACAGGAAGAAACAAACAAAAAAGGCTAAATAAGAAAATTACTGTCTGGGCATTGGAAATCAGACTGATGAAAGGTTTAATATATTGCAATCTCCAATTGCTGTTAAGAGGTCATTATAATTTAATGGTATAAATTCTTGTCCAGTTTCACATTCAAAAATATGAACAATATTTTTTTCTCCTTGTCTGACAGATATTTTCTGTCCATCTCAAGAAGGTTTTGCATTTCCAAGAACATTTGTGTGCTAACTGTGCACAACTTTGCCAATTGCATAGCTAAACTATGATAGCTGCTACTTTTAAAAGATGAGTAGGTTTGTTTGCATCTTTTTGATTGATCAGTCAATCCTGCTTTGCTTTGCTTCAGAAAGTGAAAATACCTAGCTTTGCACAAATACTTCCCCCCCCCACAAAATACAGTAACGCTATTAAAAGGAAAGTGCTACTTGTCTCATTCTCATGCTGAATGGAAAAACTTTTGTGGAGGATGGTGATTTTTTTTGTGGGGACAGGGGACAGGGTATTCCATCAAGAGAGAACAATTTGGAGAATATTTTTCACATCCATATCATATATGGAGACTGAACTGATGAACAGAATTGCTCGTCAACAGTTTCTGCTTACAGCTATTTCTTTCTTTTCTGTCACTGTTACTTTGGGCTGTGATAGCACTGCCCATAACTACCAGTTTCTTATAAGGAATGTAATACATATAAGGATATAAAGAAACAATCAACAACAATCAATTGCATGCCATTAATTTAATTATGTTTTCATTTTATCATTTTTTAAAATTTTCGTAAGATCTGATCCACATGTATTTCCTACTCTGTGGGTACATTTGATACTCCCCTTCTACACTAGTGCATGAAGTTTTTGTGCATTACTATTTTATTGTTACTTTCCAGACCAGTGCCAGTAACTTCATAAAAGTGTGATATTGGCATGGAAAACATCTAGCTAGTATAGGTCCTGACATAATTGATGCATCTTTATGGGCTGGCCGTGCCATTCATCCAACAGATGGATGAACCGAAGTTCTCAATGCAACCTGTCTGCAAGAATAACCTATGAACTTTGGATCCCTTGTCTCTCAAAGACAAAAATTACACAAATATGATGGAATTAGCATGGTGTAGTGGTTTGAGTATTGAACTATGATCCTGGAGACCTGGGCTTGATTTCCTGTTCAGCCATGGGATCCCACTGGGTGTTCTTGGGTATGTCACACACTTTCAGCCCCCAGAAAACCCCATGATAAGTTTGCCTTAAAGTCATCATAAATAGGAAACAAAGGCACAGAACAATAACAATGACAAAAAATAATATCAATACAGAAGAGGTTAAGGCTACATTCTAAGGAATGTCCTACATTCTAAGGAATGTCCTTGTCCCTGAATGTATATGTTGTTGTTCCACCCTTTGGTGTAAAGGGTATTATAAATAAACATTATTATGAATATGTGTTTTTAATGCTTGTCTGTGAATCTTCAACACTTTACTAACCAGTTTTTTTTTATTGTTTGAACTAATATGTACCATGGAAATAGGTAAGTGTCACAGAAGGTATTACTACTGGGACTACTTTAGGTGTTTGTGTGTTTTCCCTACAGTTTGTACAATATATTACCTTTTATGTACTGAAAGTAGTAAAACTGTACAAAAAGAAAGCAAAACATGTGCTGATATGGTAAATGCAAAAGTACCTGAAACAACTAATTTCATTCCTTGATCAATTAAAGGCAATAGTTAATAAGATGCAGAAAGCAATATGAAATAAAAAAATTGATCAAAACTATATCCATTCTGGTAATACCTTTCCATGAAAACACTCATATGTTGTGATAGAAAAGGAGAAAATATTATACAGCTGAAGCCATAGCAGGACTTACACTGAGATTCCTAACACAAGAGGAATAAATATGGTTTCCAAGTCTTGCCAGCTAGCATTAATTTGTTCTTTCCAAGTGTTATTTGGAAATTCTTACCCAGATAACCATAATCGTAAGAGCACAAATACAACAATGGGAAAACTGTGAATCAACTTACTGTTAAATGGACAGTTTCATGTGTTTCACAGTGATGTAGAAAGTGAAAGTGCAGTGTAATTTGGTTCAATATTTATATTTTGTCATATATTAGAGGATCTCAGGGCAGCATACAAATAAGATCAGCTTACACAATTTAAAACAATTTAAAACTTAATATAGAATAATGGAAACACACTAATGACATCCTAAACAATTCAACAAGCAAAAAGAGTTTAAAACCATGCACAAATACAGATTTGAAGAAAATCAATCCAGCCTCAAAAGTTTTAAGAAGAGGTAAAATGCAACCAGCATCAATGCCAATCAGGATTCAGCAAGTAGGGCATTCCACAACTGGGACATCACAAAGAGAAGGTTTTCTTTTAAAATTGTTTTTAGTCTGTTTTTTTTTTTTTTCAGTAAAAGCTATATCCATAGGGAGACATGCTGTTGTTTATATTGGGTCACAATTAAACAAGATCAAAAGAATTTGTACACATACACACACAGGCAGCCCTCCACACCCAAATGTTTAGCTCACAGATTTGATTATTTGTGGATTATTTGCCATCACTTCCACTGCTTCCCTATACCATTTTTAATAGGGACGTATAAGTCTTGCTTCTTGTTTGCATACTCGCTTCAAGCCTTGTGAGACTGAGAGATATTGCAGGAAACTATGAATGCAAAGCAAGGCTTGTTATTAAAAATGGTGCAGCAGTAGAGGTGGCAAGAAGCCCGCTTCTGCCTGAGAAGGAATCGTGCTACCTCAAAGGCAAAACCAGGTAGCTGGCATGCTTCTAATCCCAAATTCAAATGCATTGTGTACTGCACATTCAAATCCTCAATGAGTTGAATCCATTCTCTTCTCTTCTTTTGTGTGTGTTAAATATGCATTTTCGGGGGGTTATAGATATTCAGATTTTCCTCATGTTAATGGGGTTCCTACACCCCTAATCCCTGTCATGTCCCAGACAGACCAAGCGGCCACCTAGCAAGCTGGCAGGGCAGAGCTTACTCACAGCAGTGAGACTGGGAGTAGTTTAAACAAAATTCAAATCAAGAATGCAAAGTCCCAAAGTAAACATATCCACAAAGGCAAATCGAAATCAGTGTGAGACAAGCAGAGGCCCAAGAGAGTCAGGATTCAGGAAAACCACAGCAGAGAGCTTCAACCATTGGGAAGATCAGTTGTTGACCCTGTGGAGAGACACCAGATTTTGCCTTTTATAGGCTAATGATGTTGCCACAAGTATTCCCTCATTAAGGCCCACTTGTTACTTAAATGAGCTGAACTGCTGAGACCTTCTTTCTGGTTTCTTCTCTCCAACAAGATAGGACTCTGTGTTGTTTTGTCTTCTGATGCTTGTTCCCCCTGCTCAGGCCCTGCTGTTGGTTGTTATTTTTCACAGAGCAAATGTCTGGGCAAACTTCTACCTCAGATTCAGAACCCTCCTCCTCACTGTCAGGGTTTCCAGGGCAGGGCATGACAATACCCATGAATCAGAATGACCTACTGTACACACATACACACAACTTTTTTGTCAACTCTAAACCTATGCCGCGCCCCCAAACCAACTAGATGAGGAGATACAGCAACCAAATGAAGAGGCAGAACTCTAGGAGAGGAGCAGAGGGTAACTATGAAGGAACTAGGTAAAATCCTCAAGTGCAAGGATATATTGAAAGTCAGCATGACGTACTAGTTTGATTATTGGACTAGGACACTGGGAGATCGGTGTGTGAATCCCCAGTCAGCCATAGAAAAATGCTGTGACAGCTTCATCTTAGAGTTACTGTAAGTCAGAAATGACCTGAAGGCACAGAACTACTATAAGTATATATTAATGAACATCAAAATTGGGATCATCCATAGTACTAGATATTTCTGATTTCAATGTATGGAAAAATGGAAAATGAGGAAAGCTTGTCCTACTTCATTCCTCCAATAGGAAGATTCTCATGGATCCCAGTTTCCTTCCATTCAGAGAGGACCAACTATGGCACAACCCATGAAATAAGAAGAGGGGTGATGTTAGAAGGATGTTCACCATAGATACAGAAAGCTGGTTTTCAGTTGCCTAATCATATGCCCAATTATCAATACCAATTATTAATGAAGGCTTCATGAAAGTAAGGAACACAAATCCACTCAATTGTGAAAGCCCACCATCTCAGGCAAATCACATTCTCTCATGTCTAGAGGAAGGCAACAACAAATGCCTCTGAATAGATCTTGCCGGACAAGTTTTACAACAGTGTTGCACTGTCAGAGTAAAATCAAAGATGGTTAGTAAGAACAACATGAAAGTATCTATAAAGTTTCACATTAATTAATGAGATCATTAGTATGGTCCTATAAAGAATCAGGCTTAAGGCATGTGAGCTTCTAGATATATAAAATTCAATAAAATCATTTTTAAAATTTTTGAGCTGGAAAGGAACTTCTGAAGAGGTACAATGGCTGGACCAAGAAAGGCACTCAAATTTGAATACAGTCAAGATGATTGTGTCTGCTGAACCAGGTAATGATAAATGTGGTCCACATCCCTAAAAAACCTTAGTCACATATGCACATCTTATTGTTCAGATTCAAACCACCCATAAAAAAAAGACTTCATCTTTTGAGAGAAGAACAATTAAGGTTTTTATTTATTCCTTATTGATCCCACTCATAGTCCCATAATATTAGTTACTTCATGGAGATCAAACATTTATATAATTTGAAAACTTTGTATTCCAGAATGTGTCTGCAAAACTTAATTCTTTACCAGGGAATTAACCTATTGTTTGAATAAGCAAACATGCTGAATAATCCAATCTATACTAACCACTATTCTATGGGAAGCTAGGATTTGGCTGTTGTGTCAGTACAGATGACCCATTCAGGGATAGGGGCATTGGGTTTGCCACATTCAGCTGCCTTAGGACAACATTTTCTTCCTCATTCTTTTCTTTTCTTTTCTTTTTTCTTTCTTTTCAGAATAGCTATGAGGCTATATCTAGTTTGAACAAGGGGTATAACTCTTCACAGAATCTCTTCTCCAAGGAAGCAATGATTTTAATTTTAGCATTTTTCTTCCTTCTGCAAATAAGTCTGAAAACTGCACAGTTTTTGAAGCCTATTTTCAATTTGCTACGTATCCTGCACAAAAATTAACACATAATTGTTTTGCACAGAAAGCAGCATTTTCTGCACAGTATAATATTTCTATCCAGGAAATAGTTTTTTCTCTGTACAAAACAACATATTTTCCACAAGAAATAATATTTTTGCATAATAACATTCTTCTCTGCAAAGAAAATCTTGTTTTCTGTGAAAAAGAGCCAAATGTGAATTTTCCACAGACTATATCATATATAGCTAAAAGCATACAAAATACTGATTATAATAAGAATAAACAGTTAATAGAATTATAATGATATAGAACATTAATTTAAAAAAGGTATTAAAACCAGTACAATACTAAAATAGAAAACCCATTATATAAAACAATCAGTACTTGCACATCTGCTGGAATAAAAAGGTCTTCACATGACAATGAAGGTATATCAAGGAGGGAGCCAGGTTAAGCTCCCAAGGAAGAGAGTTCCAGCATCCAGGAAAAGTTGTGGAGAAAGTCCTCTTTTATGTTCCCATTAAACACACCTGTGAAAGTGGTGAAACTTAAAGAAATACCACCTCCCAAAGAACTTAGAATTTCATTAGGCTCATATGGAAAGATGTCCTTCAAATAGCCTGTTCCAGGTTCTTGAACATGTCAAACAATGAAAGAGTTATGTGAAACCTTAAACTGGGCCTTTTTCTGACCTTTTTTTTCCTCCTCGTCTATCTCTCAATGTGTGTCATTTCTTTTTCCTAATTCTTCTTCCTCATTTCTTCTGTTATTTTGATTAACAGGGTCAAAGCTGGAAAGGATATGAGGGAAATGGAATGAAATTTGGTGAGCTTTATGATAAGTCATGATTTCTAAGACATGCTATTCAGCCATGTGAAACCAATGGGAAACTACAAATGAAATTTGGGGATAATATGTTTTCTTCCTCAGAACTGTGGGGTAGAGGGAGGAGATCATGTGGGAGATTTTTACCAGAAAAAAAAGTGGTTTAATTTTAGTAAAGAAAATTGCCACTTTTTATCCTTATAAGGGGTAACTCAATCAACAGACCATCTATGCCCTATCTCAGTCCTGGCACAGCTGATAAATCAAACAAAACGAACTGAATATCTCCCAGCTTGTTACTTACTTCCAGGCAGCAAGCAAGGGATCATAAATAAAGTCCAACAAAAACAAAGTCTGGCAGGGTTTCATGGCAAGGGAGTGTCCAAGGTCAATCTGAGCATTTGTCAAAGCATACAGCAAGGTGGCAAGTCAGATAAACTCTGGCAACTCCTGGAGGGGAAGGACAATAGGTCCCAAGTCTAGCACAGCTGAGACTTGATTGATCACTGCTGGTTATAAATCCTGAGAGACCGATGCTGGCTATATCTTTGCTGCCTGTGCACTGCGAAGCTGGGTTAAAGTAAGTGTTCCTCTATATCTGAACAGGTAGGACTCTCTGTTGGAGCTCACATCATCCCCTGTTCTGTTTCTGGCACTGTAACCTCTCTCTGTACAGCAGGCCCTGGCATGCCTTCTGTTGCAGCCTCTGGTATGCCCTCTGTTTCAGAGTCTGAGTCAGAGTCTATGCTCTGGAAGCAGGGCATGATAGTCTACCACCTTCAGAATCCTTTATAAGCTTCCCATTTGGCCATCTTCTTCTGTAGATCTTCTTGTGGTTGGGTACAGGAAAGGGGAACTTATAGCTGGTGGCCCAAATTTTACCCCTGGGCACCTGTACTTGGTCAATGAAGAGGCATGCATCTATGATGAGGTTTACCCATCATGCTCATCCTCACAAAGAGAGAGAAAATGAATTATAGAATCATTAGTTAAGAGGGATTAAAAGGTCCATCTAGTCCAACTCACTGCCATACAGGAATAGACAGCTAAAGGACTCCTGAGAGACAGCCATCCAGCCTCTGTTTAAGGTCCTCCAGTTAATGAGAGTCCACCACCTTCTAATGCAATCTATTCCACTGTCACACAGCTCTTACACTCAGGATGTTCTCTTAATATTTAGGTGGAATCTCTTTTCTTGGAAATTGAATCCATTGGTGCGTGGTCTAAGCAATGGAGCACATCTGCTGTATGATGTTCCTTCAGATATTTAAAGATGAAGATGAAAAATTGGAAGATTAGAAAGTAGTGATTCAGGAGAACAGTGGGGATTACCTCTGCTCTGCAATTCCCCCTTCCAGTTGGCAAGGTCAGTGGCACATGGTCACTAGCTTCACTCTCAGGAGCTACACTTGCACTCCATCATCCCTGACAGGAAAAAAACAAAGAAAGGGCAAAGCTTTGCAGACCCAGTCATCCTTTGTAGGAATGGCCTTGCTGAACAGCCTTAGTTCTGGGAGCCAGCTTCATATATCCTGTGCTGTCCTGATAGGAGAAATAAACGGACAAGTGAAACTTTCCAGCTTTCCTTGTTCTGTGGGGAATCCAAGGACACAACAAAGCCAGATTACAGATTATAGAGTGACATAGAAGCTCAAGCTGGCATTAAAGCTGAGAAAATTGTGACATAAGGAGCATGGCCATACCTTCTAATCTCATCCATGCTATTTGATATTACATGAGTGGTATACTCCACCTCTTTTCCAGGTCAGCTCATTTCAACCTGTCTCGGAAGCTGTTCACACAATTAGAGTAGTAGGATTGCACTTTAGCTGTGATGACTTTATCTTATAAACCTATATCCAGGGGTTTATGGTATGGTGAGACACCAGAGATCTCTAGATGAGAATTCTAAATTCTAAACTTCAGACCACAGGATTTGACAGGATGACAGTTAAAGTGGAATCTTAATGCTATAGTTCTGCAATGTGAAAAGTCTGTCATCTTCTTATTTCTTGTTTTCCAAACCAACTGATTTTGCACTGGGGAGGCAGGGGGGCAGAGAGTTAACCATTTGCTTTTCTTCTTTATTCCTGAGAGAAATTGATTCTCTGAAGTTGTTTTTGCTTACGGAAGAAATTGTTCCTTTTTCACATCAAAACCAAACACATTTTTAACATAGGTTGTTGTGGGTTTTCCGGGCTTTGAGGCCATGATTTATTAGTGTTTTCTCCTGATGTTTTGCCTGCATCTGTAGCTGGTATCTTCAGAGGATCATCTGATGATCCTCTGAAGATGCCAGTCAGAGATGGAACACGGCCTTAAAGCCCGGAAAACCCACAATAACCTATGGATTCTGGCCATGAAAGCCTTTGATTTTACATTTTTAACAACTCATTTATCTTGAACCTGTGAGAAGTTTCTTTACATTGGCTTTGAGATGGATTCACAAAGAAGTATCATCTTGGCAGATTAACAAAGGTAAACAAATCCTCCTTGCCCTTGTACTTTTACTCTTACCATAATGCCTGGACCTTCAGTTCTTTAGAGGGAAGGAGGTATAAAAATGTAATAAGTGATGTCATAGAACAAAAACATGACCACTCCATAGGCTTACAAGCAAATTTAGACAGCAAAGAGAAAAATAGATTATTACATAAAACTAAACACTGAAAGAAAAGGAAGGGAATTATGTAGACACTATTAGAGAAACTTCAGTATAATAGTGTAATCCTATAATATCTACTTCAAAGTAAATTATACTGAGATCAGTATTTCTTATTCTACAGTAAGTGGATGGAGAATTGCATCTTCAAGGATTTTTTCCTAAGAAGAAAAGAATAGAATGGGTTGAAGACAAGCTGCAATGAAAGAGAAAACATGAGGATGTGCAATAAGGGAAGGGTATAAATATGAGATTCAACAGACAGTAAAACAAAGCCACAACATTTAGGAACACAGCAATACAAAAAAATGAAAAATTGGAATTCTTCATATAATGCTTCAGATTGAAACCTGGAGCCCTTTCATACTATACAGCTATAATGCTATGTTCTACTTTAAATGTTGTCTCAGTGTTTTATGGAATCCCATGGTTTGCAGCTTGGTAAGACACAAGAGCTCTCTGGATGAGAAGTCTAAAAACCCCTTCCCAAACTTCCAGATGTCAGAATTTCATAGGATTATATCTTGGTGGTTAAGGTAGAATCTAGCACAATAACTGTGTAATGAGAAAGGATGTTTAGTCAAACTTAAAGCAGACATTTTAAATAAATTGAGCTTTAAGCAATTACAAATATATTACTGTATCTACATCCAAAACATTGTATTTATATTAACAAAATATTTCTATTGAGCATCAGTTACAGAAAAATGATGCTTTATAAAACTTTGTATTTTAATGTCTTGATGCAGGTAAGACCAGAGAAATTTTGATATTGAATTGCTAACTCCAGTTCCCTGAGATATGTTTCAGAATGGCTGATGCCATTGACAGCAATGTTCTTCATGCCTAGCTATTATAGCTGCTTTTGAGTTGAACTGCAACTCCCATCAGCCTCTAACTAGCATAGCCTATTATGAGAGATGATAGGATAGATACAGAGGGCCAAATTTGCCTACCCTTTGGCCCTTTCCACATGAAGCGAGTGATTCACTCCGTGCCATTATTTGCTGGTTCTTCTTGGCTCAATGCAATGAGGACTGTCCTTTAAGCCCTTCTGCAGGGCTCCTCTCTTTGTTCCAGGGCGATGCAGAGTACTGCAAGGTCTTTAGATCTGCACTGGTGAGGTTTACAAAATTGTGGCTTCTGGTTGTTTGTGGGTCCAGACCAATCGCTGAAGCTGGCCACACCCACAACTCACCCTCCATTGATCACAGGCTCTCATTGGTGTGAATCTGCACATCTGCACAACTGAGCAGGAACGAAATGGTGCGCTCCGGAAAATTGAAAGACTGTTTTTTTCCGGTTTTCACTTAGCATGCTGGAAGACTGCTTGGGGGTGTTTTGGATCGGACTTAGGTGCAGAACTAAGGTAAATAGTCCGAACCTAGTCCGATCCAAGGTGCAGATGACCTCCGTGACAGGATGCCTTGGCCCGTCCTAACTTCCTTGTGTGGAAAGGGCCTTTGTTTAAGTTATGGAGAACACATTTTTTGCAAGTAGTCTCTGTGCCTCATCCAGCAAAGTTTAGCCAAGAATGTACATCAGAGACATAGTTGTACTTCATCTCCTGAATGAACATCTGAAACCAACCCTAAAACCAGTGAGCCATTCTGACCAATGCAGTTATGCAGAGCTGGCAAGTAGGAAACTGCAGGGCAATATGACCAGTCATACCATCAGTGAAGTAATATTTCTAGATTGACTTATTTTCCAAGAAGGAAATGCTGTTTCTTGTGCAGAAAATGTTTTTGGTACAAGAATTTTGCACAGAATAAGTCCTGAATTGTGAATAACTTTTGAAAACTGTATATTTTTTTGAAGATTTTCTAACCATAGGAAGAAAATTACTGAAATTACTCATTGCTGTCTTTGATTTAAAAAAAAAAAAAAAAAAGGCCATTTCCACCGTATGCTGTTATAGTGCTATTATTCCACTTTCAATAGCCTATGGAATCCCGGGCTTTGCAGTTTAGGGAGGGGCATTTAGAATTCTCATCCAAAGATCTCTTTGGCCTCAGTAAACTACAAACCCCAGAAATCCACAGGATGTTGAAAATGGAATAATAGCACTATAACAGTGTAGGGCAGAAATGGCCTTAGTGAAGAATTACATGACAAGCAAGAAGTGGAAACTGAATTCTGTAGGGTCCTGTGGCAACTCTTCATCACACTTTTCCTTACTGGCAGGAAGGGGATGGCCATGCCATTCCATAACACTCTGCTCACCAGCACTGCAGAATTGACTTACTTGGGACAGCTGACTGACTTTCAAGTTGAGTTTCAAGATCATTTATGATCATGACAATTATACCACAGTCATAAATGCAAATAGGAAACTGTTATGAGGCCAGAATTTTAACTTTGGGTATTCTAACTGACTAACAAGATGTCAGCCTTTGATTGTATTTTCATGCCATTATAGTTATTATTTGCTTGTTGTTGTTTTTCATTCCTTGCAACAAACTTGTCTCTTTGATTTTGATGCAACTGAAGGATGGCTACATGTTTTTGTGTGTGATATATCCCCAATTATTCACTAACATTTTGAGTAGAATGCTTGTTTTATCTGATCTTTAAGTGAGAAGTTTTCACTACATTTGCTACTGCTGCATATTTGAACTATATTGTATTTTTATGGTACTATTGTACTACATTGTGCTTTAACCAACTAGTTTTTAAATTGCCTAAATTTCTGATGGCTTTGTAATTTGTTATCACTGAATCACACTGTCTCATATTGCAGTTGTCTTGGGAAGACTATAGTATTGAGAAGCAATAAGAAACATCTTAAAATATCTTAAGACAGAAAATATCTTAAGAAATATCTTAATACTTAAGAATTACCTTGGGACAGAAAATAACAAAGGTAACAAAATATAACCCAGAAAACTAACTCTATCAGGCTTGATAGATCCAGACATCTTCATAACTGGACAATTACTCAGATAGATAGATAGATCTACACTAGAAATACTCTTGAGTAACCACATCCTCAATTAGTATGATGGTATCTTTGGCATGCATATTACTTAGCGTATAATTCCCCTTCCTTGTAGAACAGCTTTCATCTCCAGATGGATTCTGATTATTGTTGGCTAGTGCTTGGTAGTAACTTACTGTTCCTGATAAAAATAGATAAAAGCTGAAAATGTCCTTTATGCACCACATGAGATCATTAACATCCTAGAACCTTGGGGTTTAGCCCTTTTAATAAACTGTGTGATTGCAGAGTTTAAACAAACCTGAGCGCAAAGGCAGTGTATTTAAAGAATGATTGAATCTGCCTTCAAATAGCTGACCTTATATCCAAAGCTTTCACAGAGGATGCTAATCAGGCTACCAATCATAGCCAAGTGAACACAAATAAATATAGGTAGGATTACATTTGATTGCATTTAGTATTACGCTAATGAATAAAACAGCTTAACAATTATCCAACGGAGAGAAAGGACACCTACACCTACTCATTTTCTTTTCCTTTCTAGCTCTGTCTTAACTTTGGTAAACTGCCTAAAGCCCCAAAATGGCAAAAACAGAAGTTATAAATAAATATAAGAACAACAACCATTTAACGTTTCCCATTAAAAGTAGATGTTTGTTTTATTTCTTGCATTCACAGTGCCTGAAAGACATTGGTTCACTTTTGTATGATCAAAGGAGTATATCTCCCTTTTTGGGCTCTGAGCAATTTTGGAAAGGTCATTCTGTCTTCTTAAGCTCATCTGGAGGGAACAACGAAGAGGAATTTCTTGATGGCTTCTCCCAAAATTTGGAACTCCCTTTTTAGGCTGGCCAGCATGGCTCCCTCCTTGCTCTCTTTTTGCTGACAAATGAAAATTTACCTATTCACTCAGGTTTTTAGCAACTGACTTTTAATATTATGACATTTTTTGGATTTTTAAAAATATTTTGTCTTGTGATAATGGTTTTATATTATAAATAGATCTTTTTTTAAAAAGCATAGACAGACAGACAGACAGATAGAGTAATAGAAGTATTATTTCTTGTATATTTTTAATCTGTATTGATTAGAATAACTTTTAAACTGCCTTGTTCACCATATAGCTTAAGTTTTTGCAGTGGCGGGAATAAATATTCCAAACTACTTCTGGAAGTAACAGGTGACAACATTGAATTTGTGAAGCCAAGTGCGTTCTTCAAGCCACCCAAGAAGCAACTGCATACAAGGACATCACCTGATGACCAAAGTAGATATCAAATAGACTATATAATTGGAAACAGAAGATTGAGAAGCTCCATTCTATCTGTGAAAACAAGACTAGGAGCAGATTGTGACACAGGCCATGAACTACTAATATCAAAAATTAGAGTCAATCCAAAGAAGAACAGCAAACCAACCATCATGCCAAAATACAATACATTGTGTCAAAATACAACAATACAAATAAGCAATAAACATCCTCATAACATATAAAGATAATTTTTATATATATATATATTTACACTATTAATCCCAACAGCTGGGAGCCAGAAGAACTTTGAACTGAATCCAGAAACACTATCAGGGAAGAAATGCAATAAGATGCTATCTACAGCCAAGAAGAAAAAGAAGTCTCAATAGAAGACAGATGAAACGCTTCAAGCAATTAAGGAAAGACAAGAAGCAAAAGCAAAAGGTGACAGAAATAGGGTCAGAACCCTGAATGCAACTCTTCAGTGATTTGTACACAGGGAAAAAGAGAACATCTATAATAATCAGTGTAGAGAAATAGAAGATGACAATAAAAAAAAGAACAAGAGTCCTCTTATATAAGATCTGAGAAATCAAAAGGAAACTTAAACCAAGAGCAGGGATGCTATACAACCAGAGGAGAACACATTGTATGACCAGGTAAGCATTAAAAAAAAAAAAAGATGATGGAATCAATACACTGAGGAACTATGTGAAAGAGTTAAAAATATGACAGATTCATTCAAGGAAAAAACATTTGAAGATGAACCTACACTTTTAGAAAGTAAACTGAAAACTCTTCTCAGAACACTTTGGAGAAATAAATCACCAGGAACAGATGGCATTTTAGTAGAGCTGCTTCAAACTACAGAGACAGAATCTACCCTATTTCTAAGTATAAAACTTGTCAACAAATATGAAAAACAAAATAATGCCCCAGAGATTGGTAACATTCAATATACATTCCAGTTCCCATAGAAAGTGGATACTAGAGACCCTAGTAACCACAAGACCGTGGCAGTAATGCAAGCATAGTGATGCCAAAATTTCTCAACAAAGACTTTTTTCCATATATGGAATGAGAAAGCCAGATGTCCAAGCTGAATTCAGAAAAGGAAGAGGCATTAGGAAGAGGCACAAGGGATCATATGTCAAACGTATATTGGATAAAGGAATACAACAGAGGATTTCAGAAGAAAATCAGCTTCTGCTTTATAGAATATATCAAAGTTTTGATTATGTAGATCATGGGAAAAAAATCTATCACTCTTAAAGGTGTAGTGCCACAACATTTGATTGTCCTGGTGTGTAACTTGTACTTGGGACAAGTGGCTACCATTAGGAGAGAATATGGAAAAAAATAAAATGGTTCCAATAGCAAGGGAGGCTACAGAAGGCTGCATATTATCATCTATCTGTTTAACTTGTACACTGAAAATGTCATACATAAAGCAAGATTAGGTTCGAGGAAGGAGACATGGAAACTGGAAGAGGGAACATCAAGAATTTAAGATATGCAAAAGATACCATATTACTAGCAGAAAATAGAAAACACTTGGAATGATTACTGAAAACCATCAAGGAAGAAAGTACAAAGGCGGGTTTGTTGTTGAAAATTAAGAGAACAGAAATAATGACTTTGGAGATCTAGGGCCAGCCAGGGCTAGAAGAATCTAGGCTTGATTTCGTTTCTTCCTCCCTGGAGAAGCAGCACCCCTTTTTATAATTATCACCTACTGACTCCCTTCCCACATTTTATTATACCCATGCTTTCTCTAAACCCACACCCTTTGTGAACAGAGGGCAAAGCATCTCAAGTGTTACCCCCAAAGGAATGTATAACCTGTGGTAGTGTGTTGTAAATGGATTAAATCAAATGGAAAGTTTTCCACTGAGTTCAGAGGTTATAAAAATAAAATGCAATTTTTATTTAAAACCGCAAACACAGAAAAGATATGAGGTAAATCAAGAATTTCAACCAGCACAGAACTTCCATATATTCACCGGCCTTTGGCTTTCTTACCACTCACAGATTTATTTCCCCAAGTATAGGTCAACCTTTATGACCTCACTCAATATTATTTTGGTCCCTCCTCTGTCTTTCTCTCAGAACTCTTGAGCTGACCAACACTAACACTCAGCCAACCTCTACTGCTGGTTGACTGAAGATTTATCTCAATACTCTCCCTCTCTCTGGCCCTTTCCGCACAGCATTTGCCATGCAAAAGGGCACCTGGAGTGTTGTGCGATTGTGAAGAGCGATCTACATGATGCACTCACAATCGCACAATGCTCCAGGGGCCGGCAGGTGCCGATTGTGCACCTTTTCATTTTTGGCTGGAAGCTGAAAATTTGTGTAATTGTGCATTGCTCCTGGGCTCTGCGCGCATTTACCTGGCATGTGGAGCCTCCGGAGCTGTGCTGGTCACACTTCCTGCCCCAGCGCAGCTTGGGAAATTCCCAGGCTGCACTGTGGAAGGAAGAGGTGGGGCTCTTGTGCAAGCTGGGAGCTCGTGCAGAGCTGAAGCAGCAGGGTCTCTTGCCGGAGGCTGCTCGTGCGATCCCCACATCCTAGAGCTGAAAAAAGGTAAGGTGCAGAAAGGGCCTCTATATCACTGAATACTGAAGTTAGGATGGCCCATAGCAGTGCACTGGATCTTGTGTAAGTGTAATCAATTCCCCCAAAAAACACATTTGAACTTACTTTTAAATCTTTGGTTGGATCTGCTTAGATCTTTTGCATCAGCATATGAATCTGTCAATAAAACACATTTTTAGTTTACATTTGGAATCTTTGGCTGGTTCTTTCTTGCAAAGAACATATAAACATTGGTAGGAAGATCTCACTAGGTTACTCTCCTCTCACAGGTCTCCTAATTTGAGCTAATATTCCCTAACTTTTCATGGAAGTATTGGCATCACAAGTGGACCACTTAGTCACTCACATTTTGGTATAACAATTGATAGATTCATTCAAGGAAGCCATAGCCCTGAATCTGCAAGACCTGAGCAGGGTTACTTTGAGGTCTCTCATTGATAGGGTTGTGCCCTGGTGATGCACTGGTTAAATGCTGGTACTGCAACCACAAGGTTGTGAGTTCTATCCTGCCGGTCTCCAGGTTAACTCGGCCTCCCATTCTTCCACAGGTCGGTAAAATGAGTACCCAGGTTGTTGGGGGGCAATTAGCTAACACATTGTAAAACCCGGAAAACCCCCAACAACCCATGGATTCCGGCCATGAAAGCCTTCAACTTTACACTGTAAACTCCTTAGAGAGCACTCAACTGATAAGCAGTATGGAAATACACATGCTATTGCTATTGCTATAAGTCAATGTTCATTTGTTGGCAAGTAACTACAACACAGCTGCCTTGAGTCCTGTTGTTGGGGAAACGATAGAAAAGAAACAAATAAATAATTGTTATTATTGTGGTGTACCTTCAATTGGTTTCTAATTTACGTCAACCTTAAGGTGTTTTTTGGGACTGAGAATGTGTGATGCACCCAAGGTCACCCAGTTTGTCTCCATGCCCAAGTGGGGAATCAAACCCTGGCTCCGAGGTTCAGCACTCAAACCACTACAAGTGCTACTCCTTAAAACTAAGATGTTTTTCTGGTGGTCATGTTACCACAGTTCTGTTATGCCTGGTGATAGCACTAGATATCTCTTGATATCAAACTTATTTGACCTTCATTTGACCTTTCTCTGCCACCCTGCTCCACATGTTTGCAAGGGCCACCGGACAAGCACGTCAACAGACGTGGCCGTTAATGGTTGGACATTCCAATCCCCATGTAGACAGGCAGATTAATGCCTCTCTGTTACTTCAGGGTCCATCTTCTTGCAGACACACCTTGCTTAAGCGCAACTTTACACAAAGATGCTTGGCCAAGAGCCGGCACTTTCTTTATACTGAGCCATTTGCATACTGGCTATACTATTGTCATCCAGCGCTAAGCTCATCATGTAAAACCTGACCTTTTCCAAAGCTTTTGTCCCGCTCCAAATTCTCTTTGTTCTCACCAAGCATGGCATGGCCCGTAGGCACAATCTACCCTATAAAAAGTCCCCGATTCCAAGTCCTCCTCGGACTTCTCGGATTGCTCCTGAGTTTCATCCAGCCTTGCTGTCGGTTTGTCCAGAGAGCTCCCCTCAGCGAACCGCACTGAACTTTCCTCCCTGCAATCCTCCATTCTTCTCGGACGACGAGAAAAGGTGTCGTATCACCCATTTCCCCTGAAAACTCTAATTGCTAATTTCTAGTTAGCTGTGTGCATGTGGTGTCTTATTCATTGTTTGTCCTTTAATAAAACTATTATTTTTACTATTTTAAAACCTCATCTGATTGCTCTTCTGACCTGACGCTGTATACATAGGGTTAAAAGATCCCAGCTAAAGTTACCCTGCCTCTCGTTAGCTTAAAAGAGTGCTCGAGTTAATTTCCCCATCTTGTGTTTTTGCTTGGGACCCCCACAATACAGGGTAACAGTCAATACATCCTCAATACAAAGAACCCATACCATCTTTTGAAATCAACCAAGACTACAATTTCCTAAGTGTATTCCCTCTCCTTCATTCAATTGTGCAGGAAAAGCTTTAAGTAGGTTGCACCTTACACTTGTGGAAAGTAATAAAGGGCAGGCATGTCAGCAGATGTAATAAATCAGCATAGCAGTGTTTGCTTAGAGGAGCCATTCTGATTTGATATGATAGTGATCCAGGACATGGATATAACTAGATACTTTGATGTTATAATACAAGATTCAGCCAAGTATCACACTATCAATACCTTGAAAGTCTGTTCTAATTTTGCAGAAAACCTCCATAATTGCAACTGGCAAAGGAGTAACACACATACCCAAATATTCAGCTATTCTTTAAGACAAATATAATTTACAGATTACTTGCTGTTTCCTTATTCCTAATTTGGTACTATATTCTCATTTCAATACAAATGTAATTGTTATTAGCATTGGACAATCATTCGGCATGGCTATCCAATTTTCTGTTCTATTTATCTTTGGGTTGAACTTTAAAGTTCTCATTTCTTACCTCAACTTCTCTCGCCCCTTCTCTCACTCTGACTCATTCTCAATATTTTCTGTCCTTTGTTTAATAGCACAATCATCACTTGATAACATCTGTGTGTCTTCTGCAATTCTGTCAAATTTGCTACGATGGGGAGATTTAAGCGCTGCAATTTCCCTTCTGAGATCCTGCTGCTGCATCATTTTGGCATACAATTTTAGTCTTTCAGCCTTTTCCCCTTCTTTCTTTTTTCCCTCCACTTTTGTCCTCTATAAAAATGTTTTATATTCAAATTCACTATGGAAAGCAACTTCTTTGCATAAATTACACACAAATGCAAGCATATGACACCAAATATAAAAGAAAGCAAGGAGTGCACAAATCAAGACAACCAGCTTTGATTGCCATAACAAATCCCCTCTCTTCAAATTCATAGCAGATTTTACAAGGCAGAAGTCTAATCTCAGAGGGCAGGCTATCATGGCAAACTTAGAAGAATCTACACTTCCTAGAAGCACTAAAAATTTCTCCTACACTAATAACTAGTTTGTTTAAGTATTTTCTCCTGAAACAATTTGCTGTTATAATTTCTTCAATGTTATTACCTATTCAACTTTTTTTTCCAAAGTAAAGTATTGGAAGTTCATAACCATCTTGTGAGGGAAATGTTTGGAAAGATTTTGTGAAAAGTTCAGAATAACTTCTGAAACAGCAGTCCACAACTAACAGCATATGGACTGCATGTGGCATCTGTAACAGTACAGTCAGCACTCTACATTTGCAGGTTTCACTTTTATAGGTTAGATTATTTGCAAGTTCCCCAGACCCCTGACTTCTTTTATATATGAATTTTCTCTCTCAATATCTCCAATCAGGCCATGCAGCCCTTTAAATAACCTGCCTCTGGTCCTTCTCCCCCTCCACTAGCCATTGCTTGGCCAGAGAAGGATGGCTGACATCCCAATTTTTCAGCACCACAAACCTTCTCCAATGCCCCCCAACACTCAAGGAAAGAGACAGGCAAGAGAGGAAGTACAGAACTACCATGCCAACCAACTCCTTTTGTCTTCCTTTCCCTGACCTGGTTTGGACTCTGGGTGCCTGCTGTTTCCAACACACCTCATTTGTCTTCCCACATACACACACACATTTTGATATTTGTGGTTTTCCCACTTGTGTGAGGGTCCTGTGCTCTTAATCCTAGTGAACATGGGGGTTCAACTGTACTCCCCAAACTACCAACATTGCATTGACAGTTTGTTCAGAAGTGCCTACTGATTGTTACAAAGCCCTCCTGTGCTGCCTTCTCTGTTTCTCTACTTTGGGACTAATAAATCTTCTTTAAAGGACAAATACACACAATCAGATGACAATCAAGATGGCGCAGAGTGGCATGTACACAGACATATATATGCAAATGGACATGTGCACATACTCACACACAGGTATAGAGCAAATCTTTTTAAAATGGGTAAACAATAAAATAAATTTGAAACTTAAGAAAAGATCTAGTCATACCCAAGACACTGAGTACAACTGAAGTTATCTCTCCACCTGAGGCACATATTTTAAAAATGATGATAAAGTAATATCCAAGAAAGTAATATGATTCATCCAAAAGCCTGCTTCCCTTTAGCAAAAGAAGACAGGGTCAAAATGATTGTACTAGAGAAACTCTATCTTTGAACATCTCTTTACTTCTGTTAGTCTAATACTTTCTTGATTCCACTCCTTCCATCTTCTGACTGCCCTAACTCTGATTTAAGGAAGTAATTAAATATGTAACTACATATATATAACTCTTTGAAGTTGCAGCTCAGATCCTTAAATTATAATCAAATGCATAATTTCTTTGGTGGCTTATGACCACTCTAGGCAGGTCTTTAATGAATAAGTGCAAATACAAAGATACTGCATGAACATCAAGAGAAATATATATACATAATCTATCTGCCAATAGCAACCACCAAAGCAAGATCTGAATTCCCTACTTCCTAATTCCTATAGTTAATTATCCAAAAGTTCTACGTGATTGTATGAATTTCAATCATTCAGAACACCTTGTGTGAATTAACAATACAGCTTCCATATATCCATCTCAGTGTCTCCAGGCAGGGCTGATAGTGAACATTGTTTTGCTTTCATGTATAATGGCACTCATTGTAAATTAGTATCTATGTAACTGTATGAACAATACACAAAGATGCTGTGATTGCTTTTTTCCATAATGAGGACAAAGCACAAGGATGGGCAGGGCTTATATATTTAAAAAAAAAAAACCCTAAAAATACTAGTATGGAAAATCTGTCAGTTCTTCTGTCAGCCACATTCACTTTTATTTTAAAATCTTCTAAAATGAACTAAAAATAAAATCTTTCTCCTCAGCACTGCCCAAATTAAGTAGGTACTACTATTTCGGGAATGCAGATGACCGTAATGCATGAGTTTGCTGTATGGATATTATGGACAAGGAGATTCACATTAAAGAAGAGATGGCAACCCTAATTCATCAATAATTTTAACATACTGAAATTCTAACACTGATTTTAAGAGATGAGCATTCAAATCTCTGAGCCTATCTGAACAAATCTTTCAGTGTTGGTTTCTCTCACATTCAATTCTCAAATTTCTTTCCATCCCAAAGGAAAAAAATTAAAATTCTGGTAAATTCTTATCAGAAACAAACTGAACAATTTTTTTCAACCATTCCTACTTAATTCATCTCTTCTCACAAATTCACAAAGGTCAGGGATGAAGTGCATATGGATAGGAACACTGAGGAACACTGAGATGGGACTAAAGGATCATGTACTTGGATCTTGTTCATACTTTTAGTCAGGCAAGTACATGAAGGCTAATGGCATAGCATTCCTGCTTTTCTTCTCTTCCTCAAGCAGTCAATTTGGAGACAGAAAGAAAAGAAAGGGATGGATTTGAAATGTATTTTCCTTCCCTTTCTAGGTATTAGAAGGAACAAACTGTGGTTCTCTTATGTCTTAAAAAGACCAAAATTCCTTTCAAGGAAGCAAAATGAACAACTGAGTTCTCTACAGAACGGTCTCATTAGGTGGCATGCAATTCATTTGTAGCTCATACATTTTTTGAGGCATGCACAACCTTACTTAAAAATGTCATGCCAACTGAAGTGGTTAAATTCTCCTACTTAAGCCAAATGAGATGTTTGTAACATATAACACCTTTGGCACCAAATGACATATCTACTGGCACAGCATGTGTTAGGGCACCCAAGAGTTACTGTACTACTTTCTTGAGATGGAAAAATAATGTTGTTTTTTTCCTGGCTGAAAAATGGGTTTCATGACAGTAGGGAAACATAATCAGGAAGAAAAACTTACTCTGAAAAGAAATACTTTTCTCCCCCAATATCATACTGTTTGTGCAACATGCACACATGCACAGAGAGAGAGGGAAAATACCCTGTAACAACTTTTTGTGTGTGTAACAAAATATTGGGGGAGGGGGCAAATTGTACAAAAATGTTTTCCAAGTTTTCCTCCCAAAATATCTCAAAAACATAATTTTTATGCAACCCCCCCCCTTTTTGTGCAAAAATGTGTTTCTAGAAACTGGGGGGGGGGTTGCATAAAAATGTGTTTTTGTGCAAAGACTAGAATTTTTGTTTTTGTTTGTTTTGTTTCCGTGAAGCACAGTTTTCTGAAACTCTTCAGGATGTATGAATACTAAGGAAAAACTGCATGAAAACACTTTTCCTCCAACAGTAGGGAAGAAATTATAGAAACTATTCATTCCAAGATTTATATTCAAAAAGGCTCTTCTGCTTTGCAGCTCACCAGTTTTACTAGAATACTGCAAGAAGTTGTTTACATGATCAAAATCTTTTTTTAAAAAATGCACAGTATAGGACAAGTAGAAACATACTGTTACTAGGTGGCGTTCAAGTATTTCTGTTTACGCATAGTGGTGGAGTTTAAAGATACAGCCATATCTTTGGAAGGAGGGCATACTAGTAACTCCTCCCACCCTTGAGATGGTTATCTACTCACCTTGGCTTTAGGTAGTATCTTTCCACCTGGCTTGTCTCACACAGACCATTGTGAAATTGAACTTGTCACCTCATCACTATGCCTACAGGTTTTGCATTTCTGTTGCTATTTACACATTCATAGCTACAAAGGTCTGTTCCTTGGCAGTTTACTCCACACATGTGATGAAGCAGCCTTAAGTTTACAAAAGTTTATGCTACCAACTTCTTTCTCTCAGTTAACCTCTAAGATGTGACAAGATCCTTTTGCATGGTGTGCACACACAGTTCACATTATCTTGTAGCACAATAAAGGAAAGAAGTCAACTTATTGTTCCAGAAGCAAGATTTATTACCTAGAAGACCTGGCAATTAACTTCTTTTCTGTGGATTTCCCCTCTCCTTTTTAACTGAACACTTGAGGAATAAACCATAGAAGATACTTCAGTAATGGAGTGGCTCTTGTAATCATGCAGTGAAAGGAAGAGAGTTCAGATATGGGCAGTAATGCTGAGAGGTTCTGCATTCTTGAGTAACTTATTCCTGAGACAGGTTTAAAGCACTGGAAGCAAATGGAATACAAGGGGAGAACATTTTGATCCACTGAAGTTTACCAAATAGGAAAAAAAGGGACACCAAGTCCATTCCTGTATTTTGCGTGTCACTTGAGATTGTGTAGAAAACTACCATGAACAACGTTGTGTATTGATTCATGATGAAATTATCACTTTTTTGTTGTAAACCTTGCCATCCTATTGCTTTTGTAGGTCCAGTTACCAGTACTGATCTGATTAAAGAAATTGACTTTTTCATTGTCAACAAATTTTAAAGATAATAATTCAGATGGCCTGACTGTTTTAAAGGACAGCCATACACATTACTGTATGGAACTAAATTATATGAACTTTCAGGTCATTAGCTAGCAAAGCAGCTACCATTTTACCAGCATCTTATTGGGTACCTGATTTTATTCAAATAAAATAATTGCAGATAGCATACACTTTTCCAAGTACTTAAAATGTATTGCATGAAGACTTTTGTTCATCCTGTCCCTCCTATTATTATGTCTTTAAACAAATATTTGCATTTTCCTGATATTCAAAAAACCAATCTCTAGCAAGTTTTTGGAGAATGATTGTGAATATTTTAAGAGCAAGATGGAGCGGCTGTCATGGGAATGTGTTAATAGTGCCTTCAGCATCAGGAAAGTGACACCTCCATATAGAAAAATACTCTATGATTTCACTGCAATAAGGGAAGGCTGAGTGTATTCCTTTATATTACATTTTAGGGGAGTGGAGGATACTGTCTCCATTAACTTTTTCTTTTCTTTTTTAAGAAGATTTACTTTACCTGTGCCTCCTGGACCAAAACTTGAGACAGATGCATGAGTGACCTAAGATAGGTGAATCTATAATACTTCTTGGCATGGCTCCACATTGTTCTCATGTGGATGTACTGGGGAAAGCATATCAAATCATCCCCTGCACACACACACACACACACACACTGGATTTTATGTGAGTGAAAGAGTCAACTAAAATGGTAGCCATTTCTCTATCTCCTCTAGCTTAGGAGCCTAGAAGAAGAAATAACTCTTCCTCATAATGAAACTTCAAGGCATAAGAATAAGAATAAGAATGTTTATTTATAATTCCCTTTATGCAAAGGGATAGAATAACAGCATATACAATCAGGGACAAAGACATTAAAACTGAAAAGCACACAATACATGGCATGGAATCCCCAACACCCCACCAGTCACTACCCATCTCAGCACCATAAACACATCTCAGTAACTTAAGATGTAGAGTCAAAGAGAAAGGTCTTCAACCATTTATGAACACAGATGAGATCCTCCTCCAGTTGGATATCCAAAGGAAGATCATTCCACAAATGCAGAGCCAGATCTTGAAAGGCTCGCAGCCTTGACAGAGCTGTATGCCTTGGTGGAACAGACAATAATCCTTTGCCTGCAGATCTCAAATTCCTGGATGGAGCATACCAAACAAGCCAAACCAAACCAAACAATGAAGCTTCAGGGCAAAATAAATGTTATTCCTCCCCCAGACCCAACTTAAGTTTGGCATGTACGATAAACCCACAGGATTGAATCCAGACTTAAATCATGCTTAGAGTATACCTATTTAAAATCTATGGGAATTAAGCCTAATTTAGGTTTCATTGACTTCAACAGGTTAACGTAAACATAACAAAGTCTATATCCAATGCATGATCCAATCCGACCTATTAGTCAGTACTGTGAACTAACTTATACAATACATAAAGCTAAAAGGAAAACAGAAGAATTTTTAGAGTGAAGCTCCTGACATAAGTGCGAGTGTCAAGGACCACAAGCATACATTCACCAAGATGATGAATGTGTGTGTGGTTTTTCTTTCTTCCTTTTTTTAATTTGTGAATGCTTGTCAAGATTTCTCTTACTGAACTAACTCAAAATCTTGCAGAGAAGAGTTCACCAGTCACTACTCACAATCTACAACAACCTAAAACTTTTAAAGGATGTTAGTTTACAACAGAATCCAAAGAGATGGCAATAAGTGTTAGAAGAACATAACGTGGTGCTTAGACAGGATGTAATATTCCCTTAGGAACATATTGCAGCTATAATTAAAGGCTGTGTTTCACTCACTTTAAAAATGAATCATGAATGAATGCAATCAAAAGTAAAAATTCTAACTTTGCTGCTTTTCCCAAAAGGGGATGAGAGGGTAACACTTAGACAGGATGTTAATTTGCTCTAAATTTATCAGGAAAAAAAAGGTGTAAATAAGTCACTGAAAGATAGAATGAAAATTGCAAGGATTGCCTCAGGTTCTTTTTTATGCAGCCTTAAAGAAAAAACAATAACTATGTTTTATGCCAGTAAAAGAAATTCAAATACTTAGAAGACCAATTGCTGTTTATCTATTAACACCCATTGCAGAAAAAGAAAGTCTAAACATCTATATGCTTTCCCGGAATTCAATGGCCTTCACTATGTACGAGAATTACTATAGTACTGATTACATTCATCATATAAACGATGTAGTTTACTATAATAGTTACCTCCAATTGGCACAACAGCTACACCAAAAAATTATCTCCTCTTCACTTAAACCTGCCTTGTTGGTGGACATCAATGCATCTTGCAGTAGTGCATTCCATAGTTTATCTATATGCTATACGAAGAAGTACTTCATTTTTTCTGTTCTGAATCTCCCAGCATTCAGGTTCAGTGGGTAACCCTGGGGTAAATATTGTGAAAAAGGGAGAGAAAAACAAAAGAAAGAAAAACTCCTTCGCTATCTTCTCTACACCATGTGTAATTGTATACACTTTTAAGTCGCCTCTTAATTGCCTCTTTCAAAAACTAGCAAGTTCCAAATGTTCTAAGCCTTTTTCACAAAGGATTTGAACCATCCACTTGAAGATTTTGGCTGCCCTTTTCTGAACAATTCTACACATACAACATTCTTTTCTGAGTCTGAAGGACCAAAACTGTACTGATTGTTCCACGTGAATCACACTGTAAGCTTCTATAAATGTAGCAGGGCGCTGGCAAACTGATTTTCAGTTTCTTTTCTAAGTATGTCCTATCAGGAATTTGCCTTTTTAAAAATGGTCTCACATTGGTCAATGTTTTGAAATTGCTGTCTTTGTTGGTCAGTCACGACCAGCTCACATCTAATCAACATATACATGAGACTGGGGCATTTGAAGAATGTGGATTACTTTATGTTTGATCTACATTTGCCCATTCTTCCAGCTTTGAGAGCAACTTTTAAAACTGTTGGCAGTCATTTTTTGTTTTGTTTTAACCATCCTAAATAGTTTTGCTTCATCAGCAAAATTTGTCACTTCACTGTTGATCCCTAACTCCAATTTTTAAAGGACAGGTTAAAAAGCATCCTTTCCAAAGCTGACTGCTTCTGAATGAGGCTGTTGTTGTGCAATCACACTGCCTCATTCATGAATGTTTGCAGGAGGTCCAGACACCACTGTTTGCAGTTTGCAGACCTCCTATGTTTTCTCATTGTTTCTTAAGTCTGCTTTCTTACTAGAGAAAGTCCATTAAGGATAAAAGATGGAATACCCGCACAATACCTTTTAATTGTGAGCTGTAGGAGCCCTGTATGAAATCACTCATAGATACTTGGGGGATCCCACTGTTTACATCTCTCCATTGTAAGAATTAACCTACTTTCTGAATTCTGTTCTTTAACCAATTACTTGCCAGCCAATAGGGGAACATCTCTTTGTATCCCATCTCTGCCAAGTTTGCTCATGAATCTTTCGGGAAGGACTTCTTCAAAAGTCCTTTGGAAGTCCAAGGCAACAACATCTACCAGATTACCCTGTCCATATGTACACTGACACTCATAAAAGATTTCTGGAAGGATAATCAGAAAGGACTTGCAGAAAACATGTTGCTTTCCTTTCAACAATACTGTGTGGCACAAGAACAAGGCAGAAATAACATTGACTATTAGAATCAATATGGTTTATACTTGCTGGATATTATCAAAAGGAAATGAAATAGATTTTAATACAGTGCAGCACTCAGCTCCGGCCAGTTTTAGAAAGAAGATCCTGAAGAACTGTGCTTTGGTCAATTAAGCTGTCTTTTATGTTTTAGTAATGCAATTTATTGGCAGCTTTTCCCCCCACTAAGCTCCAACTTGGCTACAAGTAGTAGGGCTACAGAGTAACCAATGTTGACATTAAGGAGGGGTGGCGGAGAATGGAATTCTTTTCTTGTTTCCTTGCTGTAGAAATCAAACTTTTCCTTCCACACAGTGGGCACAGATCAAGGAGAAAGTTATCTTCTATATGTCTCAAAGATAATAGATGCTTGTCATTCTGTAACCAATATTCCAACTTAACAGTTCATTGCTTTCATTACTGTTGAAAAGTTAGTACTCAAAGTATGTAAATATATTTGGATAAACATATACAACTTCTTCCTAACATCCAAATGCTTATAGGAGTCTGTGGAATTACTTTATCTATCAAAATCATTTCTATCTTCTAAGGCAGTAAGGTGATCTATAAACTGGAGGGGCTTCAAATTCAAGAATACTGTCTAATGAAAGCAAGGAATATAAAAAGACAAAGGCCCTTTTTGCACAGCATTTTCCATGTGAAAGGATGCCTGGAGCATTGCGCGATTGTGAGGAGCAATCTGCATGACACACTCACAATTGTGCAACGCTCCAGGGGCCAGCAGGCACCGATTGCACACCTTTTCATTTTTGTCTAGAAGCTGAAAATGGTGCACGATTGTGCATTGCTCCCAGGCCCCATGCACACTTACCTGGCGTGCGGAGCCTCCGGAGCCATGCCAGTCATGCTTCCTGCCCCAGTGCAGCCTGGGAAGGTCCCAGGCTGCACTGCAGAAGGAAGAGGCGGGGCTCTCACGCAAGCAGGCAGCTTGTGTGAAGCCGAAGAACCCCAGACACGAGAGCCTCTCACCCGAGGCTGCTCGCACAATCCCCGCACTCCAGTGCCAGAAGAAGGTAAGGTGTGGAAAGGGCCAAAGATTGATAATGTGCCATCAGCAGTTGACTAAAATGACTTACAGATTAACTTCTTCAGTCAGCCGTTTTAGCTCACTACTAAAGCAAATAATATTTCTGTTATGTTTATGCATTCCCCATCCCACTAGATAGCTTTTATACAGACATTCCCACTCCACTGGTTTGACTTCCTGGTCTAGGAGGTCATGTCTTACAAAGCTGTTTATTTTTACTTATTAGTTTAAAACAATAAAAAGCGATTACACAAACTAAAAGAGTGCTAAACAACTTGACCAACTGAAACAAGACTATTAAAATGCAGTTAAAACAGTTTAAGACAACTTAAAAAGATGTTCATGGACAGATTTGGACAAAGTCAGATAGACCCAAAAAGCTTTAGTAAAAATAATGTTTATAATTGGCACTGAAATGATATCAGTGTTCCTGCCAAATGGGTCTCTAAGGGGAGAATATTCCACACTCATTGTTCACTGGCAGGGAAGGCTCTTTCCTACAGCTTCCTGCAGTATGTTGACTCCAATAGTGGAATACAGAGGCGAGCCCCTTGCTCTTCGGGCAGGCAGATATATATAAAGAGATATGCTCTCTGACATAGCAGAGTCCCAGGCTGTTCAGGGCTTGAACATCATCCTCAAAACCTTGAATTCTGTCCAGAGGCATATGAGAACTCCTTTAAAACTTGAATTTGGTTCCTCACCTACCAGCAGTTTATAGCAATTGTGCATGCATGCACACACACACACACACACACACACACACACAGTGATTATTAGTCACAGCAGTTTGTTTTATCAATATTTCTAGATAATTTGCACCAACCCAATGACGCATTATGAATCAATACGTGGAGTGTAAACTGACAGATAATGTGACTCAGAATTTTGAGTTGCTTAATGAGTTATGCCTCCATAATGTTAAGTTTGCTGAATTGCTTCATTAATGACATGAGCACATAAAGAACAAATTCTGTCACTGGAAATCCACAAAATCCATGTTCATATACATGATAAATGAAAACATGTTTTAATGCAAAGCTTTAGAGTAGAACCAAACCCTTTGAGAATTTTTCCTGTCTCTACTAATTGCTCCCAGTCTTTGGAAAAATCTCCATAGTGAGACTAGGCTGATTTTCTCCTAGTTTTTCTTCTGCCAGCATTGAAAACTTTTCTGTTCTGGCAGGCTTTTAAAATCTGGATACAAGGCCTTTTAATACTGTGCTGACTTACTGAATTTTATCTTTTGCCTTCTTTGTTTTATATTGTTTATTTTTATGAGTAGTTTCTATATAGTTTGTGACAGCCAGCATAGTGTGGTGGTTTGGCCATTGGACTACAACCCTGGACGCAAGGGTTCAATTCGCCGCTTGGCCATGGAAATCCACTGGGTGAAGATGGGCATGTCACACACTCTCAGCCCAAGAAAACCCCTTGATAGGTTTGCCTTAGGGTAGTCGTAAGTTGGAAATGACTTGAAAGCACATGATAGCAACAACAGCTTAATTGCATTTTAACAATAATTTTTTGTAGGTTTTGATTTATGTTTTCATACTTTATAAGTATTTTTGTCAGCAGCTTTGAGTCACCGTTTTTTGGGGAAAACAGGCTGTAAATGAACTACTACTACTACTACCACTATTATTCATGTAGGGATTCATAAATGGATAAATCATTGAAATGGAGACATTGAGACCAGCAAAATTAGCCTTGTATGTTAAGAACAAAAAGATTCTAATGATAGAATAACATCACAAAAGAAGTGGTTTTAAGTGTAGTTCATATAGCAGCTCATTACATGCTTCCCCTACCTCATTGGGACTCAGAGAAAGTCTCCAATTTATTTTGTGCAATAAAAATAATTAATTCTAGAGAAGAAACTGAAGATTTTGAAAATGTGCATTGTGGATAGTCTGTCTGAGTGCTGTTTTTTTTAAAGTGAAAAAATGGAATAAATATCTAAATGTGTACATTTTAGAGCATAATAAATACAATGGGTGGCATTAAAAAAGCTGCCTGATCCAAATGGTATGGACTTTACCCAACAACCTTAAATCTAAGCTTCATCCTTCTGGTGTTCAGTGTATGATTCTAAAGAATATCTAGGACTCCCTTTGAGCAAGATCATTGCATGATGGATATAAGCATCCATAGATTCCTCAGTAGCTGCTCCCAAGTCATACAGCTCCTTTACCATGGAGGTCCAGTTGTTCCCCACTCCTCTTCTAGTTATCCTTCTGCTATCAGAAAAAGATCTATTTATTTAGGGAAGCATTTGGTTTGTAATATGTTTTTAATATATTGCAGCAAATGAGCTTTTAATGGGAGCATGTATTGTGTTTCTATTTTATTTGTTTTATATGTGTTTTAAAACTGCTTTTAACTTACATTTTTAGCTTGTGGTTTTAAAATGGAAGTCTGGTTTAATTATGTTTTAGTTTTACACTAAGAGCTTTTTAGTTGTATTGTGCTTTTAAAGGGTTGCATGCTGCCTTGGATACCATGCTGGGGGAAAAATAAATGAAGAGATTTCAGCGCTGATGGCATCCCTGCTTAGCGTCTGGACAGGGACAGGCCTAGAACTGACTAGTTCTGTGACACTGACAACACAGCTTGTGGCATGGACTGGCTGTTCCTACAAAACATGGCAGTCCTTTTATGTATAGAGCTCACAGAATGGGTTATGAAACAACATATATTTTCTCACAAAAACAAAAACAAAAAAGCAGGGCATGGCTGCATTAAAGATCACATTATCCTATGTGAACTCAATGGAATCTGAAATATATTGTAGATATTTTGCAGGCTTCCAAGAGCAGATAAAATAATGAAATATGAGTTTGCCTGTTCATCGTTTGTGTCCTATTTATGTAATGCTTTTCCAGCTGGTACAGGACACATCAAGACATTTACTGTTGAAACAAAAGATTAAGATAATCTGTGGCTACTCTTTTTGTTGTTTATTGATATGATTTGAAGACTTTTTCTCCTATCATTCTAGATATTTAAATTATTCTTACTGCTTATGTGTATGTCTGTGTTTTAATGTTTTATGAGGATTTTTAAAATTGCATACTGATGTGAATATCAAATATTAAGTCAGGTTTATGATTACTAGACTGGATCTTTGACTTTTCTCCTTTAAGCAGGAATATTCAATGAGTACTGTACCACTCAAGAGATACTCCTATTGACAAAAGGAAGCAAACAAATCTACTCTTGATATTTTACATGCAACTCCATGTGCAACATGTCCTAGAAACTCTGCCACTGCAGAAGCTTTGAAGGGATAAAGTATAACATCAGGAGAGCTCCCATATGACTTAGAAAAGCTACAGGAGACGTGATGGTAAAATGAGAAGTGGATTTGCTGCCTGTAATGATGGGTTCATCAGCTCCTTCCACCATGATGATAGAGCCTACCCCTTCTCTGGAAAAGATTTTCAGAGGATGAAAATAGCTGTGGGAGAGCAAGACTAATAGAATGTCATTTTCCTTCTATCAGTGGGATCCCTTCTGTAGATCAAATGTCTGCCATAGATTTTCCCTTTCCTTTCATGTACTATGAAGTCTTGATTTAACTTGTGCACTGAGTAGGGACAGAGAGACCTCATTGTGAAATGGTGGACAGAAACTACCACACTTGCTGTTTGGTCCAAAAGCCACCCACAGATCCAAACTATCACACATCAACATATAGTTGTTAACTTATGCAAGCTCACTTCTATCCACTTTTTTCTGAAACAACCCCTTGCCTCTCCTATTTTTACAAATTCTTGGTCTTTTCTTCCCTGAAGAATCTTAATATGTTTAGCTTCTCATCAGTTTTGAGTTTTCCAGTGAGATCATTTTTAGATATGAACTACCAAAAACGTATCAAGCCTCAAGCTATTATTATTTGATTTATACGGGTGCAATGATGTACTTTCTTATTTTTGATCCCTCTTCTAATAATACTGAAGAATTTATTTGATTGTTTTTGTTTCTGTAGCATCCTGTTCAGTTTATATGTCAAGCATGATTTTAAGATTTCTTTGAGATGGTACCAGCTACTGTAATACTGTATTCATAAATGTGGCTGAAATTATCTTTTTTCATGTGAAATATTTATCATATATCTTGTTGTCTTCTTCATACAGCATGACCTCTATATTTAATGGGCACAGAGAGAGGCCATTTCTTCATGGAGGTGTCAACCTGCTACAGAAATGGATGATTGCAGTCCCAGGAGCTGTGCTACTGCACAATGTTGTAGGCAACCTGCCACTATCCTGCCACCAACAGCCCCTAACCTATGTCAATACTAGAAAAAATATGATATTGACCCTATTTGCACAACTGACCATTTACCTGATGGTGTATGGTTCCCAATTGTGTCAGCTCCAGTTGCCAATCTGGGAGCCCTGACATATAGGCACATGTATGTGTCTGATGCTGCCCAGTTGGAAAAAAAGGCCTCAGAAAAAGGTGACCAATCAGGTGCCAAAGGGCAGGCAAAGGGCAGAGAGAAGGCATCACTGTGGATGCTGTCTTGTGGAAGGCACAGCAATGTTAATGCCATTGCTCCTCTGCTGCAGAGAGATGCATGTGGGAGGGAGCAATGCAAAACTGTTCCCATCCTGGCACTGGTGATGCTGGGATTGTCACAGATCATTGCGTCATGAGGTTTGGTGTGGAAATGGCCAGAGAGAGAGAGAAAGAGTTGAATTTAACAAGGTGTCTTATTCAGAAGGTACCTATAGCCTTCTTAGTATATAGACAGATGTGACAGATATGCATCAGTGTCAGTGTAAGATATCCACAGTAGATCCATCTACTTTTCCCTGAAATAGTGTACACACCTTCTCTCTTTTTCCCTCTATGTTCAAGCCAAACAAAGGCCAAATAAATATACTGGTGGTATCTTGAGGCCCTTTCACATTACACAGCCTATGGAATCCTATGATTCACAAATTAAGGAAGAGCATTAAGAATTCTCACCGAGAATAGTGCCTCACCAGACTAGAAACTCTAGGACTCCATAAGATGCAGCTACGATGCATATAGTGGAATCATAGTTGCAATAGTCATGTAGTGTGAAAAAGTCCCTGGCCTCAATACAGTTTTAGTTCTATGTCTGTCAAGACAACACACCATATGCCCAGTCCATAATCTCATGTAAATTATATCTTAAATGTTAATAATTTTATTAATAACAGAACTTGAACAACAATTTAAACTGTCTGGGACCTCAGTGGTCAGTGACTCCTTTTATATCTGTACGTCTGGAATGAAAGTTGTCTCTAGGACCGTCCTCTGTGTTCCACAATTGGAAACAATGGGACAGAACTTTCTCTGCTGTGTTACTCTTTGAAGATCCAGTAGGTAGTTATGCTAGCTTCATTCTGACATATTACATCTTAGCTTTTTGTCAAAGTCTACAAGGTCTACAGGCCAGGATGGCCCCCATCCTTACTGTCTGTCAATCAGCAATTTAAAATATTTTCATGCTATTGGGCTTTTAGAAACTGATTGAGATGAGCTTTTAATGCTGTCCCATGCTGTTTATGATTTATATATAGGTTTGTTTGTTTGTTTTTTAAAAAATGAATGTCTATGTTTTTAACTTTATGAATGAATTATGATGATTTGTTTTTAAACAAATTTTATATTTATATTTTATTGAATTTTTGTACGGTTTTTAATCTGTATTGTATTTAAATATATTGTTAGCTGTCTTAAGTCTCATTATTAGAAGAAAGGTGAAAAATAACTAAATAGGCAGGTTTTAAGCTTTAGAACAGACCCAAAAAGGGCACATTATAGGTCCCACTGAAACCACAGATTCTTTATGTCCAAGAATTTGAAATCTATTTTAGGACTGGAACAATGGAATAGTAAGTGTATGAAGTTAGAGCAGTTGGTCCCTTCTGATCAACCACCCTGGACAAGTTAAGAGTATCTAGACATACATTATCTCAAAAAAACTATCTGCAGAATATAGATTCTTCCATATAGATTCTCTCTCATATCCCAGGGCAAGTCTATCTATGATGTGATCCCTGCCCATTCTGCACCATTTGCTACACCTCTTTCAATGCCACAGTCTGCATGGGCTGCAGGCAGGGGATGGGTGCTGAGCTTGTGAAATGTGGCATCAAGTCAGTATTTTGGCTATTATCAGTGCACCCCTAGAACTTTCAATAGCTGAACTTCTCATTTGACAGCATGTTTCAATTGGAGCAACTACTACTGATGGTCCCCTTGTAGTGGGCCATGTGCATAGGAATATCACAAGGAAGTGTGGTTCATAATTAAGATTAGTTTTATTTACGATATGAGGAGGCTTCTGACAGTATGCCAGGATTTGAAGGGGAATTTTACCTGATAAGGGGAGCTCTCTAAACTAACAAGCATGTTGAGTATCACCTTAGTAAATGAGAAGTTGGAAGGACCTTGCTAATAATTAGTTTTGCTAAGTGTAAAGGCATATATGATTCTCTAAGCATGTTAGCTTAAAACAGATAAGCTACATGACCTCAGGTTCCAGGTTTCTGAATTTATTCAGCCCAGGAAGACCATGATACATGAGATGCAGAATCTGGGGGTCATTTGTATTCAACCTATAGGGTAGATGTCATGGGTAGAAAATTTTTGTGGCAGTTATATGACAAAATGTGTGAACTGTGTAAGTTCCATGATCAGTTGCAGATCACTGCAGAAATTAGGTGGTTTGAGTTTTTGAACCAGTATAATAGACTGTTCACGTAGTATGATGAGCTTAAGGAGGTCCTGCTAATTTTACCAGATGCTGCTGGATAAATTGGCTTTATGTTTATTTCTATATGTACTGAAACTCAGATGTTTATAGGTTTTCCCAAATATGGTGGATGTTTGGTTATGGATGGAATAATAAGCTAACTCCTCTGTCCAGTTTTGCTAAGACAATCTCACTGCTGTCTATGAGATCAACTCCCTAACTCCCAAATCTAACCAAATCATGAGACTTGTCTGCATGTTTACCTGCTGGTATCTACAATTTAATATCCTTTTCCTAGTGCACTATGTGATGGGAGTCAACAATGACATTGCCAATTCTTTCCCCTACAAACAGATGGTGTGATTCAGACAGCTAGTGCTACCAATCAGATAAATACCAGAAGAGATGCCTGAAAAACTATAGAATCTTGGAGGAGAAAAGTTATGAGATCCAATAGCTTTTCCTTGACTCCCAGCATCAGAAGGAACTATATATGAAATAGTTTTCCAAATTTAGGAGAGTGAAGGTTAGATTGCATCATGACCAGTCCCTACACAAAACGCCATGTAATTTGATGTGCATGTGAAGAAAGCAGGTGTGCTACTCATAGACCATTAGAGGGAAATTGACCAAACTGGCCCTGTGTTTTTTTCCTTTCAAAAATAAAGGATGTAGCTGAAAACACAAGGAATTTTAGGGCATGTAGACTTTTGTATGACTGGTCACATGGTAGGACACACATTAAGAACAGCAGGATGTCCCCTATAATTCTGAAGGGATTGGTGGAATGTGGAGTGAACTGTGGCTCTTAAAACAGTCTTCTGTGCCTCCCAGGTGGGCAACCTGGGGTGAGGATGTGTGATGATCAGTAAGGCTGGGCTTTGGAATAGGTCTATTTGTTTTGGATCACTTAGGCTGGGTGTTGGAATAGAGCTGCTGGTTCTGTAGGTGACCACATCACTGTAAAATTGAGAAGGTCCAAGATGGATCAAGGTAGGAAGGTGACAATTTTGAAGCTTGACCAATGTGGTATTTATTCCCAAATAAAGTTTTCAGGATTATTTAGGCAGAAGCTGTGCCTGCCAAGAGTGTTATTTACACACAAGGCCCATACCACACTAACAAATAATTTTTTAAAAAAAAATCAGTTTTGAGCAATCACTTACCAACCCCTGACTAAATTGGAGTTGGGGCAATACAAATTAGGTACACTATTTTTTCAAATTAGGGTTGTCTTGACAATTGTGGCAATGGAGTTTCAACCAAATGTCATTCTCTTTTGACAGATGGCACTCTTTCACCTTTAAAAGTTATGTTTCCCCATTGCAGCACTAGGTGGCTACAAGTTCACATGATGAAGTTTATTTCTTTCTGTGTAGGTAGGACAAGGTAGGTATAGGGAAGCAGGGTTCTGAAGTATGGACACAATATCTTCTGCTGGATAGCTTGTTAGGCACAAAGTAACCGCTTTGGAGTATAGTTCAGGCTGAGGAGCATGGCTTCAAATAAATAACCAGAGTGTCAGGGACTATACTGGCATGGACCACTCTGCCTTTTGTTTGTGGAACATTAAGGTCTCCTGCCCCATGTTCTTGTCATTCACCTGGTGGAAATGACTTGAGACTCCTGAAGGGAACATCATTGAACATTCATGCCCCAGAAGATCTTTGGTTGGGTCGGGGGGAGTGTGGAAATTAAGTACAGTGAGCTCCAGCAGGTGCAATTTGGTGAAGGTGGGGCCTTGAGAATTTCTGTCTAGGGGCCTTTCCACACTAGACTGTTATTCCACTTTCAACATCCTACAGAATCCTGGAGTTTGTAGTTTAGGGTGGGGCATTTAGAATTCTCAGCTAGAGATCTCTTTGGCCTCAGGAAACCACAAACCCCAGACTTCTGCAGGATGTTGAAAATGGAATACTAACACTGTAACAGTGCAGTGCAGAAAGGTCCTTGGTCACAGGGCCCAGTAATATGGTGAAGAAAATTACCCTGAATGTCACCCTGGAGAATGACCCTCCCCATTTAAGGCATGGACATTGAGAGCTGGGGTGCTTGGGGTGCATCCCAGCAGTAAGGGTTAGCCAGCTAGCAGTCCAGTCTAATTGGACTGCTCCCAGAGCTCAGGAGCCTTGCCTGGGCTGACTGGGAAGCTGGCTGGGTAGGGCTTCCACCTCAGCAGAATCCCACACTTGGTAGCTTCCTTTCTGCAACTGTGAAGTTAAAATGTAATCTATGGCCCTTTTCACATGCGGCAAGGGAAATGCTCCCTGCTTCTACTCACCTGCTTTTTGGTGGGTCCGGGCTAGTCCGTCGGGATGAGGAGCAGTGTGAGCTCACCGCTCCGCACTGCTCTGGCATCCAAAATGGCAGCTTCCGGTTGGTGGAAGCTCTCCACCAACCAGAGAAACTCACCAGCCTAAAGCCTGGCCCCGGCAGATCTGCAGGCATGCACTAGTGCGAGCCTGTAAATCTGCACTGGAGAGTGGCGATGGACCGACACAGGGTCGCATGCGCCGTACTTTTTAAAAACCTCTTAAAAGAGGTTTTTTAAAAAGCACACTGCATGGCCAGTTCCGGTCACTCCAGAGTGGACTGAGGTGTGGAACTACGAAAAGTAGTCCACCCCAGTCCACTCCACAGTGCAAAAGAGCTCCGTTGGAGGTCACTCTGCACCGTTTTAATAGGTCGGTGTGGAAAGGGCCTATGCCTTGTGTCTGTCTCCATATGTCTGAAGTGGGGCAGGAAGTACCATACTTGGAGGAACTTCTTTTTTTTTTTGGCTGGTCCTGGAAAGAAAGGAGGTAAGTAAAGGTATTGCAGTGCTGCACACCATGATGCAAACATGAGAGGTGAAGGCAGAGTGCTCTTATAAGCCCATTTCTCCCTGATCACATCTTCTTTTTTGGCTGGTTGCAATTCATCTGGATAGGAATTTTCTTCCCTTTTCTAATAGTGTTTTTTCTTTCCACACCCTACACTGAAGCTGATAGCACAGCAAGAAAATTGGCATCATCTGTGGTCTTACCTAGGCGGTAACCTGGCAGGTAGCAATGGCTGAAAGGAAATGAAATATGACTATCACCTTGATGAAGTGAGAGGGAGGAAGTCCAGAATTGCCTCTCTATCTCTGGCTAAGATGCCATATGTATGCCCCTGTTTGTGTAGTGATGCATGTTAACAAAGAACAACGTGACTGTTCTGAGAAGTATTGTTTCTTCCTCAGACATGTTCCTAAGCCACCTCATACACAAGGCAATTAGAAGAGCCCTGAACCTGTTCAATGAAAATTTCCCTGAAATTGTCTCCTTTTTTCTCAGTTTCTTTCCTACGGTAAAGGAGTTTTTGATACAGCACAAATCTGCACTGAGGAATTATTTTGTGTTTCTTGCCCTATGGAGGATGTTAACTTTAAGGTTCTAATGTAACATTTGTTTTATCTGCTGATACCCTGTGCTGCATTTAACAGTATCTCAATAGTCACTGCACCTCTGAATCCTTTGTAGCCAATGTTCATTGTTGGATTCGACAAGGAAGCTACAGTCTGATTCACACATGTGATTACTTGTTCAGCTATCACAGTTCAAGGCACCATGCTTTCCAATGGAAGCAGTTTACACATTCAGTTGTGGATTTTCAGGTGATGAGATATCGAGTGATGGACATGCACAGTTGAATCAGCCCTGAGTCTAGTATCCAGGGGCACAGAGATAAGATATGAATAGTATCCACAGAGATTTATGTTAGTACTAATGAGGTAGTGGCAGAGGGACACTTACAATACCTATTTGATGGGAATCTAGAAAAAGCTATAAATTACTGTCTATGTATGATATATGTGTAGCTGTGCCACTAACTGAATCTCAATAGGGAAAGTAATCTTCAGGCACTATTTCACTTCTGTCTATCAGTATTTCAGTACAGCTTGGTTTGTGTAAGAGGATCTTCGGTACTAAAGCAATGGAATAGGAAGCTTTTAGACTTTATGCATCTTCAAGTACGAATTTCTACAGGAACCAAGTTTTGAATAAAATTGAAAAAGGGCACATCATTGATAAAATGTTATCACACAGCCAGCTGGCTACAATAAGGCAGTATTTGTAATATTAGGGTAATATAAATCTATTCAAGATTTGATTTACTATGAAAATGTCAACATCTGTGCATGTTTAGGGTCAGATTTCATCATGATGCTCACAAAGCTGAAGTTGCTGCATATTTTCTTCCTTGCTTTGTAAAAGCTGACAGCTTTGACAATTTAGGCTACTTGAACTTTTCCTAACAGGGATTTGCATAATGTATTTAACTTTATCACCATAAAAAAGTGCCTTTGGAAAGCATTATTTTAGAAATGTCCAAGCATATTTCCTGATGGCTTGAGATTTTAAAAGATCCTGGGCTTCAGATTTTCTGCAACCAGCTCAAAGATAATACATGTGATAGTCAAAGATAACAGAACTACTTCCTGAATACTAAATAGTGTGGGAAAGGAAAGATGAAAATCCAAACTGAGTACATAACGCCTAACAGAAAGTAAAGTGAAACTAACTTGGGATATCTCATTTCTGTGCACTTTTTATAAGATTTTAGCATGAGGTTTTATTCTTATACCCCCTTACATCAAAATAAGGGTCCTTTCATGCAACACAATTACAGCAGTTCGATTCCACACCATGACTACATCCTATGGAATCCTACCATCTGCAAGTTGGAGATGCCATTTAGAATTCTCGACAAGATAGCAATGAAGCCTTAGCAGACTGCAAAGCCCAGGTAAACCATAACAGGTAAAGTGGCATAATAGTACTATATTCCTTTAGCACAAAAAGGCCTCAAGTCTTAGTGAACAATGCAAAGGAATAGAAAGTAGTAACACTCCCATATTTGGGATCACTTTCAAAATGCTATGCCTTTTCCTAGCCAATCATTTTTCATTACTTTTTACTTACAATCAAATGTATTCTTACATACTCTTTCAGAGTTGCTTTATGATAGCTAATTACTTCTGTGCATGATCAGTGAAGCCTGATATCTAACACATTAACTATAGGCAAATTTTCAAGAGTGATATATACAGAAGAATTAAATCCTGTTTATGAATACAATTTGTTCGCATCCATATATTTTGACCTGTACCCCAGAGTAGATTTTGAAATCTAGCAGTGCACAAAGCAACTGAAGTTCATCATAATCAGTTTCACTTATTTCAGCTGAGGAGTCAGTGAAGGGTCAATTAATTAGATTTAAGCATGTTAAGCATTTTTTTTAAAAAAAAATGCATGTTGTTCAGTGTTCATCAGGTATTAGCTAAGATTTCACTTCCTAGAAATATTGGATGATGGCCTAAAGTTATACAAAGCAATGGGCCGTTATAACTAGGACTGCACAAAACTACTCAGAAAACTACTTTGTTGTGTGTGTTTTGCAAAAATGATTGATGACATAAATTTTATAAATAATATTACTGTTTTTCACTCACTTTTTAATATTGTTTTCTAACCTTCTTAAGATACTTAGACCCTTTCCACATGGCATTTTCCATGCAAAAGGGCGCCTTGAGCGTCGTGCGATTGTGAGGAGCGATCTGCACAACGCACTCACAATTGTGCGATGCTCCAGGGGCCAGCAGGCGCCGATCGCACACCTTTTCATTTTTGGCTAGAAGCCAAAAATGGTGCGCAATTGTGCATTGCTTCCAGGTTCCATGCACACTTACCTGGCGTGCGGAGCCTCCAGAGCTGCACCTTTCGCGCTTCCTGCCCCAGCGCAGCCTGAGAAACTGCCAGGCTGCATAGTGAAAGGAAGAGACGGGGCTCTTGCGCCAGCAGGCAGCTCATGTGAAGCTGAAGCAGCAGGGACGCGAGAGCCTCCCACCAGAAGCTCCTCGCATGATCCCTGCACTCCAGCGCTGGAAGAAAGTAAGGTGCGGAAAGGGCCTTAATCTTTTATACTGCCCTGACTTGCTCATTTGTACAATTATGTAAGCGCACGCTAACAGTGATTTCATTACATTTTGAGTTATATTTGCTTATGTGGCAATCTCATTTCACTGAGGCTTTTACATTTCCCTGGGATGACTTATAGACTAGTCCAAAAAAAAAAACATTGACCTTAATTTCAGTAATTACATTTCTGTGTAACTCAAGCTTGTTATGTAATATCATGGTGTCATAATCACTGTATGATCCCATATTTTATTGTTTATCTTACAGCCAAGACAAAGGAACCACCACAGGAAGATATAACTCCAAGCAAAGATGGTTGAGGAAAAGGTTAAGATTCGCACAAATAAAATGTGTGGAGAAGAAATTATAATTTTCCAGGGGCAAAACCTAATGATATAAAGTGCATCTCTAATTATGAATGATCACCTAACAATTGCCATATTTGTTAATACAAAGCAATACAAATATTTAACTGAAATATATGTGTTATAATGATTATCAAAACCTACAAAATACATTAAGAACTACTTTATTTTCCTGGCTCCTGCATTTACTTACTTATAAAAAATTATACCTTACTTCTTTATCTTTCTGGAGACTCCATTTTCTAACAGCCAAAGCACACCACTGTCATGTTCAGAGTTCAGAGTGTAAAGGATAATATAATGATCTTGGAACAATTATATTCTCTCTTGTTCTGAGTTTCTCAAGGATCTTTGGAAGGCATGCTCATTAGTGAGAGAAGAGCTTTATCTGAGTCCTCTTAGGAACCTGCTTGAGTACCAAGATGCTAGAACCTTGTGACCTCTGTGGTTCCTGTTTGTTCATATCTGGCAACAGATCTCTTGTTCCCTTGCCCTCATCACTTCAATATCTCTTTTTCGTCTTTGGTACAGCTTATGCTGTTTTGGTCTGCTTTATGAGGTTTTTGCTTCATGTTTTTGATATGCTATGTTAGTTTTCTTATTATTGCATGTTCTACATGTTCCCGATTTTTTTTCTTGGTGTTCTAAATATTACTTTAAAATACACAATGATAATGTAATGTATGGGAGCCTATGCATTATTAGAAGGTCCACAGATTGAATCCAGCATCTGCCTACTTGGTTACTTTTACTGAGTACAGTTCTCCCTCCACATTTGTGGGTCTGATGTTTGCAAATTTGATTATTTGTGAGAGAGTGTGCCTCCCCCCAACATTCTTCTTCTCCCATTTTCATGCATTTTTCCCCAGTGCAAAGAACTCATGATGAGGCAAAATGGAAGGGAATATGAGGTGGGGAAAAGCTTACACAAGCTTTCCTTTCTCCCCTCTAAAGCTTCCACCTTTCTCTTCCCATGCAAAATGGAAGAAAAATGGAGGGGTGAGGGAAAGCTCATGTAAGCCTTCCTTTCCTCCATCTGGAGCTCCGTCTGCCATTCCTGTGAATTTTACTCTGACGTGGAGAACTCGTGCAGAGACAAAATGGAAAGGAATGGGGAGAGAGGCTTACGCAAGTTCTCAGCACTGGGAAAAAATGCATAGGAATGGCAGGGGGAGCTCCAGAGGGGCAAATGAAGTCTGGTGTGAGCCTTCCCCCATCAGCCCATTTCCTTCCCTTTTGCATGGGAACAGGAAGAGGGAAACCACAGAAGAGAGTGAGATTGGGAGGAGAGAATTATTTGCATTTTTCTCACTTTCACAACGGTTCTGCACCATGATCCCTCACAAAAGTAGAGGAACAACTATTGCATTCTGGTTTTGCTTAAGGTTCTTGGAAACAGAAATTACAACCCTTTATTTCTAAGGAATTCTAGGGACATCTGTAAAGTCTTGGCTCTGGCTTAGTTGAACCAAAAGAGTGGTAGCAGCTTCACTTTGCAGGTGGAATTGTTTTTAATTCTGGTTATTTCAACTACACTCTAAGCTATTGGTCCTATATTTACATCTTTTGAGACAAGATGCTATCAAGTAGTCAAATATATAGGTAACAATTTAACAGAATATGAATCTTGCTATTGTTATGTGTCTTCAAGTCATTTCTGACTTATGGTGACCCTAAGGCAAACCTATCATGGGGTCTTCTGAAGCTGAGAGTGTATGACATGCCAAAGGTCACCTAGTGGTTTTCCATGGCCAAGGAGGGAATCTAGCCCTGATTTTCACTGCACCATACTGGTTCTTAGCCAGAAGTAATTTAAAAAGTGAACACAGAATAAAGAAGTGACTTCTACTTCCAGGTAGATTAAACACCCTTTGGACCACCATACAACCTGAATATACTTGATGTCCTCTGATTTTTGAAGCTACACAGGTCTGGGCCTGGCTAATACTTGGATAGAAAACCTGTGATGAAGACCAGACAACTCCAGGGAGGGCAAGAAAAGATTTTTGTCTGGAATCAGTTCTCCAGGATTTCAGTCAGAGTTGACAATACTGAGTTAGAGGAAACAATAGTTTCATTCAGAATAAGGCAGCTCCATCTGTCCCCATGTTCTTCACCAAAACCTCACACTCTTGCTCGGTATCTTCATTTTCTCCCGGCTTTTTTACTTCCATTACTCTTTTCCTGTAATTGTATTAGGTTGCTAGACTGCATTTCACATCTTGCATGCATGAACATTTTCATGTATTTCTGTGTGAAGAAATCAATTTAGAATCATAGAAATGTAGAGTTGGAAGAGACCACAGGGGCCATCCAGTCCAACCCTTTGCCATGCAGGAACACCCCGAAAGCACTCCCGACAGATGACCATCCAGCCTCTGCTTAAAAACCTCCAAAGAAAGAGACTCCACTACACTCCAAGGCAGCGTTTAAAAAGCATTTTAAAAAATGCATATTTGTGTACGGTTTTGTGTTGTTGTTGTTGTTTTACATTGGCTAAAATGTGTCTGAACATTTTTTCCATTGCATGCATTTTCCCTGGTGCATTTAAAATACATGCATGGTTGTGTGTACATTTTCCTTTTCATATGATTCATAAATGATTTCTGAGAAATATTGAATTCTGTTTGGTTTATAGTATAGGGAGCTTTACAACTGATTTTGTCAAATGCAAATGTTAATTTCATTTCAAATGAAAACATCTTGACTGATTTTCTGAATATCAAGTATAAACCAAGCAAGTGGACATCTTGTGATCCAAGAGAATTCTAAAGGAAGCATGCAACCAGGAAGAAAATGTCTTGTCTCTCATCACCTTAAATAATAACAGGAATCAAAGTCAATACTTCAAAGAGCAGGTTGTCTGTGTAAGGCCATCTAAGTCATTTCCCTCTGTACTTTTCCAGCTTTACAGAATCATTTTTGATATGGAATTATGAAACCATACACAGTGGCCAAACTGGAATAAAACTCATACATCACTAAATGTTATAGTGGTCAACCTATAGCTATGCCTACATGTTTTCAATCCGCACTGCCAAGTATGTGTTATAAATGAAATCACAAACACTATATCTACATTATTGAATTCTATCTGTTTTGCTATTATGTCAATGTATATACACATGCCTCCATATTATTGCTGCTGGAAAGGTTAATGAAAGATTTCTAGCTTGCCTACTACCAATAAATGTAATTTTATACATGAGTAGTCAAGTAGTCTAATGAATCACATTTAGGAGCCTAGATGTAAAGATAGCAACGTAACAAAATAATAATGCTAAAGAGAATGCACAAATGATTTAATAGTTAACTTGTAACTGATTGATATTGAGGTAGCTAAACTTATCCTGAAATGTTTTCAAATGAATTCACAAACAAATTCTGGAAAATTGTTCTAAGGCTAAATATAGTTCAGCCAAAGTTACTGAATAAGAACACTTGTGAAATGTGAGACAGTAGTGTATCTCACAAGCAGACAAACTGGTATTCACAAAGGTGAGCAAGAACCAACCCCACAGGGTCAAACAAAGAAATAAAGTGGGCTTAGTCTTCATGGTAAAATATAAAATAAAAATAAAATAAAATATTTAGGAATAAATATAATAAATAAAAATAAAGAATTATTTGATAACAATTACAAGAAGACATGGAAGGAGATTCAAAACAAAATGGAAAAATGGACAAATATGAATTTATCTCTATTAGGAAGAATAAATGCTTTTAAAATGCCTCTATTGCCTAAGTTAATGTTCCTGTTCCAAAATTTGCCAATAATAGGAGGAGTAAAGATCTTTAAAGAATGGGAAAAAAGGTTACAGAAGTTTATTTGGCAAGGCAAGAAACCAAGAATAAGATTTATAACATTACAAGACACAAAGGAGAGAGGAGGTTTTGATGTGCCGTTGTTGAAAATATATTAGCAAGCATGCTGCTTAGAATCAATTAAAGATTGGATTCAAGTAGAGAACACAACAGTAAAAGAAGTTGAAGGGACAGAAAATAGATTTGGTTATCACGGATACTTATGCTATGTATGATAAAGTAAAGGTGAATAAAGACTTTAACAATTATTGTATCCAAAGTCTCTATTGAAAGTGTGGATACAATAAAACACAAATTTTATAGAGGACTTCTGATGTGGACCTCATCCCAAGAAGCATTAATATTGCTCCAACAAAGCAGGGAAAATTATTGACGTATCAAGAGCTATTGAAAAAGAATGGTACAAAGTTAAGAATGAGTACAGAAGAGGAATTAAAAGAGCAAGGTCATGAAATTAACTGGTTCCCATGAAGACAAATAAAAGAGAGATTTAAAATGGATCAAAAATTATACGGGTTTGAAAGAAATGAAAACGAACTGGATGTATTGATGAAAGGGGACCAGAAAAAGAGAATTTCTAGATTTTACAAAATATTGTTACAAAGAGAGATGGAACCAGAAACTGTTAAAAATAACATGTTTAGATGGGCTCAAAATATAGGACATCCAGTTGAGTTGGATGCATGGGTGAAGGCATGGAAGACAGATGTAAAATTTACATCAAGTTTGAATTTAAGAGAAAATTTTTATAAAATGTTATATAGATGGTACATGACACCTGTAAAACTGAAAAAAATATCAAGTAATGGGAATGGAAAATGTTGGAAATGTGGTGAGAAAGAGGGATCTTTTTTTCATATGTGGTGGACCTGTAAAATAGCAAAAAAAGTTTTGGAAAGAAATACATGATGAAATTCAAACAATGTATGGTTTTAACTTTGAAATGAAGCCAGAACATTATTTGTTGAATATGTTAGGGCAACAAAGAGAAATAAGATCTCATCAAAAGATGAGATGTTATATATGATAACTGCAGCAAGATTGACTTATGCTCAACATTGGAAAGAAGGAAAATATATTGATATAAGAGAATGGAAATTCAAAGACCTGGATATGGTAGCCACAGAAAAGCTAACTTTTTCACTTAAGCCAATCCAGAGCTTTGAAAGAGAATGGCAGAGGTATTGAATTGGATAAAAGAATGAAATAGGTTGAAAGAAAGATAGGCTGTGAGAAAGGAGGAAGACAAAATGAGGTGGTAAAAGATAAATTGTAAATAGTTACATATAAGCTAAAAGTAATAGTATATGATTGTTATAAAATGGAGATAACGTATGGAACAGAATGTTTATATGGATTGGAATGTTAAACTCAGATTCAACTGGGAAAATTGATGTCTGGAAGCAGGGAGGGTTTTTTATTGTTTTTTCATTAAAAATTTTAATAAAAATTAATTTAAAAAATATACGTATCAGGGAGGTTTATTCACAAATACTAAAACATCTAATTCTGAGATGCTCTGTATCAAGCCTTCTTCAAACATGAAAGAGAGAGAAAAAGCATTTCAGGTTATAAAATGGAGGACAAAACTGCAGAATGATGCAGCAAGAGAGATGGTGCAGTTAAGCCCCAATCAAGGAAATTACCAGAATACACACTGTGCCTAACCTCTTAGAGAAAGAGAGACTAGCAGCTACCAAGTATAGGCATGTTACCACCCTTTTCATACCCTGTCCTGAAGGACAGCAAAATTGGCATGAAATATTAAATCAAAACTGGACATTTATAGCTGGGAAACATTTGACAAGTAGAACTCTGGCTGTATGCCAGGGCTAGTTCAGCATGGTGAAGTCATAAGTTCAAGAAGAGTTAAGTGGAAAAGCCCAGAGTAAGTAGACTTCCAGTACTCCTGTCAGCAATCTGACATCTGAATATAATAGTCAATGAAACTGTCCAGGTGCTTGAGGCCTTTCCACAGGACATCTTCATCCCATACTGGGGACAGGAAAAGGATGGGACCTGGACAACAATTCTACATGACATCATCCAGGTCCCATCCTTCTCCTATCCCTAGGCAAATCATTGATGGGTTTTCCCCATCAATGATCAGCAATTGTGCAGCCCTCCCCCCACCTGCCTGCACTTTCCTGGTGTGCAGAGGTCTTGGAAGTGCAATGGCTGTGTTTCCTGCCCCACTGCAGCCTGGGACAATACCTGGCTGCACTGTGGAAGGAAGCAGCCAGTGTAGAGAGGAACACTCCTGTCATGCTCACCTCCTAGCAAAGACAACACCGGGACCTGCACCGGTTGTCTCTGGAATAAGACAAGCTGTGAAAATGGTCCTAAAGAAATCTTCCTCTTTTACCTTACCCAACTGAGACATTAAGAGGCTGTCAGGACTCCGATCAATGTTTTGTACCCCAAAGTGAGACAATCAGTCCATTACAGTCCCCTTTGGTTTACTCTGCTAGAGAGCAATTAACACTTACCCCTTCAGAGTGGGAAATAATAATAACAATAACAATAACAATAACAATAACAATAATAATAAATTTTTATCCTGCCTCTCCCAATGGATCGAGGCGGCATTACAACAATATATAAATACATTAAAACATTAAAACGTACCCCCTCCTCCCCACCCACCCACCCTTCTAACCCCCTAAACATATTAACTATTAAAAACAATTAAAACAAGATTAAAAACAAGAGGACAGTTGATGAGGGGCAGTGGAACACTAGTCTGGGAAGGCCTGTCGGAAGAGGACAGTCTTGACTGCCTTTTTAAAGCAGTCAAGACTGGTAATATGCCGGGTCTCTTCTGGCAGGCCATTCCATAGTTTGGGATCGATAGAAGAAAAGGTCCCCTGGGTAACTGCAGCCAGCCTAGTTCTGATTGGCTGCAGTAAATTCCTCCCAGAGGACCTTAGTGTGCGGGGCAGATTATATGGGAGAAGGCGATCCCGCAGGTAGGCTGGCCCCAAGCCATGAAGGACTTTAAAGGTAAGAACCAACACCTTGTACTGTGCCCGGAAACTAATAGGCAGCCAGTGTAAAGACTTCAGAATTGGTGTTATGTGGTCAGTTTTAGATCTTCCGGTGACCAACCTGGCTACCATATTCTGAATTAATTGAAGTTTCCAGACTAAGCACATGGGTAGCCCTATGTAGAGCGCATTGCAGAAGTCAAGCCGTGAAGTTACTAGCGCATGTACCACTGTTTTTAGGTGTTCCAGGTCCAGGAAGGGGCGCAGCTGGCGTATCAGCCGAAGCTGATAGTAGGCACTCCTGGCCGCCGCATCAATTTGTGCTGTCATCTGAAGCAGCAAATCCAAGAGCACCCCCAAGCTGCTGAAACAGTCTTTCAGGGGAAGTGTGACCCCGTCTAGAACAGGTTGACAAACCTCCATACCTGGGCTAGGGCCCTTAACAGCGAGTACCTCCATCTTATCTGGATTCAGCTTCAGTCTGTTTTTCGTCATCCAGTCCATTACTGCTTCAAGGCATTCATTTAGAGGCGAGATGCCATCCTTATTGTATTGAAACATTTTTTAACTCTTAACTGGTGTCTTGCAGGTAGGATGGGTATACATAGGTGAAAAGGTCCAATAGTTACCCCTCACTCTCAGGCTTCCTTTTGAGCTACCATTCCCCATTTTCTTAAGAAGACACTGGCACTAGTGGTGGACCACAAGGTCCCCTACCTTTTAGGGTAACAAGCATGATAAAGTTTCTGCCTGGAACAATGATACGATATGCTGACATAAATATCAATTATAAATTATATAATTTATAAATTATAAATTATTGGTGAAAAACATCCAACAGGAACCAACACTATGGCCCTTTCCTCACAAGGCTGGTGAATCGGTTCATGCTGCTTCTTAGCGGATTATGGGCTTGAAACAAGTTGGATTTCCCTCAATTCCTTATGCACAGCTACTGTGTATGTTCCATTCTGATTTGGAGGGGTGGGAGTTCATGAATCCACACTGCCTCCACTGTGGCCACTCCCACTACTCCCCTCCCCCCGCCCTGTTGGTTCACCAACAGGTCTTTTTTTTTTTGGCATGGTTTTTTGCGTATGCTCGTAAGTCCATACTACCCTCTAGCCCCTCCCATGAGCCATCCCCTGACCACCAATTCGCATTAGTGCAAATGTATGTGTCTGCACCACTGTGAAAGTATGAATTAGATCGATCTGGAAAACTGGACAACCAATTTCCTCCGGTTTTCAAATAGCACGCTTTACCACTACATGAGGGTGCGTTTAGTTGGAATTACATGCAGAACAAAGGTAAATAAACTGAACCTAGTCTGCTCCAAAGTGCAGAAGACCTCTGTGACAGGATGCATTGGCCCGCCTTAATAACCATGTTTAGAAAGGACCATAAACACAATAAGAAGATAGAAAAATGGACCTAGCAAAATCAACACATAATGCTGACTAAACTGGCACCCACCAGACAAACTATGAAACCAGGTTCCTACTAACTGGGGTTCCAAGGAACTTTTGGATTGTAAATATCTAAATTCTGTCTTGTGTGACACAATAAAGAGATTGATCCAGGATTAGATTAGTTATTAGTAATCATTCTGAAGGACTGTCATTAAGTAAGGGGCACCCAGGATTACAAGTTATTAAGGAGCTTTACTTTTGCAGTAACAAAATTCTTCAGAAATGCTACTTGGGTCCAGAAAGCACTATGAGACCTGTGCAGTTAGATCTTGCAAAAAGAGCTTTTGTGCCAAACAAAAATAACTTTTTAAGTTTGCATCTTAGTCCTGTTATACTTTAATTGGTACTAGCTTTTACATTCTTTTTTTATATATATATATATATATATATATATATATATATTGCAAGATGTCATTCTTGAAAAAATTAACAAGTCTGTTTTTTATTTAAGAATAACTTTGTTGCATCTAGATGATGACCCTAAGGTGAGCCTACCATGGAGTTTTCAGGGCAAGATTTTTTCAGAGGGGGTGTTACTGCAGGTTAGGCCTCCTTGGAGATAGCATAAAGATATTATTTTGATATCAATAATTTGGCTCTCTTCCACCACCCCTCTCCACATGTTTGTGAGGCCCCTGGACAAGCACAGAACTAGGCTTGGATGCTAAACACTGCAATATCCCAAAACAATACAGGCAGGCCAGAAATAGCCAGATAACTGCTTTAGAAGACCTCTCTGCAAACACCCTTATTATGTATGCACACTGTTTACAAAGGACTCCCTGGCCCGAGCAGGCAACTTGGCAAGCTGAATACTCAACTGCCAAACACTGAGTATTTCATTACTGTCTACCTCTTTGTCAATTCAGACCTAACTCAATCATGCTAAATTTTGACCTTTCCAAAGCTTTGTCTCGCGCCCAAAACTCATTGTTTTCCCCAAGTATGGAATAGTCTGCAGTTACATTTCTCCCTATAAAAACCCCTGATTCCGAGACCTTCCTCGGATCACTCCCGAGTTCCAGACCACCTTGCTGCCACTTTGCTTGGTGAGCTTCCCCTCAGCTCCACGTGCTGAGCCACATCGAACTCCAGCATCACTCTCTATTCTTCCAGGCTTCAGGACAGGTTTCGTATCACTCAATTCAACAATCCCTCTAAAAATCCCTCTATACCACTCCAAACTTTATTTTCTTTAGTTACTTGTGTGAGTGTGTTGCATACACTGTTTGTCTGTATTTAATAAAATCTCAATTATTCTTATAACTTGGTGTGCTCCTTGGCTTGGCCTGACCCCGTAGACATTGGGTAAAAGATTCCACTGTGTTGCCCTGCCTCTCGCATTGCTAACTTGTGCTCTAGCTAATTTCCCCAAACTTAGTTAATTGAGAGTGCATATAGGTGTCCCTCCCGGGACCCCCAGTGAACAGGGTAACAGGGGCTTCCCTTTATCTGCCTCTGATGCTGAAAGAATGTGATTTGCCCAAGGTCACACAGAGAGATTCCATGGTCATGCAGTGATTCAGACACTGGACTAGCGCTCAAGCCACTAGACCACACTGGCTCTAGTAATATCAGTGTCAGCACTCCAATAGATTCTAATACTGCTCACAGTGGCATTTGATATTGGGACATCTGAACATGCAAAACTGCTACCCAGCTTAGGGTTGGCAAAAAATAGAAGGCTTATTCTGAGAAGAACCTTCACCAAGACATAGTTTGCCTATATATATGCATAGCTAAACATACACATTTATCTATAGGTGTACATAACAGCTGTGTCTTTGTTTTATTTGGCAGACAGGATATTAATGGAGAGATACAGGTCAGAGTTGTGAGCAACTCTCAAATTGTAGTCAGTAATGTCTCTGGCTCTGTAGTGTCAAACATCTGCTAGGGTCAATGAATGAAGAGGAGAGATAGAGCTCACAATTTTCTTTATACTTGAATCACAGCAAGCAGAGAAGTTGTGCATTTTAATCCTTCCTGCTCATATGGTCTTGGCCAGCTAGGGGATGAGAGACTAAAATCATGAGTAGATTCAAACAGAGTTTGATCTGTGCTCCTTAAGGCCAAAAATGGCTCACAGATGGATTGATAATTTCTGACTGCTTGGGGAGTGGGAGTTTGATTTGAACTTGATAGGCTGGCATCTGTCTCCTTTCTGCTTATATTTTCAATTGCCATGTGTGAGTCAGCTCTAAGATCCTATTTTTAATGAAATTACTCTTAAGATCCCCAAATTACCTTGTAGGAATGAGAAAATATGACAGTGCAAACAAGAGAGGAATAGAAGGAGGAGCAGAGTTGGGTTGAGGACTTTTGTAATAATATGATTTGGATACTTTACCTGCCTACAGATTATGCACTGCTTGATTTAATTGTACCTTTGCCATAGCAAAGAGGGTTATTGTGTTCTTCATTTTAAACTTTTCAGCCAAGTTTTCCTTTCATCATAGTGGCACATTATTGTCTTCCTTTCTAATTATCCTTTCCTTTGATTCTGTTCCATTCCGCACACACTTCCTTTCTCCTGTTTCTCTTCTGTGGCTCCCAACCATTAGATTACTAAGAGAATAGGGATGCAACAAAATGACCAAAAAAAGGTCCAGTGTGAAATCAAACAGATTTATTGGCAGGAGGGAGAAGTTAAAGAGTAAAGCAATAGAAAGAAACCTGTTTGAAGAGAGAGAAAGATGGGGCAATAAAGCCCAAGATGAATGATAATAAAAGATCAAAGAGACCAAATTTGAACAATTTAAGTGAAAGGCAAGTGGTCAGCATGGAACAGAGGGAAAGACTGTGTATGACGAGAAGGCAGGAATCAACTTTTTTTCCCTTTTTTTTGAAGTAAGCTACCACACTGAGCTAGACTATATAATGATTAAGATAGGATATTTTGAGCCATGGAGGTGGCAGGGGTATTCTGAAACAATCAAAGTGAGACACTGATTTCACTGAAGCAACATACAGCAATACACTTTTACATCTGTCCAAAACCTGCTGGTAAAGCATGTGACCATTTTGTATATTTAATGAGCTTTTTTGCAGCCAAAGATTAAAACTTTCATTTCTTTTCACTTTGCCACAAATTGGAGGGCTTGTCCTTACACAGTATCACTTTCACCCAGACTGTGACTCAGAATTCAGTCCCTGTAGTATGCTTCATTACACTCTTTTTTTCTCCATTTTCTCCTGCCATATTAATTCCTGTATTTGCCTCACTTATTATCTCTTCGAATCATCCACTGGTCATTCTTTCCACCACTGTTTGAGACTGGAGCTGTGCTCATTGTCCTTTCTAAGCAGTCAGATAGAAGCAGCTTACCTGTTGTCAACACTGAAGAGAGACAGAAAGATCATGAGAGAACTGCAAGGCTCCTATTCTGGTATCAAAGCAACTGTGCTGAAATCAGTTTGTTCCTTGTTCAGAAATGCATGCCTTTTCTTTCATACACTATAAGATACTCTCTATTAAGCCACTCTCAGAATGTTTCTAAGACAAACTGTTAATGTCAACTTGAAGAAATAGATATCTTAGCTGCAGTATTATCTCTCAGAACTTTCATTGGTGAATGAAGAGGAGAGATGGAGCTTCTTGCTGGGACAGGAAGCATAGCCATTGAGCTTCCTGGGCTTCCATAGGACAGTTAAGTCTGCAACTGTGGAGCGATCGCAGGTCATTGACTGGGAAAACCTGCCCATGATTTAATCCATTACTGCACCAACAGGGGATGGGGAAAGACAGGACTATGATGATATCATGCAGAAGCATCGTCACAGTCTCGTCCTTCTCCCAGCCCCATGGTGGGTTGGGAGGGTGGTACAGAAAGGGCCTTAGAAGGTCAGAAGTGTTCTGTGAAATGCAGGATTTTTTTTTCTTAATCAGACTCTTTTTGTGAACAAGGAAACCAGCTATGTGAAATTCACATCAGTCATTTTTCATACAAAAAGCTTTATTAACTTATCAGAGAAAGGAAACAAAGCCACCAGAAACACCTTTCATATAACAGGTTGAACTTCTGTACAATTCTGGGATAAGCATATTAGAGCACAAAAAGCCCACATAATTATTTGAACAATCCAGAACTATGGAGGTACTGATTATGTGTTGTGGTCATGTCATGGCAATAAAGTTGCTGTTCCAGAGTGTTGTGTTGTAATTATGCATGTGCCACTTTTTGGCCTTAAAGCTAGCCCACTTGTGTCAGGTGATATTGGATATCTCCTCCTGCAAATGCATAAAATACAACTGTCAGCATAAACTAGAGCTAAATAGGTTAATCTCCCAAAAGATTCTGGCCAAGGATTTTGAGACTTATCAAGGAAAAACAATAGCCTAGCCCTCAGCATGCAGCTATTATGCATCATAAATAGAAAAAAAAAATGACACGGATATCCTTCTTACTTAGTTATTTGTTCCTTGGCTATAGATATATGGGCCCTTTTCTCACAGGGTGCAGAAATCTTCCCGCCGCGATCCAGGCGGGCTTTTCCTTAATCCTCACTAACACGTACCGAACTTTTAGTAGCGTTCTCACGGCTCCCTAGGGATGAGGCTTAGGAAGCATCAAAGCATTCACACAATATTACCATTGCCACTCCCGAAGGTGTCCTTTCCCCGCCCTGCCTAGCATTTGATTGACTGTGCCCTATTTTTAAAAGAAACATTTGGAGCGTCATCAATGACGTCAGTACGCACGCGCGTTCCCTCACTTCTGCTGGCCACGCCTTAATCCCTCCCTCTCTTGATCGCCCGCACGAATCAGGACGCACCGTCGCTTTTTCACGAAACGACGAGTGCGGATTGGAGGAAAAAAACCACATTTCTTCTGGTTTTTAAAAAGTGCGCGGAAATGCTGAATGGTGGCTCCCCAGCGCGGATTGGGGTGAGAATCCAAAAAATTTATTGCGATCAGGTGCTCTCTAAGGTGAAAAAGGCACCCGATCAAGGTCGACCTGGGAAGATTTAATTACCCCGTGAAAAAAGGGCCATGGTTGACAGAAAGGGAACAGGAACAAAATAGTGGAGACTGTGTTGAAAACAGGGCAGTAAACAATCAACCACAAATGAAAAAAACATTCAGGTTTTTACTGACTGCCAAATCATAATTCCATATATTTAAGAAATAAAGGTCTTCATACTGCCTTCACATTGCCATGGCATGTGTACTATTCACTCCACTGGAACAAACTTGCATCAAACAAAATTATGCATAAGAATAAAAAATTAAAAGAGCTATTTGATTGGCAGACATGAAAAATAAATAAAAAAATAGCCATGGGTAATTAGCTGATAATGCAACCTTCATATGAATCTGCTGTGTGTCAGGAATAAATTCCAACTATGTATTTCTGGTCTGGTTCATTTCCAAAGAGAAAATTGGATTTTTAATTATCTTAAAGGAATTTACTAAATAGTTTAACAGTAATGTAACAACATGATATACTTGGTCTAATTAATAATGAGAACATTGCTTTTAATAGTAAATAAGTAATTAGAGTTGTTCATATTTGGTAATTTAAATACTACTAAGGAAATGCACATGGTAAAACATGTGAAATATGTAATATAAATACTGTGCACATTTGTTTTGTCTAGCATCAGTGTCACCTCTTGAAAATCACACAAAGAACTGTTTGTTTAGCCCTCTTGAAGTACTGGGGAGCATTTTCAACTCCCAGAGTCATGTTTTCTTATAGACTTCACTTACAGTGAAGAGATATACAATGCAGGGATTCTACAACATTGTCACCACCACAATTGCAAGTCATATCCCCAGACTTTAGTCACTTTCTGTATACAGTTGCTTTCCTACAAACAGCAACAAAAAAGATAGCTAATATGAAAAAAGTCACAACAAATTTCTGTGGAAGGTGAAAGATACTGGTGTACCTCACAAACAGAGTAACTAGCATTTGCAAGCAAAGAATGAGCAACAAACACTCCAACACTACACCACCCCCAAAACAAACATGTCTAGCACAGAAATGCAATAGGCTCAGTCTTCTTTGTAAAAACATATGAAATAGATTCACTTACAAATATTAAAGATTTCATAACATCCCATAGGGAAAGGCTCTTTAGGCATGCAGAAGACAGAAAACACTTTAGACTGCAAAATGAAGGACAAACAAACTTGAACTATTGAAAGACTGACTGGTGCAGAAAAAGAAACAGTGTTGGCTAGAAGTAACAAACAGGAAATAACATGAATATGTGCTATGCCTGAACTCACAGACAGACACTAGCAAGTACTGAGTACAGGCATACTAAGTTTTCTACTCTTCACATTTTTCATAGGGGCGCTTTTTGGTAAGAGCCAAAACAACATGCTGGAGTATAAAATGCCCTCACTTTTTTTTTTCAAAAAAGAAAAAAAAATCATAATGAAGCTGAATAGAATGGGCATATCTTTGTCAGGAGGCTGACCTTATTTAAGGGAAATTCCAGAGAAGCACTAGAAATCTCTAGGGTCAGGAAACACTGCACAATACAAGTGAGCAATTGTATTTCATTTTAATCATTGACCTGATTTTATTGTATTTTCATTTTATCTTATTTCTTATGGTTCTGGCGTTTGTATGGAACAGACTTGATACTTGACACTCAAATACTCTCTTGAACATGGAGCATTTGTATACCCCATAATATGTGGGATTCTCAGAGGAGTTAGAAAATTTCTGAAACCAATCAGTGTAAGCATTTGCTGGCACTTTATCTCAGAGATTGTGTTGCATCATTGACATTAAAAATATTTTTCTAGATCAGCTATGTCTTACCTGAGGAGAACTCCTCAGATGAGAAAGGGAAAGAGATAAACCCAGATAGCAGGTGACAATAAGAGCCAGAGAAGGCTGGCAACCTTGCCCTGGAAATATGGGCCCTTTCTGTACCCTAGCTTCCTGTGTGGTCTCCTCTGGTGGCAACCCTGGCTGAGAAGGGAGCATTTCCCTCCACACCAGACTGGTTCCCTGTGGAAGGGAGTGTGATGAACATGCCTCTTCCTTCTGCAGTGCAGCTGGGTACTTTCCCAGGCTTTATTGGGGCAGGAAGTGCCACCATCATACTTCCTCCCTTCGATGGAACAAGTATGAGATGGTGGCACAACTGCAGGTCATTGATAGGTAAAACATCAATGATTTACTCTGCAATTGTACTGCTTGGGGATGGAAGAGGAGCAGGACAATGACATCATACAGAAGTGTCATTGCAGTCCTGCTCCTCTCTCGTTCCCATGCCTGGATGGGAGGCTACTGTGGAAAGGGCTAAAAAAATCAAGTTGGGGGAGAAAAGACATAGGCCCTTTTCGCAGTGCCTGCGCTTGCGCAACGGAGGAGGGCGGCTCACGCGAGAACCCTCTCCCACAACGCCGCTACTTCCCCCCACCTCCTTACCGCACGTGAAGTCTTCTTGCACGACAGGCGCTCTCCAGCCATGCCCCCAGCTTCCGCAGCGCTCCCTGGGAGCTGTAGACACTGCGGGGGGCGGAAGCGGGGAGGAAGCGGCGCTCCGCACTCCGGTAAGTGCGGGATGCCGCCAGAAGCCTTGTGTGAGCGCCGTTTATTTTCACTTCAAGCCCAAAATAAAAAAATCCACGCTCACGCTGCTTCAGCCCCGTGAGCGCCGCGGAAGTGAGAGTGCGTCGTGCAGAGGGACGCTCCCACTCCTGCAAGGCTCACGGCGCTATTTCGTGAGAGAAAGCCCGTGCGAAAAGGGCCATAGTCTGCCTTAAAAGAGAAATGCTGGACAGCAGTGTTAACTTACAGTGGTTATAAATCTGCATATCCAAAGCTTTTTTTTCTATGCTGCAAGAAAAATGCAAAATACAGTTCTCCTGCCTTTGATATTTTGTGTTCTCTAGTTTGAATTTTAGCTTGCCATTTGGGATTTTCTCTTTGGTTACTCCCTAACTGGTTTTTGATCCTGCTTAAACTGCTTTTTATGTTTAGACCCCAAGCTATTTTAGCCACTTTTTTTTTGCTCTTTTGTATGACTTTGAACTGTTCTGTTTTGTTTGTTGTTTCCTGAGCAATAGGGATATACTTCTGGACACTTGCCAACCTGAAACAGGACAGTATGAGTTTGCTGCCCATGACTTCAGTTAAAATATATGAAATAAATTCACTTTCATAGCTATGTTTTTTTTTCTTTTTCATGCAGCTGAAACCTGAGATTAACAATGTATTGGTAGCCTGACTTGCCACCGTCACATTATAACAATTATCTGTCACCAAACTTTAATTATCAAAGGATGCAATCCACTCTGGACTACATATAAACTAAAAGATTCTGAAAGTTTAAGAAATGTAATTCAGGAACGGACAAGTTCATTAGTTTTCAGGGCCATTCTATGCTATTTTATCATTTATTCCAATCATGTTTTGGACAATTAGATTTAATTATAAATTTGGTACCACCTATCATGCTTCACAACTATGGAGCACATGCATGTACAGCTGTTTAATGAAAAGTTTATTGCAGGAGAAAAACTAAGCTTTGTTAATGGAGTGTAATATAACCAATTTAAAAAGAGAGGTGGAGGCTTACATTTCCTAATTTAGACAAATATTATTCAGCATTTCAGTTGCTGCAGTTTGTTAGATCTAATGGAACAGTTGCGTAGGTACAAATGGAAATGAATAGCATTCTAGGTAGGTACAGCCAATATCTTCACCTTTCTACCAGGGAAAAAAAAAGAAACACATTGAGAATCTTATTGTGTTTGAGATGGTCAGGCCATGATTTAATGATGTTAAAATATTTGCCCCTCCTCAATATCCTTTATGCCTTTTCTTCATACATTCCAATTTTCAGCAAGGTGATAGATTTAAATACAGGTCTACTAAAGCACACAAGGGTTCTCAAGAAGTTGAATTTGGGACACAGATAGAAGAAAATGGGATAGACTTTGGAGATCTCTTCTTTATAATTTGCTGCGATGGTAAAGAAGGTTAATGTTGAAGTGATACATTGCTGGTATTTGTGTCAGTTAAGATTACACAGAATGAAGCCTGAATCGTCAGATAATGCTGGAAAGGTGTTATAGTGTTGGCACATTGGAACACATGTGGTTCTGCTGTTCACAAATAATTCCATTTTAGCTGGTGTGTTACTGTAGTTTCTAGTCTGGGCCTGTGGTATATTAGATATCATTTGATATCAAGAAATTGACCATCCCAAACCATTTCGCTCCACGTGCTTGCGAGCCCCCCAGACAAGCACACACACAGGCATAGCCGAAAATAGCTGAACCACTCAAAACAAATCCAGGCAGGCCAGTAAATGCCAGACTGCAGCTTCAGGAGACCTCCAGGCAAGTACACTTTAAGATTGCATTATGTATGCACGCAGCTTACAAAAGATCCCCTGCCCCAAGCAGGCAGTTTGACAAGCCAAATATCCAACTGTCAAGCACTCCTTGTTTGCATACTGTCTGAGCTATTGACAACTCAGTCATAATTCGATCATGCAAAATACTGACCTTTCGGAGACTTTGTCTCCAGCCTGAAACCCATTGTTTTCCCCAGGAATGGACTAGCCTACAGGCACATCTTCCCCTACAAAACCCTCTGATTTTGAGCATTTCTTCAGATCGCTCCTGGCTTCCATCTCGTCGTGCTGCCGCTCCATTTGCCGAGCCTTCCCCTCAGCTTCCACGTGCTGAGAATCTCCGCTCCAACTGACTTTTTTTTCTGACTACCCGGGCTACAGGATCAGGTGTAGTATTTCCCCTGAAAATCCCTCTTAAAACCTTCTATCCAACTTCTACCTTTCTTTCACTAGATCTGTGTGAGTGATTGCATACATACAATTTATTATTTACTTCTGCTTGATTATTGACTCGGCCTGACCCCATAAACATTGGGTCCAAGATCTCGCTAGGTTGCCCTGCCTCTTGCATTGCTTAGCTTATGCTCTTGCTAATTCCCATTCCCCATTATTTGGAGCACATCGAGATGTCCCTCATGGGACCCCAGAAATCAGGGTAACAGGTGGTTCTTGATTGGATTACAAAAAAATACAAGTCAAAATATATGATTTCAAAGTACGGTATTGATTTTATCAGTTTTTGATAAGACAACTAAAAATGTCGCATGTAAAACTGTATTTGTTATATTTATTATTATTTTATATATACACATACACATAGACATGCATACAAACCTTGCTGTATGTGGAGAGGATAGAGATAGCAGGGACATGAAGGAACTTATAAGATTTATCTGTTCATTACTGATTAGATGAACTTTGAACTGTCACATTATTAGACAAATTGACTCTCAAACTTCATCTTACCAGAGCAAAATAGTTGAAAACACTTTTGAGATGATACGTCTCCCTTTCATAACATATATGTTACATGCAAATTCTATACATATCACACTCTTGAACCCTACGATGTTTTGGAAGCTATCATGAGGAGCACTCCTTGGATATTGATTATGATTTCTTTTCCTTTGTCTTTGATTGTAATTGTCTATTACAGTTTGATCCATGGGATTTTTGTCTGTGGTGGAGGAGGATTGGTAGAAGATAATTTACCATGATGCTGAGTAAATTGCTAATCAGACTACAAATAAAAATGTGGTTGTAATATGTTGTGTGTTATTCTGTCCATGGAAAATAGGATTCCTTCCATTTGCAGAGCAACAGGTTTGGATTCCTCCCATTCTCTGTTGTTGTTCAGCAGTCAGCATTTTATGTGTTACAAGATATTTATATAATTTCAATATTACAGTGTAATAGTAACTATTTTACATTATGAAACAGAGACTTAAAATAACTCCTATTAATAGTATGAGATTATTGAATTTTGGTGTATTCTGAAATATTTATGTAACTGTGGGGAGATGGTCAGTAGGCATAAGTAGATGAGTAAAAAATGATTTTCAGATCTTTCTCACAGTTCTTCTAATGTTATGAAAGAGGATTTCTAAAACACTGAGCCACCACCCCCAGTTTAGCTAATATTTTGGAAAACCTGTTCACATTATGTGTTGGCTGTAGACAAGTATTTCAGCAACTTTGTACTGCTTTGAATCTTTAATTTTGTATTTTTCTTAAGCCATATGCAGGATAAACATGAAAGACAAGGCAATGAGGCAGTATGGCAGAAGAATTCTAAAAACCTAACAAACAGATCTAGGTGAAAGCAAAGTTTCGTCAGCCCAGCATTATGCTTCCAGTGGACAAGATCCAAGGTAACACTGCCATTGAAGCTAGTATTATAGTGAAATAGAATGTTTGACCTCTATCTTGTCACTTTTCCCAGCACCTAAAAAACAGTTCCATAAGATTCCCAAGCCCTCTAGACCAGGACAATGCAACGGACTGGAGAGATCAACTCATTCCCAATTCTTTGGACAGAACTTCATTAGTTCTTCATTAGATTTAGGCCAATAAAGATAAGCCAGATAATTTTTCATTTGGAACAATCGCTGTTTGGATTAAATGGAAGAGTCCCTCTACCATATGCTTCTTCTGGACAGAACGTACTGTTCACTCTGGCAGCACTGTTCTGCAAAGAGATTTCCATTGGTTGAAGACATCACTAACAGTGCTTTTACATTTAGCTGAAAGTTTAATGTCCCAAATATCTCCATGGATCTTGTAGAGTAAGTATCAGGCCACAATATTAATATCTATTTTTAAGGGGTGAGGGAGGAATTTTCAAATCCTTACTCCATGAAGGAGAGAACTACTGTGAATATAGTCAGAGGCATATCTAGTGTGGGGCAAGTAGGGCATGTGCTGTGGGTGCCAATATCAGGACGATACAAAAAAGCCATCCAGTAAGATTTATCAGCAGAGGAGGAGGAGGAGGAAGGGGAGGAAGTGGCAGCCTGGATGTAGAGGCACAACTTCCACACTTATGAGATATGCTTCTGGATATAGTATATCTTGATTTCAGTAAGGCTTTTAACAAGGTCTCTGTGATAGATGATGGCGCTAAGGTTGAGGAACTGATTGTGCCAAGAACAGAGCCAGTGATTGATGAAACCAACTTGCAAACATTCCTAGCAGTTAAAGGACAAGAGGAGGCAGAGTTGCCCCAACCAACTCCAGAGGGAGAAGGAACTGGCAGTGATCTGGAAGAATTACAGTCACCTAAGTCCCTTAGCCCCCAGTCATGAAGAAGGCTAAAATGGGTAGCTCAGAGAGAAACTGTGTTGGCTAGATTAAGGAAGCAATGACAAGTAACACCTGTGTCTGTGGCTATTTAGGTCTGTCAGCATGGCTTGCTCTTTGCTTGTAGCAAATTACTTGCAAGTATTCTGATCCTTGTGTTCTGGCTCCATTGACCCCTCTGGACAGACCTCTGCTTTCTGGACTGTCGGACTGGTCTTCAACCTGGCTCGGCTCTGTGATTTCTTTAATACTCGTTGTATCAGACATTTCTCGCTGCCTCCTCCTCGCAGCAAGTATTCTTGCCTCCTCTTCCTTGCTGGCAGTGAGGCACAGGCAGGGAGTTGGACTATGACAATCCCTACAATATTCTTACAAGCAAGCTGGTGAACTGTGAGATAGACTGTACTAACATTATGTTGATTTATAATTTGTTAACAAATCAAACCAAGAAAGTGTTCAGCAATGATTGCTTCATTCTTTGTGTGACCTGGAGGCCAAAAAAGCCAATAAATTCTAGTCAATAAATTCAACAGGAGTATAGTGTCCAGATCAATGGAAATAGCAATGTCACACTATTCTGCTTTCATCAGACTTCATCTGGAATACTATGTCCAGTTATGGACACCACAATTTATGAAGTACATTGACAAGCTGGAATATATCAAGGGAAGGGTGACCAAGATGAACAAAGGTCTGGAAACCAAGACTTATGAGGAATGACTTAAGCAATTGGGGATGATGATGAAGATGATGATGATGATGATGATGATGATGATGATGATGATCTTTCTATATACCCAGCATTTTTTTCCCAGTTAGGGACTCAAAGTGGCTCACAACAATTAAAAAGACATAGTTAAATCTTGTTTAGCTTGGAGAAAAGATGACATGATAGTAATATTTGAATATCAAAAGGGATGTCATACAGAAGATGAAGTGAGTTTGTTTTCTGCTAATCCACAGATTGGAATAAGAACCAATGCATTCAAATGACATGAGATTCTATCTAAATGTTAGGGAAAACTTCTTTTCTGTGAGAACTGTTCAACAGTGGAAAAGACTGCCTTAGGGGGTGGTGGAATCAGAGAGGGAAGAGACCACAACAGCCATTGAGACCAACCTCCTGGCATGCAGGATAATACACTCAGTGCACCCCTAGCAAATGTCCATCCAGCCTCTGTTTAAAAACCTCCAAAGAAGGAGACTCCTCCACATTCCAAGGCAGCATATACCATTGTCGAAGGTCTCTTACTGTCAGGAAGTTCTTCCTGATGTTCAGGTGAAAATTTTTTTCCTGTAGATTCTCTTTATTTGGAGATTCTTAAACAGAGGTTGAACGGGTATCTCTCAAGGGTGCTTTTGTTATGTATTTACAGAACTATGGGGGGAGGTTGGACTAGAGCAGGATTTTCCAAATGGTGTGCTGCGACACGTTAGTCTGTCACCTAAAGTGTGTAGGTGTATCGCCCAAAATCTTGGAAAGGTATGTTATTGTTTATAAATCATATATTTTTAAAAATATATGGAAGGTTCACAGAATCATAGAATCATAGAATTGGAAGAGATCCAGGGGCCATTGAGTCCAACCCTTTGCTATGCAGGAACATCCATCAAAGCATTCCCAACAGATGGCCATCTAGCCTCTGCTTAAAAACCTCCAAAGAAGGAGACTCTACCACACTCCAAGACAGCATATTCCACTGCCAGACAGCTCTGACCATCAGGAAGTTCTTCCTGAGGTTCAAAGTGGAATCTCCTTTCCTGCAGCTTGAATACATTGCTTCTTGTCCTAATCTCTGGAACAGCATAAAACAAGCCTGCTCCCTCCTCGACATGACACCCCTTTAAATATTTAAACATGGCTATCATGCCCACTCTTAACTTTCTCTTCTGCAGACTAAACATACCCAGCTCCCTAAGCCATTCCTCATAGGGCATGGCTTCCAGACTCTTGGCCATTTTGGTCACCCTCCTCTGGACACGCTCCAGCTTGTTGATATCCTTCTTGAATTGAGGTGCCCAGAACTGGACACAGCATTCTAGGTGAGGCCTAACCAATGCAGAATAGAGTAGTACCATTACCTCCCTCGATCTAGACACCATACTCCTACCAAGGCAACTATGAATCGCATTGACTTTCTTGGCTGCCTCATCACACTGCTGACTCATGTTCAGCTTGCGATCTACCAAGACTCCTAGATCCTTTTCACATGTACTGCTATCCAGCCATGTATTGCCCATCCTATATGTGTGGATTCCATTTTTTCTGCCTAAGTCCCTTTTCACACGGGGTAAGAAAATTGGTGTAGAGGGACCTCTAATGGAGGTCGTCTACACCATAACGTGGACTGGGGTGGACTACTTTTGTGTAGTTCCACACCCCAATCCACGCCAGGGCGACTGGAAGTGCCGGCACCGCGTGCTTTTTGAAAACCACTTTTCAAGTGGTTTTCAAAAGCGCGGGGCATGCAGCCCCGTCCAGCCCTCTCGCAGTGCCCATGTGGATTTGCGGATGCGTGAAAGGGCGTCCCTGCAAATTGGGCGGGGGGCGGGATTTCCAGCTGGCAAGCTTCTCCGATTGGTGGAGAGGCTCCGCCAGTCAAAATCCACCATTTTGGTGCTGCCGAGCACCGCGGACGCCACCGGACACTGCAAATGTGTGGAGCAGTGAAACGTGATGCTCTGTGCGGCGATGGAACAAGGTAAGCCCCGTTTTGGCATGGCTTGCCCCGTTCCGCCGCCCGCATGTGAAAAGGGCCTAAGTGTAGAATTTTACATTTCTCTCTGTTGAAATTCATTTTGTTAGCTTTGGCCCAGCTCCCCAATCTGTCATGGTCATTTTGAAATTTGATCCTGTACTCTGGGGTATTAGCAACCTCTCCCAATTTGGTGTCATCTGCACATTTGATCAGCATGCCCTCCACCCTTCATCCAAGTCCTTGATGAAGATGTTGAATAGCACTGGGCCAAGACAGAATCCTGTGGCATCTCACTAGTCACTTCTCTCCAGAATGAATAGCAGCCATTGGTGAGCACCCTTTCAGTACAGTCGGTCGACCAATTACCAATCTACCTAACAGCAGCCCTGTCCAGCCCGCATTTTCATGAGATATGTTGTGTCCCCATACATTTCATTATTACAATTTATGTATGTATCCATATATCTTATAAGTGGTTATTTTAAGCTCTGGGTTGCTAGTAAAATTGAATTACTGTTTTGCAAAACGATGCATATCTAAAAAAGTGTGTCACTAACATGAAAAGTTTGGAAAGCTCTGGACTAGCGGGACCTTGCACTCCCTTCCAACACTAAAGTGCCTATGATTCTAGGTCACCTACAGATATTGTAATAAATCATGTGGATGTTACATGTAGGGCCTGCCAGCACATGCATATATTCATTTTCAGAACTTGTAAAAGTTATTTGTTTGGGATACAAGTGAGTAGGTCACCTAGCCAGCAGGGCCGTTGAACACAAGGAGCCACACGTGGGGGAGATACATGTGTGTCTAGTCCACACATGTACCTCATCCAATCTGTTTAATTTTTCTGAAGTAACACCTATATAGTGATTGAATTCCAGCATTTTAGCCAATACAAACCCATTCCCTACAGTCAACTGAAGAGTAACCATTTCTAAACTCCTCTGAGATCATATAATTTTTTTTTGTTTGCTTTGGCAGAAAGTTTACAGACTTTTTTTTAAAAAAAGTTTCTGACATAAAGCGAGATTAAACAAATCTTAAGGGCATTCTTCTATATATGAGAACAAGCAAGAAAAGAAATCTCTGCTAAATTGGTTCAGGAGACTTCTAATCAAATCATACATTACAGGACCAGCAGATTAATCTATTTGCTCAAAAGAGCATCTCTGAATCACTGTGTATAGTGCTATGTTTGAGTTGTCTGAGGAACTCATAACAAATTGACTTGTATTATTTATTTACTTTAAACTAAAAAGATCTTACAGTTTAACTTACTGTAGATGTTCCTCCAGGACTTTTTTTTTTTTTTTTTAAAACAAATCTATTTCAATCTGAGATGGAACAAAATCCACTTAAGTTCATTGGTTTTAATTGGCTAAGGATCTATATTGGATTGTGTGTCCAGTGTTAATAATACATAGTTCAGGAAATATGTGTGATTATTTAGAAACAGAGGTGGCAGGGTGTGGGTGAATGAAAACTTGTAGGAATTCCTCAGGGTTATCCACAAAATCCTTACTTCAGTTTCTGAAATTCATTCAATATCTGGTTTAAACTCAACCTTCTACCCTCCTGATGTGCTGCACTATAGTTACCATCAGACCCTATCAGTGTGACAATGATGGTAGGGAATAATGGAAGCTGTCATTCCAGACAGGTCTTTTACTTGAATGTGTATGCTGCACTTAAACAGTTTTAAATTCACACTGGTTTAATTGGATAGCTTATTTGTTTCCTTTCAGTTTTAGTGTATCATTTAAAACAAAAACAAACAAAAAAAACAGTTGCTTATTTTATTCTACGCTTTGGGCTTCCTTGAATTTCTTTCTGTGAAAAAGCACCCTATGCCAAGATTAGAAGAGGTAGTGTATCTTTTTTGGTTGAGTGGCTTTTGTTACAATTGACTGTGATATCCTGCTGGCCTGCCTTGAAACACTGTTTTATAGTGCCTCCGTTCCTTCATGGAGGAAGATCCCAGAAGTTGATTCAGGAGGTTACTGTTAGACCCTTTGGATAGTGACCTGTGGGGCCCCTAGGGACTCAGTTCTGCCTCCCTTGGTATTTAACATATACATGAATACACTGGAAGAGATTTCTAAAGTTTTGAGGTCTTCTGCCATCAATACAGAGATGACTCTGCAAATCTATCATTGCTTTATTTTTCAATCCAAGGAAGCCATTTCTGTTTGAAATCTGTGCCTGTAATCAGTAATAAGATGAATGAGGGCTGACAAATTGAAATTTAATCTGGATAAGACAAAAGTGCTTTTGATCAGTTAAAAGACTGGAGAATGAGCAGGGATTCAACTTGTGATGGATGGGGCTGCATGCCCCTCAAAGACATAGGTCCACAGCTTGGGTGTGGATCTGGATCAAACCTGAATCAGGAATCAAAGATTTCAGCAGTGGCTCAGAGTTCATTAGTACAGTAAAGGCCTATCTGCCAGCTGTGTCAGTTCCTAGAGATGTTTGATTTGGGCATTGTGACACATACTTGGTTTAGATTGCTGTTAAGACACTTTATATGGGGCTACCTTTGTTTGGAAACTTCAACTAACACAAAGAGCTACAGTCAAGCTACTGACTGGGACTAGTAAAACCATCTTGATACAATTCCAGTGACTACCAGGCTATTTCTAGGCACAAATCAAAGTGTTGGTTATAATGTCTGAAGCAGAGCTTTCCTTTTTTTTTTTGTCTTTTTTTTAAAAAAATTATTAATTATAAAGAAGCAGAGCTTTCCAAATTTTTCATGTTGGCGTCACACTTTTAGACATGCATCAGTTTTGTGACACAGTAATTCAATTTTACAAGCAAATTGAAGGTTAAACTAACCCCTTATAAGAGATATAAATTGTAATAACAAAATGTATGGGGACACAACATATCTCATGAAAACCTTTCATATATTTTTAAAAATATATGATTTATAAATAATAACATACATTTCCAAAATTGTAGGGGACACACCTACACACTTCAGGTAACATACTAATGTGTTGCGGCACACAGTTTGGAAAGCCCTGGTCTAAAGACTTACATGGCTTTTATCAAGATTATCTGAATGAATGAATTCTCCCATATAAGGCTACCTGTGTTTTCAGATTAAGTTTATGGGAGGTGCCACTTTTTGTCCACCCTCTCAGGTATATCTGGTGGGAATAGGAGAAAGGTGGCTACTCCTAAACCCTGGAACTCCATTCCTAAAGAAACTATACTGGTATCCATCATGGTGTTGTTTTTTGTTTGTTTGTTTTTTGGGGAGGAAGCTGGCTAAGACTTTTTTGACAGGTCTTTGAGAGCTGACTGCTCAGGGGAAAGAGGTTTTAATAATGTCCTGTATTTCATGTATCTGTTGCTGTTTTTAATGTATGTATGTTTTTGAACTGCTTTTGATTCTGTGGTTAGTTTATGTGATTATTTTAACTTGTGTGTGTTTTAGCAAGGCAAATTTTTGTTTGTGTGTTGGAAGCTGCCTTGTGTCTCAGGTCAGGAAAATGGATAGGATGATGATGATGATGATGATGATGATGATGATGATGATGGAGATGGTGACACTTTTTAGTTATAAACACTGATTCCAAAGGGTGCTGTAGAATCCCTTGAAATCCTTTGAATAATGGATTGGATACCAAGTTGTAACTTGATTAGGCCCAACTCAGGTACTAGCAGATTTGTTCATCTGCAATAGGGTTATTCACTGTTGAGTCACATCTTTGATTATATGTTATGGATCTGCAACTCAGATGACGTGCAACAGAGACCCTTTCCCCAGCTTACCTCTGTCCCAGTGGCATCTGGTGACAATGGTGTCAGCAGATCTCCCAGGAGTGCTCCCTTTCACAACGGCTGCCTCCAGAAACCAGGAAGCACGATGGCCCTGCCTCTTCCTGCTGCAGTGCAGCCAGGTACTGTCCCAGGCTACACTGGGGTAGGAAGCACAGCCATTGTGCTTCCAGGAACTCTGCAGACAAAGTAAGTGCTGGCATGCAGCAGGAGGGCTGTGCAGTCACTGGTTATTGATGGGGAAAACCTGTCAATGATTTGTGGAGCTTTCATGCTGCCTGGGGACAGGAGAAGAATAGGACACGAATGACATTATGCATAAGCATCGTCTTAGCCCCAAGCTCCTCCTGTCCCCTTGGAGAGGTGGGTACATTGTGCGGAAAGGGTCTGAGCAAAAGCAAAACAGATATCCCACACAATGCACTTGTGTGTCAAGTCCATGTTAAAGTGATCCACAGGGAAAGCCCAGGCCAAGGAAATGGAGGAAATCTTTAGGTATATATGGCTACAGGAACATTTTCTTGGGCCAGGAAATCCAGACATGAACAGTGCACAGAAGCTGGCCATGAACACTGCACAAATCAGTTACAAGGCGATCCCCTCATAGCTCTGTGCAGCAGAAGCACTCACAATTGGCTAAAGCATCCCATGAAACAGGAAAGAAACAACAGGAATAACTCAAGCTACACTCAGCAACTTCTGTTCTGAGCAGTAGACAATTGAGGCAGAGGAAAAATAGGTTTTTAAATAGGCCACATTTTGTTGCATAGGCTCCACAAATGACTGGGTCAGTGGGTTCTGTGATGTTCTTATAGCTCAATGCAATCAATCATCATGCCTGTATAATGGAAGTATAGCCAAGATAGACAGGAAGCCCCTGAGGCCAGGCTTGACAGTTTGAAGCTCAAAACTGCTCCCCACTTAAAATAGGAGCAGGATGAATTAAGCCTAATTGTATGAAAATGGAATTGCAATTTACATGACAAATATAAATTTGTGAGTCAGAAATAATTAAACTTGAAACCAAGGAAGGAATGATCAAAAACCCCTTCAAGACATTTTCCATCCATAAGGAAGGTTGACCCACCTCCTTCCGCTCCCTTATGGGCTCTCAAATCTGATTAAGCCAGACTGTTAAGGAATAAAAATGCAGTGAAGCTTGACATCAATTTCTTTCTTTCTCTCTCTTCTCCTCCATCCCAGTCCCACACTGACTGAACCCAGACCCAAAGTTCTGAGATAACAAACAACAAGGAAGTTAAATGAGGCCTTCATTTAAACCTTCATAAAATCTAACAACGAGCAAAGAAACAAGAAGACACAAGATGAGAAAGGCTTTGCCGATAGAGGAGGAAGGGAACATTGGTACATATAAACCAATCAGTAGATATCAACTGTTGAATTATGTGATGCACACCCTCAGTATGAAAATTTCCTTAGCCAGTTCCACAAAAGAGAATTGAAAAGTATTTATTTCATTTTATTCATTTATTTAATATCCTACTTTTCTTATGACACAGGGCCCATGAAAGCTTACACCAAATTAAAGCAAAGTCCAACTAAAATTATAACACAAAAGTTTCTTTTTAAAGATTCAATTAAAAACATAACATTAAAACAGTTTTTGTAAAAAAAAAAGAAAAGAAAACATAATGAAAAAGATAAAAACATAGTATACTATTTTAAAAGACCTTTCTGACACATGAGTTAAAAGCCAAAGGCTTCCCTTAAATAAATATGTAAACTAAAGAGGGGTCAACCACAGAGGGACCAACCAAATCTCCCAAACATATTCAAGAACCTATATTGATCCTTATCAAGAAGTTACTTCCAAAGGTTTTAATCTTCACCAGGGATAGATGTTTTGTAAAGATAATAGGTCCTAACTGCTCAACCATGAACAAACCACAACCAAGATTTGAAATGATAACCAGGATTGTATATATTGTTCCTTGATTTTTTCCTCCAGCAATTGTTGTGATGGTTACAAGTAAGTTCAGGAGGAACAGCTAAATCTGAGGGAATGGTAGACAATGTTGTTGACACATCTTGACACTTCAGCCCTGAGGGTTCTGGTTCCATAGGACCATTACCAATCAGTAACTGACCTGCCCCCAAACACTCAAAAAATCTTTTCTAGCTCTTCTGTAAAGCAATCACTAGCCTCGCCTCAATACTGTTCATTCAATAACAGTCATAAAGAAAATAATAAAAGGCTCCTCTAGATGCACAAATTTGTAATGAGGTTATGTTACTTAGTACAATTCTCAGGATTGTTTTATTCACAAATGCATGGCACCTCTCTCTCTCTCTCTCTCTGTCTCTCTCTGTATACACACACATATTTATTTACAATACACACACACAAATGTTATTTCTGTTGACCTCATCTATTTTCTGGCAATTCTCAGCACCAGCTACAATGTTTTATTCCCATCCTCAAGTAACATTAAAAAAAAAAAATCAAGACATTTCAAAACAGCAACAAAAAAATCTGCTGCACCTTTTCCTTCTTACTTACTTACTTACTTATTTATTTATTTATTTCAGAGTTATAGGGCATAAGCTGATCAATGGAACGGCACTTTTGCACTTTAACTTCTAATTAAAAGAGAGAGGGGAAAAATTGATTTTCAAACTATAGGACCCCCTCACCAAACTGTGACCTCATTTTTTTTCTTACTACTTTGTAAAACAACTTTGGAAGAGCCCTAATATAGATCCATGAAATTGATACAAACAATACCTAAAAATAAAGGAACAACTGGATGCAGAGGCAACAACAACCAGCAAAACTCACAGAGCTATATCTCAAGATGACAGGCTTCTTTATAACAACCTGAAAGAACCTCTTTATGAGGTGAGGTTTTGTTTGGATGAAGACAATGGAGCCAGGATTGTGATTGGCCAAACAATATGATTGGTTCTGATTTAGTTCAAACAGCTCCCCACAACAGAATTTTAAATCCGTGCTTTCAGAAACAAACACCTGCACTTTCCTGGGTTCATCAAAACTTCATTAACAGGAGCCATCCACTGTGTTTCAAACAAGCAACAAGAACTGAAAGCTATCTGGGTGAGCCTTTGAATAGCAACCGACAGAAGACTAAAGTCACACGGATCAGGACATAAAGGACAGTGCTTTCCAATTAGGCTGCTTAAGCAGTAGATTCATTTATCAAAAGGGTTGATTAAGCATGAGCAAAGACCCACTTACACATCTCAAGGAACCTGGACAGCTGGAATTGCCAAGTGCAACATATCCACTTAGCTGGTTCTTCACATGGGAGAGCTCCTCTTTAAAGGCGTTAAAGCTGATGGGGAAGAAGGATGTGACTACACGAGATAAAAAATGTCTCACTTTAACAAAAGAAATACAGATTGCCAAAGCAATGAGGGCACGATTTCCCTCCTTCTCAAAGTCTTACTAAATACCTCCCTGTCCTTTACAACACAGGGCCTGTCACACAGGCTCAGCCAGCAAATGGGCATGGTTCAAACAAATTTGTCAGCAAATGCACTGACCAAATTGCCCCAACAGTTTATTATCAGCAAAGCTGAAATAATTGCTGTGGATATCGGCGTCTCTACTATTGTGCTCAGTGGTTGCTGCAGAGTGGTTAAGATTGCAGTGGCCCCATTATCAACTCTTATCTGTCTTTTTCCCCTTCTTTTCAGGAACAGATGTTTGGTGATCCGCTGTAGCAAATAACTACATGGGTCTTAAGACTTTCATACTGTGAAAAATATTCATGCAACAAAAGGTAGATGGACAAGCAGATAAGTAATTGGGAGCATACTTGGCTTGCCCACAGGGTTTTGTTTTGTTTAAAAGGCACAAGCTATTCTCTGGTCCCTTGAATATCATTACTGACTGAGTTTTAAAATGTAGGCAGCTCTTTCTATCCTCTCCCAGAAAATGCAGCTACTGAGATTTTAAAAATTTCTTTTAGCAAATAGTTAAAAGCTGTGGAGCACAAAGGTGGTCCTTTTATTATTATTATTTCTCATCGGCAAAGCAATAATAATGGTTGAAATATAGTCCATTGTTATTATAGTGGCAGTTTGCATAAATGCTGTCTTAATACAGTCTAAAAACAGATTGTATAAAATGTTCTGCTTGTCAAGAAAGCTCTGGGGAAGGTGGGGAAAACCCACCATCTAAATGATGTGGAAAAGTAAGCAGCTAAACCCAGCATGTTCACCTGGTCACTGAAGGCTGTAAGGGCTAGAGAAAGAAACAAAAAAAATGGAAATGTGAGAGAGAATAGCCAGTTGTAATCATTATAAATTTGATCTGACCTAGTTTTTCTTCATAGCCCTGCCAAATGCTGCTGTGTGGAAGATGTGTGAGTTATTTTCTAATTAAGTCATATGACATTCTTCCTAATTTATGGAGATATATTAAAATCACAATGACACAGCAGAGCTCTTTTATTAACAACCATGCCTATGCTATAGGTTGTCTCATCCATTTTAAACAGGAAGAGAGAAAGATAAGCAAGAAAGGAGCATATCAGGAGCTAAGATCTGTAATGGCTACAAGAGAAATGGACACTTGTGTCAAAAATGAGTGTGAATACCTCTAAAGATGGCAAAAGTTGTCAAAAACCTTTTGAAGACATCAAAGTAAGCTGTACTTAATGAACCAAGCTGTGGTAGCTAGTCTCAATGTTCCATCAGAGAAGTAAAATCCCCCAGAGCTCTATTTTTGTCCAACATGCCATTCAACATCTATATAAATCTGCTGGGAGAGGTTAACCAGAATTTTTGGGTCTCATGTCACCAGTATGCTGATGACATGCATTTCTCTCTCTCTCTCTCTCATTCTCTCTCTCTTCTTTTCATCTAATTCTAAGGAAACTGTTTCAGTGCATATTAATGTCTATTATCAGTAATGAACTGGAGGAAGATAAGAATTGAAGCTTGATCCAGACAAGACATGAGCTCCTGGTCATGTGAAAGGAAGATACATTGACTAGAGAATAGGGATACTATGCTGGATTGGATAGCATTCTGCCACTGAAATCTCAAGTTCATAGCTTGGGCATACACTTGGATTCAGACCTGGACTTGGTAATAGATCTCCGTGGCCAGGAATGCACTTGTACAGTTAAAGCTATTGAACTATCTGCAGCCACTCTGGAGGTAGTTCTGTCCACCTTAATGCATGCCTTAATTATATTAAGTTTTATTTACATAAAGTACTCTACATGGAGCTGCAGTTAATTTCTGGTCATAATCCCTATGCAGCTTATCTGAAAGACAGTGTAGCTCCACTCACACCTACCCTGGAGAAGGGTATACTCACCAATTTCTTTCAGTGGGTGCAAGAAGCCATGGTTCTGACTATTCAATAACAGTTAGTATGGGCAAGTATCATTTTAATAGGCCTTCCACAACTCTGTATTCATGGGAGGAGTGGAAATAAATCTGAAAAATAAGAGCAATTGTAAAGAAATGTCTGGGATTTATTTTACTTCAGGTGAAGGCCTGAACAAAAGACAAAGCCAGTAGCTAAACCAGGCTATTTATTTCTAACTCATTCTGACCCAAACATGAGTTCATACTTTTCAATAACTCATTCCTTGTACCCTTACAATTTCTCTCTTTTCCCTTCCCCTCAATTTCTTTTCTTTATTATTCCCCTTTCACAAGACTACCTAATTCCTACTAATCTTCTAGTGTTATTCCTGGCAACCTCATTCTTGACTCTCCCCAATAAGCAGTTGCCAGCTTTCTTTTTCTGGCTTATCCCTTTCAGCATCCATCTATTCTGTCTCAATCCCACCCAAAGCTTCCTTTCTCACTGTGCCTGCCTTGCCCTCATCTCCCTTTCTTTCAGATTCATTCTGTCCTCCAGCATCCTCCTCCTCCTCCATTGTCCAGCTCTTTACTTCTGCTTCTTGCCTTTCCCTTTTCAACTGCTCTTCTCCTTTGCCATTGCCATTTCTTTTCCTTTGCTTGCTACTGTGGGATCACCACCAGCCGCTTGTCAGATGTCAGTTTAAGTGGCAGCAGCTCCAGTTGCCTGTAGTATGCTCTGTCATCACTGAGGCAGATAGGTGGTTGTGAGGGGCACTGGCAGCAGGCAACCATCATTGTCCATGGTGCATAACAGGCTGTATCTCCCAGTATGAACCTATCTGAGTTTTATGATCTTCAGGGTGGGGTTTCTCTCAGTACCACTAACATGACAGGCATGGCTGTTGAAGATAGGGGAGACAGCCTTTTCATCCCTATACCTGTCAATGTCCAAGAGAGACTATGGGACTACCTCTACGCTCACCAGAATAAATCTCTAGTTACATCGTTCTTTGTGCAGGAATTAATATTTCTGCATTGAAATCACACAGAAAAGGCTGTTTCCTAAGCAGAAAATACTGACTTTTGCACAAAACAACCATGTAGGATTTATTTGTTTGCAGAATGAGTCTCGAATTGTGAATAGCCTTTGAAAATTGTATGTGTGTGTGTGTGTTTTTAAAGTTTTCCTCACAATGTGAGATCTACATGATAATCCTTGCTCCAAAGAACACATTCTGAACTTCACAGTAGTTTATTCAAAGGATAGTCATGGGTACCAACTGCACACTTCCACAGAAGTTGCCTAAACTGAATTGTACAGTAACATTGCATTTTCTTTTTAACAATTCATTACAAATTCATGTGCACTAAGCTTTCACTAGTTAGTAAAGCATCATATTTTCTTTACCAGCCTGGTTATTTTGCCAGACTTTCCTGACCTTGAATGGCTGTTGATTCTGTCCTTGCCCTCTCCATTATGTCAACAATACTTTGTTATCATAAAACATCCATTCCCCACTGCTACTGTCCACCTCATCCCACTTGTCTGATTACATTATAACAGTCTAATACAGAGAGGTAGTTTGCAGGTAGACTCTTAACATGGCAGCAAGCATATGTTGCAAAAAGCATCCACCCAAGATATATGATATATAATATAAAAACATATATGAAACCAGGCTCTCTTCTATGTGTTCCCATACATACTATGACAGGGAAGTAACACAAACTGATAAAACAGAAGGAAATTGCTGAAATTACTTGCTGCTACCTTGAGGAAGAAACTTAGTGAAAAATTCCATCCCTACACAAGAGAATAGCTTGATCTCCTTCATGTTGTCTTTCTGACATCAGGCAAATACCTTCTTATTTACCCAGGTTTTTGAACATTTTACCTTTGACCATTACAGAAGTTCTTTTAACTGGAAAGTTCTTGTCATCATTATTATATTTTAACTGCTGCTTTGTTTGTTTTTAATGGTTCTTTAGTTATTTTTTAAACTTTTGTACTATCCGTTGTTTCAACTGTATTTGGTTTTTGCTTACATTGTGAGCCAATTTAGATCTCATATTGGGAAAAATGTGTGATTATAAATTATATGAATAATTAAAATAAATAATAAGGACTTAGACATCAATTCTAGGAAATGAGCAAGAAAAGAAATTCCTATATAGGAGGACAGAAGCAGTATCTTGGCAAAGAGAAATTGTAAAATAGAAATGACGATATGTTGCTCTCTTGAAGTTGCTGGACTGCAACTCTTTCTAGGGCATACATTCCTATGCAGAAATAGGCAATTTGATGTCCTTCAGATGTTTGGACGACAGTTTGTGTCTGCCTCAGTCACAATGGCTGGTGGGCAGGGGTCATAGAAACTCTAATCCAAAAGGAATTAAGTTGATTATTCCTAGGTAATACTGCAGCAAAGACAAATGTAGTGCATAAATTTCTGAAGTTAACCAAGGATCAGATATACTCAGAGGGTCTTTCCTCAGAACTTGTCATTGTGGGAGTGGTGCCCTTGGAGATGAGAAGCAGACATTTTGGCTTAGTTTCTCTGATCAGTAGTGCTGGCCACTTTTGTGCAGTCAGGAGTTCTCTCTGCAGACAGAACCATTCATCCTCTGTTTTTGTCCAAATGGGCAGCACCAATAATGGTGTGCCAGGGATATGAGGGGGATGACAACAGCATATATGTTACTTCAAGCAATAGGAAAATATGGGCTGCTGCTGTGTTCAGATGTGGTTCACCATGTAACTGCTTAATTCTTTCATCTATTCTAAAATGTTACAACTATGAAAATACGGTCTCCTGCCTAATGTGATGGTATTTATTACATTACTTTGTCTCTCTGGCTCCTATTTTCCAGTTATTACTTAATAGAATACCCTGTGACTCATTTTTGTCTTTTCTTTCATTTATGTGTATCAGTTACTTTGTACTTATTGTTGATTCTATCAAAGAGACAATGAGAACACCCTTTTCCTTTACTGAATAATATAGCTTTTAAAAGTATTTTCCTTTTTTTAACATAAATCAAGAAATTGCTTTGAATTTTCTCCTGGGAATCAGTGAAACATTATTGTCAACAACATGAAATTGGTGTCATCTTTAAACATAACCTGTTTATTTGGCAACATAATGAATTGCATTTGAGATCAGTATTTATATGCATCACTAGAATAATATAAAGCCTCATACGATTCAGAAAAAATAAAGGTGAAGCACTCCCCTTGGCTAAATCTGTTAATTTCAATGAATTAGGTGTAAGAAACATATAACAGAAGATGAGAGAAATTTGTCAGATAAAATGGAGCACATTGGAACATATCTGCAAATATCCATAGTTAGACACTCCTGTTAAAATATCATTCTGGGTCATTATTTGCAAGTAAATTAATCTTAGGATCATGAAATCATTGTATGAAGTGTGGCATTCCACATGGAGACATTTAATGAAAGATTCTCAGTACACAAAACATTATGAGATGAATTGTTTGTAAGAATATGCTTTAGCAAGTAGTAGTTTGTGGCTTCAGAAGTTATCCAAGGTGCTAACAAACATTGATGAGAGTCATGACACTCTCTTAATGTTTGGGCTGGTAGGGGGTATGAGTAAGATCTCTGTAGGGCAACATCAAGGGATGACCACTGATTACTTTACCTGGGCAGTTCATACTCCATTGTATTTAAGAGTGCACAGATCCTAAGGTGTTGAAAGGATTAGCATCAATGCATTAGTGCCAGGGTTTCCTGCTAAATCCTCTCTGAACTTATGACCTGACCATGTCTTAGGTCAGCTTGACCTAGCAACATGCTTTCTGGTCAATGTGCCCTCAACCATGTTTTTTAGCCATAAATATGTCCAGTTGTGAAAATAGCTCATCCTGTGTGGGGACGAGGGTGCCTCAGGATATGATAACATTGAGGAAAAGGTTGCTTCTCCCATGGGCAATCTTCAGAAGTGGATTGATTGATTGATTGATTGATTGATTGATTGATTGAATCTATGCCTGCCTTTCAGCCAAGGCAACCAGACCAGTTTACAAATTTATTGATTTGCCCTTAGGTTTACAATCTAAAAAGACATAAAACACAAAAGAGGATGGCAGTGGGGAAGGGCATTACATTCAGAAGATGCTGGATGCTGTCTTTCTTTTTCAGAGGCCCCAGCAGTGGCAGCTGGCATCAAGGAGGAACTTTTCTGAGCCTCTGGAATGATGTTTCTGTGCCTGATTTCCTCAACTCCACTCTACCTGAAAGAATCAAATGTTCAACTAAGTTAAACGGTTGTATAATTTTTAATTCTTTCATTATTTGCAAGTTGCATTTATTTCCAAGGAGTTCAAAGCACCATATATGGATCTTCCCCTCCCCACCCAATTTTCAAAACAATTCTGTAGGGCTGGTAAAGCTGCAGGAAAGTGACTAACCCAGGATCATCTCATAGGTTTCGTGGTTCAAGGGGGAGGGTTGAAACTAGAATTTCTAAACCCCAGTCCACACTTCAACCATTACCTCACACTGTCTGTTTCCAAATAATATGGGATAAAAGTACATTGCCTGTCTATGCTTGGTCTTTTTTCAGAATAGGCAGCTTCTCTATTTAGCTTCTCTTAGGAAGATTTTTTAATCACTATATTTTATTACTTAAACCATTTTCAAATGCACCACCATTAACCATATTTTTAAAAAACTATCTATGAGAAAAGCTTTTATTAATTTAAAAGGGATGTGCTATTGTTGTGACCCTACTATCTTATTACTGTGAATGGTTCTAGCAATATAGTTTTGCCTAAAATTGTCATCCAAGTGGTGCCTGGGATTTGAGAAAAGAATGTTAATGTTCTTTTAATGGCTGTGGATGACCCCCTGAATGGGTAGCTTGCCTGGGGTCTTAGTATCCCTGCAGGATGGAGTTTTAGATGAATGCTTGACATATTTGTATGAGGAACAGCAGTTTAACCATTTTGATTTAACTGAGACAGAGATTTAGAATTAAAAAGGCCTAGATTGAACTGTGGCATGCTATACAAGTGCCTCTCTCTGACTATGACACAGCTTGTGATGTCTGCTTTTCAAACTGAACTTGCCTTTCACTAGACCTGTTTATGTAAATTTGTAAATCAAGAAAAAAACATTCAATTAGGGTCATGAGTTGGGAGACAGAGGAGTGACCATTTGCCCTGTAATAATTCCCTGGGAGAAAGCCCCAAGAGCAGTTCCTCTTCAACCTACCAATGGTTGAAAAAAATGCACAAGAGATTTTAATAAGGCTGTCCATCAAAAGATAAATATTAGGCACTAATCACTTGAGTTTAAATCAATTAAAATAAATCTGCAACTGAATAAAACCAGTAGTTCTGAAGAAGTATATGTGTGGTGTGTATCTCCCTTGCTTCACTTTATTTATATATATATATATAAAACACACACACACACACACACACACACATATATATATATATATATACACATACATACATATATATATATATATATACACACACACACACATACATACATATACATACATACATATATATATATAAACATATATGTGGATGGTGGTGGTGTTATGCATCTTGAAGTTGACTTCAACATGGGGTGACCCTATCTTAGGGTTTTCTTGCAAGGATTGTTTAGAGAAGTGTTTTTTTTTTTAATAGCTTCCTTTTAAGCAAAGGAAAAGTGACCTGCCCAAAGTAACTTAGTGGGTTTCCATATCTGAAGACATTTCTGCACCATACTGTTATAATACCATTATTCTACTTTCAACATCCTGTGTAATTCTGGGGTTTGTAGTTTACTGAGGCCAAAGAGCTCTCTGGTTGAGAATTTTAAATGTCCCTCCCTAAACTACAAACTCCAGGATTCTATAGGATGTTGAAAGTGGAATAGTAGACTATAACAGTGCAGTGTGGAAATGGCATAAGAAATTATTCAGACCCTTGCCTTCTAAAATCCCAGTCCAACCCTCAAACCACTATACCATGCAAACTTGCTTCCTGTGCCTGAATGAAACTTAATTCTAGAATCCCAACTAGATTAGATCCATTAAATCAATAGGAACATGTAAATCAACACATATGAATGTTACATTGATACAATGGTCTACTCTACTTGGGACTAACAATTGGATTTATATCTATACACTAGTTACAATGGGTTTAAAAAATACAGAGTAACCATGGGAGATACATTCTGGGGCTTACTGTGGATAGCAAAAAAATAAAAATAAAAAATGCAGATAATACAAGTACTATTGTTTTCAATGAGGTGATCAAGGTAAGTATCGAGATAAGTATGCAGCTTGGAGTGGAGGCGCTGAAACTCGAGAGAACTTGACAAAAGTTTACTGACTAATAGAAAGAATGCTTTGTAACCATTATTTGTGGTCCTAAGCCAGTGTACAACTGTGAAAAACATAAAAATAACAATGTGTGATCCAAAACCAAAATATTTTTGGATGCAGAAGGTCAGTAGTAGCAGAAGACCAATCATCATTAGAAGGAGGATCATCATAAGGTGATCCTGGATTATAGCACCAAGGTGATGTTGATGGTTAGATGTTGATCTAAAGAGCAGACAATGTTGATATCAATGGTTGTGGATACTCTTTTTTCTCTCCCTGGGACCTCTTGGAAGAACATTGTAGTAGGAAGTTGGTGTCTCTTTCCTTTTTAACTCATCAAAGGAGTTGCAAGGGTTGTATTCCTTTGGTGATTGTACAGGTGACTTTAATACTGTATTCCATCCAAGGATCATATTCTATAATTTTATCTTTTAATTCCTCTGTAATTTGAAACTCTTTGGTAGATTTCTCTAAGGTCCACATGGCTGATTCTGGTTCCATCTCTTCTTCCTTTTTCTCTGAAGACATATTAACAAGTTCCTTCAATTCCTTATTAAATTAACATTTCTTCATGGCCATCAATAAGTCGCTTCAATTCTTCATCCAGTAGGTAAGCAAATCCTTTTCTACCAAGTTGCTTTGCTGTATTGATGTTTTTTTTCTAGCTTCTCCTCAATCCCTGGGATGGCCTGAAAATCATCCACAGTCTCACTTCACAAATTTTGGCAGCAGGAATTTTAATTCATCAACTGTAATTTTGATGGGGGTTATGACATTAGCAATAGTGAAAGATTTCCAGCACTGCATTATGCCTGCATCAGGATCTATCTCAACTACTGATAGAATGTGGTAAAATAACAGGTGAGTGTACATTGCCTTGACAAATGAATTATGACCTGGTTGAAGAGCTGAATCAATTGAGGTTGTATTGTGAAGTAAGAAGACAATATCACCATTTTCATTTTCAGAGCAAATAGATTCAGGATGGCCATGTGCGTTCTCTACTATTAACTGGACTTTTAATTCTATACTTTCTTGCTGTAAATATTCTTTTAACTTTTGTGATGAAGCATTGGTAAAACCATTCCACAAACAAAGTAGCATCACCCACACTTTCTTATTATGCTAGCAAAATATAGGCAGATAAAGTTTGCTTTTGTTTTAAAGAGCATGTGGATTTTTGGATTTGTACATTGGCTTTCTCATATGCCCTGCAAAGTTGCTAGTTAGGACCAAAGTTAATCTGTCCCTTCATGATTTATGCTTTGACACCATCTTTACAGTTTTATGACTGTGGGTTCTAGTGGGCATTTTTTTTCCAGAAGAGCTCAGTTTTATCACAAACTGACCATCTGCATTAGATGGTACCCCTTCCCCGAACCAGTTTCTTAAACTGATCTGGAATTGTAGCAGTAGCCACTTCATTGTCAAAGGCAGTCTCACTACTCAGTTTTATATTTTTAAGTCCAAATCTGTTCCTAAATCTCTGCAACCATCCTCTACTTTTAATAAAGGGCTTGGTGAGACCCATCTGAGGGAATTCCCTGTGGATATATTCATATAGTCTCAATACTTTGTGACATAAGACATTGATGTTAACGGGGATTCATTTCCTATTCATGTCTTCCAGCCACAAATTTAATGCCTTCTCCATTTTAATTAAGCACCGATCACACACTGTGGAAGTAGCTTCTATTAACTTCTATTTACTTCAGTTTCACATTCTCTGACATTTTCCATGTAATGCTGTATGTATTACACTGCATTCTACTTTATTTCATTTTCTTATTTTGATTCCTATTCAATTTCTATTAAATTTGAAAGACTATTTTTGAACCATACCCTGTTCTGGGCAACTGGAATCATGTATACTGGTCGCACAGTTATGGAGGACATAGCGCATTTGAGAATCATATTGTGAGGGACTTTGGAATTTATAAGTCAAATCTCTGCTCAGTACAAGATCTGAAATGTAGGATACAGTGAAGTATTCCTATGAAAAGGCTATCCAGCCTCAAATGTAATGTCTTCAAAGAAGAAGAGCCTAGCTCTAAGAGCAGAGAACATGACTACTAAGAATATGGCAAGACAGAACATGGCAAAATCTTCTAAATTGTGTGGGGGTATAAATAAAAGTCACACAGAGGAAAACACCACAAAATTTTTGGCAGCTTGAGATATTTTTATGATAATTGTGTAAATTAATGAAAAACATGTTTTGGGAGAACAAGAATGAAGATTTGGATCCAAAAAAATATACTTTATGTAAAATTATTTTCCTTCAAAACTAATAACTTTTTGATCAAAAATGTGCATGAGAAGGAAAGTTCAAATGCCCATCAACTCATAATTTTGCTCAGATAAAAGTTTTGATGTTTTCATTCTTGTGAAGATTTGTCTCCCCAGTATGTTGGAGACCATTCATAGAGGTAACAATTTTTTTCTAAAGTCATTCTCAAAAGAAGCAACAAGTACTGCAAGAATATATTTGAAAGGTTTCACTTTATTTGCACTGATTTCAAAAACTTCACAATTCAGAAGTTATTCTGGACAAAATGTGTATATTTTTTTCATACAAAGCAGATTTTCTACAGTAGCAGTTGTTTCTCAAAAAGTAATATTCCTCTCCAATAAAATATTGGCTGACATGTTGTTCAGCAGTAAATTCAGTTTCATACCTAATTGTGAACAACACCTCATCAAGGTGTGATTGAGGTGCTGGGAAAGTATGTCTGCCACACTTCCTCAGACACAGGATACCTTGAAACAGGCAGCTGTGATAGAAACATTAAGGGGCTCTCCAATTGACCCATGTGTTACCGCAGTTGCTAGCCTGGATTTGTGGGGTATTAGATATCACTTTGATATCAATAATTTGGCCTTCTCTACTTATTCCTCTCCACATGCTGCGAGGTCCCCTGGACAAGCTCACAGACAGGCACGGCCTCTAATTGCTATAATATTCCACACAAATACAGGCAGGCCAGAAATTTTTATTATTATTTATTTTTTATTTATTTATTTGTATCGTGCCTCTCCATATGGATCGAGGCGGCGAACAACTTACAAATAGCATGTATTTCGAAACATTTCTATACATGCCCCCAACAAGCTGGGTACTCATTTTACCGACCTGCGAAAGGATGGAAGGCTGAGTCAACCTTGGAACTGGGCAGGATCGAACTCACAACCTTGTGGCTTGCAGTACTGGCATTTAACCACTGCACCACCAGGGCTCCTGGTGGCGCAGAAATTCGGAGGTATGTTCCCCAATTTTGGAGGTAATACAAAGGTGGGGGCTTCACCTCATGAAACTATGATGCCAGAGCTCCTGAAGCCATCCCACTGCTTCAGGAGACCTCAAAGGCAAGTACTCTATTGTGTATGCACGCTACTTACAAAGAACTCCCTGCCCCGAGCAGGCTTGATTAGAAGAATCCTCATCTGTCAAGTACTCAGTGTTTGCATACTGTCTACTCCATTGTCAATTCGGACTTAACTCAATCATGCTAAATTCTTACCTTTTGGAAGCTTTGTCTCCAGCCTGAAACTCATTGTTTTCCCCAAGTATGGACTAGCCTAGGGCCACATTTTCCCCTATAAAAACCCCTGACTTTGAGAGCTTCTTTGGATCGCTCCTGACTTCCATCCCGCCTTGCTGCCACTTTGCTTGGCGAGCCTTCCCCTCAGTCCCACATACTGAGAACTCCATACCTCCGAATTTCTGCTGCAGACTACCTGGGCTTCAGGACAGGTGTAGTATTACCCAAACCAACAACTCCTCTAAAAATTCCCTCTATCTCACTCCAACCTTTATTTCTCTAGTTATCTGAGTGAGTTTGATGCATACACTGTTTGACTGTATTTTAATAAAAGCAATTATTATTATTTCACTTCTGTTTGCTCCTTGACTCAGCCTGATCCCGTAGACATTGAGTGAAAGATCTCACTCCGTTGCCCTGCTTCTCGTACTGCTAGCTTGTGCTCTTTGACTAACTTCCCCAACTAGTATAATTTGGAGCGCACTTAGGTGTCCCTCCCGGGACCCCCAGAAATCAGGGTAACCCATGACCAGGAGAATGTTGCAAATGTAATTTCCTAATGTCCCAGTCTCAAGCGCTCAGAAACACTTCAGGCAAGGTGCTATGATAGTACAAAGGTGGGGGCTTCACTTCATGAAACTATGATGCCAGAGCTCTGTTGTAATTGCATTGATGATTCAAGATTTGTTAGGGACTTATTTTTTACAAACTTTGCAGGTGTTTATTTTCTATAGATATTGCACAGAGAATGCTGTTTCCTACACCAAATATTTACTGTGGGAAAAGAGAGAAAGATTCTTACATACACACACACACACACACACAGAGAGAGAGATTGTGTGATAGAGAGAAAGAAAAAGAAGAGACAGATTGATTCTTATCTGTCCAGGATGGTGCCCATTTTTTTCTTTCTTTAAAATAGAAAATATGTTGGTTTGCTGTTGAAATTGGGGAACAGAAACACAAGAAAGGCAAGGAAAATATATTACAGCTAATAACTTTCAAAAAGACAATTATACTAATGGTCATTTGCTACATAACAGTTATGTATCACAGGTTCCAAAAGTGTAGGGGTTACATTGGACATCAACTGAAAAGATCCAGTTGTCCCAGACATAATATTATATTATTGATCATCTTGTATTTTTTATTATTTAATTGATTATATTATTTATCATAATTATAGATGACTGCTAAATGCCATCAGTCACTCTACTTTTTATTATGTTGTTTTAACCCAAGAGCAGAGGTGGCCATGCTGACTCAAAGACCTGTATTGCTAAACATTCTTTATTAATAATTTAATGAATTATTAATGATATATTGTTTAATCATTGTTTTATTAATACTGTCAATTGGTTTTATTGTATCTTATTTTTAATATAGGACATTTCAGAATTGTTTAATATTTCAATTTGGAATAGTTCAAAATGAAAAGCAGTATAAATATATCCTTAAATAATAGACAAAGAGGTATATGAGGTGTGATGCAGCATGAAGAAAATTCAGGTATGATGCAGATTTTAAGAGGCTTCTATAGTAACAGGTTTTGGTTTGAGTTGTTGCTAAATATAACAGGCAGGAATGGCAATAAAGAGATTATGGTACTTCTTCCAGCTTCCTACACACTGATAATGATGGGATTACTGCATAATTCATAAATTTCCCCAGGTTCAAATCCAGCTTGGTTCCAGAGAGTGCTGAAAATCTCAAAAGTCCATGTTCTATCAGTCCATTCCTGGCTTATTAAGCATCTTTTCTATAACTAGGTCATGGAAAATCATACTTATTTGTGAGAAAGAAAACACACACACACACACACACACACACGATCATAAACATTTTCTGTTATTGTGAAGTAAAAAAGAAACATAGCAGATTCTGCAAGCTCATCACTTTACCTTCCCATTTTTCTTCCAGTGGACAAAAGCAATAGTAACAACTTATGTTATAGAAAATGTTTTGCTTTAGAGGAGTGGAAAGGGTTTGGTCTTGCTATTTAGCATCAAACAAGAAAGGACATTTTCTCCCTTGTAACACATTTTTTTAAAAAGTTGTTTTCATTGTTGCAGGGATACAGTGTTATCTCTTTGCATTACCTATATACCCTAGAAATATCTTCTTTGTTCAAAAGAAATGAACAAAATTTTAAAAGTATTTGGTAATAATTCTCCAAAGCGCAAAGTTCTAAGCTAGGCATGAGTGTTGAAAGTGTAGCTGGCTACAGACTAATTATAGCTTCAATTAATGCTGTCATGTCACACATCATGTCAGTGTGATGTAGTGGATAATGTTTTATTCATGTGCCAACATATGGTGGGTATCATATTGCCATTTCATTTAGGGTTGAACTAAAATGGTTCTTCCAATTCTTCCAATTCTGCCAAGTCTATCACAGGCTTTGGAGCTGTTATTTGCAGAGTCTCTATATGGAAAAGGACAAAATGCATACTACATGGCATTTTTGGTACCTTCTGAGCATAACTTTTCTTCAATACTTAGAATGTGCCAGAATGTGGAAGAATAAGTATTAGTACCTGTTTCTCTTCTCACTATCTATGGCCAATTTTGCACCTTGCCCTTTCCTGATGTTTTCCCAGCATTATCCCTGCAGCACCTTTGCTGGATGGGAGTGGATCCTCAATGCCCCCCCTCCATACCTGGCCAGCTGCCTGGGGATAGGAGCACAAGTGAAACATGCCTTCCTTCCCCAGTTCAGTCAGCCTCTTTCTTGTGCTGCACTGGGAAGGAAGCACCTAGGTTGCCCTTCTGCCTGTTCCACATGCCCACTGGTGATGGGAGTGTCATGAAATCATGGGCCATTAATAGATTTTTTTTCCATTAATGGAATGTTCCATGATCACAATGGGTGGGGATGCATTGGCAGTGGGATCACGATTATGTCAAGTGAAAGCATGACTCATGGACTGCGAGCAACAGGTCCCCATCATGGGACAGCAACATCATGCAGAAATGGCCTATATGATGTCACATCACCAATTTTATCACAATGATTCCACTTTAACTGTTATGGCAACATCCTATGGAGTCTTAACATTTGCAGTTCAATCAGGCACTAGAGCTCTCTGGCAGATAATTCTAAATATCCTTTCCTAAACTGAAAATAACAGGATTCCATGGAACGCTGCCATGACAGTTAAGGTGAAATCACATCCCTATTACTAAGTAGTGTGAAAGGGCCCAAGAACAAGAGCAGGAAACATGGTTCCTGCCCTCATTCTAGCCCTCTTTCTTTTAGGAAGTTCAGTGCAGAGGGGATGGAATACTGTACACTACTCAAAAGACCAAACAGATAAAGGCAGAGGGGGGAAAAAGTCAGAGGTTGCTTGTGCATCTACATCATGTATATATGTTAAAGTTCTGAAGAAAACAAGTTCCCTGAACAGCTTTCAATTAGCTCTTGCTTCATAGCTCTAATTTTTTTTTTTAAAGTACCTACTGTGTAAATAAATTTGTGTTACTCAGTTTAGATTCCTAATTTCTTCCAAAGGAACAGTCCTATATTTTATCAAACCATCTGTCCAATATTATAGAATGAATGTTGTTTTCTTCATTTTATATATATTAAGAAAGCACTTCTTAGTGGATTTTTTTAAAAATCCTTCATATGCTGTACTTTCTAGGAAGTATAAAGGACTTCAAACTTTTCTGGAGCAGAAAAAATCAGGCCAGAAATTTATATTACAGAATTCCTATGTAATTGTTCATCAAGCAATTTAATGTAATTGTTTTATTTAAGGCTCAATATAATTACTTTTTTGTTTTTTAATTTATTATTAAACAACAACAATCTATTGTTTTTCTTTGACACACTGAAATCTTCATGTTTATGAACAAAATGAAAGCACACTAGGAGGCAATCCATAGGAAAATGTTTAACACTTAAGTTGTGTTTGTTCACTTAGAGGTGCTTGATGCCTATCAATATAATATACCTCAAACACTGGTAATATTATCCAAACAAACCAAAGTCAATATAAACTTGAATTGCAAATCCTGCAGATATTTAGGTTCCTTCAACTTCTTCACTATTCAGCAGCTTAATTATGTACAGAATTGCAATTGCTTCTGAGTGACTTTTAATCAGATGTATCTTTACTTTCTATGCGGGTGGAGGTAGGTGAGGGGACATTCTTCACTTTTTTGTTGAGACTAAAGTTTTCAAAGCATGTTATGCATCATCTAAATTGGAATGCAAAAAGATGACAAAACACATGAGTGTAAGATGAAATTTATGACTAGATATTACTTCAGAATCATTCTGAAGAGAAATGGCTGCAATAAGATAAAAATGTGAACAGCTCTTCAAAATGCTTTCTTAGGAAAAAGTGTGTTTGACTCCTTCAAAAATTATCTTAAGAAAAAGAAACTAAATGGAGAGGATGTTTTCTAATGCACATTTTAATTGAAACATTCCCCCTTCTTTTTCTGTGTATGTTTGTGTCTTCAGGTCACTTGCTGACTTGAGGAGAACCCATGATTTTCATAGGGTTTTTTAAGGTGAGGAATACTCAGAGGAGGTTTTGACAGCTTCTTCTTCAAAAATATAACCTACAGCACCTGGTATTCAGGTAAGCAGAGCTTGATCAGATGTGATCTGGTACCTTTTACCTCCTACAAAAAGTAAACCACTTTTTTGCAGTTATTTTTAAATGCACATTTTTGCTTTTTTGCATTATATAAGAATTCCACTTTAACTGCTGCAGGAACATCTGATGGAATCCTGGTTTTCATAGTTCCATGGGACACTAGAGCAACAGTACCCTGCAAGAGAAGTTGAGACACACATAGCCTAAGGACTACGTACAGCATGGGGGAGATGTGCCTTTTGGCTGCTCACTGAACCTACAAAAAAATTCAACCCAAATCTCCATTATTTCATACCTAAGATGGATTCATCTCTCTCTCTCTGTGTGTATATGTTTGTGTTTGCTTGTTTTCCCCTTCAGGAAAAAAACAACTTAAAATGACCTCAAAAAGCAATTTTTGTGGCACCATCTAAGGGAGATAAAATTGAGAACCATCTGGGAATAATTCTGTCCAAATTCTCCTAAAATTATGGCCCTTTCCACACCAGCCTATTAAAACGGTGCAGAGCAACCTCCAATGGAGGTCTTCTGCACCGTGGAGTGGACTGGGGCAGACTACGTTTCGTAGTTCTGCACCTCAGTCCACTCCGGAGCGACCGGAACTAGTCGTACAATGTGCTTTTTAAAAACCTCTTTTTAGAGGTTTTTAAAAAGTACGGAGCGCACGACCCCATGTCGCTCTGTCCCTGTGCTCTGGTGCAGATTTGCAGGCACGCACTAGTGCGTGCCTGCAGAACTGCTGGGGGCGGGCTTTAGGCTGGCGAGCTTCTCCAGTTGGTGGAGCCTCCACCAACCAGAAGCCGCCATTTGGGATGCCGGAGCAGTGCGGAGCGACGAGATCGCACAGCTCCTCATCAGGATGGACCCAAACAGACCCATGAAAAAGCTGGTGAGTAGCGGCAGGGAGCATTTCCCTCGCCGTGTATGGAAAGGGCCTATGTTTCATAGGTTTTACTTTAGGACCTGACAGATACAATGTTTATATAAATCTATGACTGGTACACACTTGGAAGACTGCATTCTGGTTACTGTATTTTCAAGGGGATTTTGTGGATATAGAAAAGGGAAACAAAATCATGCAGGAGCTTTTTTTAATGAATTGGGTAAGGATTATTTTCAGTATTTTTTTTAAAAAACATAATTTGTAGATATTTAGATAGGTCTTCACATTTGGGATAGAAGGAACATGGGATTTTAAAAATTCAAATGTGATTTAAATGAAAACTGACACATATATCTATTCAGGTCCAGGGCCTGAAGCACTTAATTCCATTTCTTTTCATAAAAGATTTGAATCCCTTTGCATTCAGACACCTTCTTTTCCCCTGAGAGGTTCTCCATATTTAATCCCTATGTACTAAATCCAATTGCTAATCCACGTTCAAGTAGATCTACTGATTTCAATTGCTGAATGATGAGTCAACACTCATGCAAATCCAATCAATCCCATGTGTCTATTTTAGTTAAGATTAGCAATTCAGTTTAGATCAGGTGTAGGAATAATGAGATCCTCCAAACATTGTTGGACTGCAAATTATAGCAGCCCTAGCCAGAAAAAGCCAATAGTGAATAATGCTGTGACGTAGAGTTTTGCTCATTTAACTCAAGGTGGCTTAATTCTGAGCAGTTAAAAAAAAATACTTAGGACATGAATTGGGCTATCTTTGTATTTCTGCTTCTAGTTCAGCCTTATCAAACATATTATACACTGTGACCCACTTAGATTGTAGGTGAAACTGGAAAGGAAATGTTGGGGCACTGAGAGGGAGAGGAAAGAGTAAAAAGCTAAGAAAGAGAATAGGGGTGCAGGAAAGCTTTCCACATAATTTTACAAATTCTTCATGCTTTGTGAACTATAATAAATACACTACAGGGATACAATGGGCTTAAATAGGATTTGTTTCTTCTTAGACAAGGTACAGACACACAAATGGGCCCATGAGCATCAAGCCTGAACTTCCACTGGAACCCAAAATGGCTAAACTGAGGCTATTGTACATTTAGACATAACATCAGATGACATGACTAAAAAAAAAAAGGAAAATAATGCTTAGTAAAGTGAATGGCAGTAGGAAAAGATGAAGATCACCTTACAGAATATATTCACTCAGACAAGCCACAGCCCTGAGTTTGCAAGACCTTAGGAGGGAACTAATAATAGGTACTTAAGGCCATTTCCTCAAGAGAGGGGAGGAGTTGTTTGTAGCATGTCAAGAGTGGTGTTTTTATACTCCAATTTGGAAACTGAATTCAGAAATTCAGAAACTGTGCTGTCTGCACCCCCCACACACATCATTTACATCGTACTACTGCAGAGAACAGTGGTTGCTGCATCCACAACAGCAAGTCCCTGGCCACTCCCACTCCACCATTGCTGATTGGTCTGTTTTTTAACACACACACACATTTTTAGCACATTTCTGTGTTGCTACATTTTGTGCATTGTACATTAGTCCATTACCAGATCTCTTTTCTTCCCACTGTCTGTTTCATGCATGAAGACAATAATGACAGCAGCCTGTTCTTTGAGGGGCAGAGAGGGATAGGGATGGAAATGATGGAAGGGACAGCCTGGGAACACCCATAGCCAGCCACTTCTGCAATAAAAATCAGCACTACACTTCTGCATGTAGGAGAAAAACCAAAGCAGAACCAGTTTTGGGGATTTACATAGGAGTTTTTCCAGTTTTCACATACAGTGGTTTCACATCGCAGTGAACTGTTCTAGGAGCTGAAAACATGCAGAACCACGAGGAAAACTATGATGCCAAAATGGTACAAAATGCAGACTGGAGGGTACAAATTTGATGCTGCTACAATGTATCAACCTCATGCAGAAATGCCCAAAGACTCAGCTCTCATGATCTTAAAAACTGGATTTTTCATCATGGTGCCAGGCAAGACAGAGCACCCATAGTTGGCACAAAATTCTCCATCTGATACCCACAGATTCAGAATAACCACGCAAAGCCTCAGTACCTTGAAACCTTGACCTTTTCTCAGTTCTGAAGGGCTTTCACAGAATTTAGATTTCAGCAGATGCCTTCTGCATATGTTGAAGGGAGATATCAAGGTACTCCAATCATAGATAGGAAATGTGTATTTGGCTGTAACCAGACTGTGGGCGTAATTCATTACTTGCTGTTCTGCCCCCTTTACTCTGCCCTAGACAAAGATTTCTGTCCACCATTATTCAATCTTATACTGACTGCACATCCCTGGAAATAGTTACAACATTGTTATCTGATACATTGCTATCTGTCACATACTTAGTAACTCAGTTTGCATTGGCAGCCAGGAAATTATGTGCCCATTTCATTAAGGAACATATTGTATCATAACATACAGTAATTTTATACTTTCTATACTTTTTAGCCAGCTTATAGGGGCTGTCAAATTGGCTATCAAACTTGTGTATAAATTTTATTCGTCCCACGCTGCCTAGCTTGCTATGGCGGGGGGGCCTTTGCCGCCCTTCCACGCCACGAGATCACACTGCATTGGCCGACGGGAGGAGGAGCGGCGGGGCTCAGTATTTGGAGCCTGCCCCTCCTCCCCGTTGGCCATTCTCGTGATCCAGGTGAAGGAGGAGGTCGTATCAGCCCTGGGCGGAGGCGCCACATGGCTGATTTGAGGCCTGTTCAGGCCTTCCTCCTTCGCTGGGACCCGAGGGGCTCCTGCAGTGTCCGGGCCTTTTCGGGTGGATGGAGGCGGCGACTGCCTCGGCGGCCGCCCAGGTAAGGCCTCGGCCGCTTCGCTGCGACCGCGTCAGTGCCGGCGGCGGGATACTGGGCATTATTCACAGCATTTATTATCTCAACAGTATGAATCTGTAAAGTGGAGCTGTGTTGTCACCAGTGTTGATTCTTGTAATGCAGCAGAGGGCATATTTATGTTTGACAACCAGCCAGAACAGTTAAAATTTGTAGATATTCTGAAATGCAGGAATGTAAATTTTCATGAGTTGTATCCTCATAGGCAAGAATGAGTAATATTCCTATAGGTCTTCAAATTATACAGCATTTACATAGTATTTTATCTTAGTATCTTCACTAAGGCCATTTTAGCACTACAGCTGGGGCGGGGCCTTCCTGCCAGGCCAGTGAATGTTTTGTACCTGGGGAGGAAGGGGTGCATTTCAGGCAACAAATTGTTTTAGAAGAACCCCTAGTTACTTTTCTGTAAACTGTCCCAATATTTTTACGGGAAGATTACTGTATGACAAGTGTTATCACGCACTCTTGATGATATACTATAACACAGAGAAACTTCAGAGTCCAAAAGTTTGGGAGAATGAGACAAATAGGCAAGGGGCCCATTCACACTACACAGTTAAAGTGCTATGATTCTACTTTAACTGTCATGGCTGCCAGCTATGGAATGCTGCAGTTTATGAAGCAGTGGTTACAATTTGCAGTCAGAGAGGGCTGCAAACCCCAGGATTCTACTGGTTGTTGCCATGGCAAACACAAGTAAGATACAGAATATCTTTGCAAACTGAAGAACTGGGTTGGAAGCTAACTGCACTCTAATAATGGATAGGTATTATTTTAGTGTTAGGAAGTGCTGCAGCATCAGCCTTCAGTTACAGATCCCAGGTTTTGGTCTGTAGATATCCGTGCAGGGATGATAAAGTTATCTGGAATTGCTTAGGGCAAAATCGAAGACATTTCTGCCCAAACCTGTGATTACTGTAGAACTCTTTGTTCTATGGACAAACTTGGTCCATAATATATAGTAGAATGATCCTGAGCTTGCATTATGTTAAGGAAAACATATCTAGTTCAGAGGGACAATCTGGCACAGGCACATTTCAATGTCGCACTTTTTCCATGAGGGCAGAACTCATTATCTCCCATACCAGCAGCCTTCTGTCTGATGGAATGGAAGGGGCGGAGAGTTGGCCTGTCATATGGGATAATGCATTAACTTCCTTCACTGATAGGGCCTTCTACATTCAGACTAGCAGTACAATATTATTGCTGACACTGCTTTCTGTTTTTGCTTTGATCCCTTTGCACAGGCAGTGATGGTGTACAGAGCAACCAGACCCAAACTCCTGACTCTGAAGGATTCTTCCTCAGAACCAGGCACTGTGGGGAGGATGCCCTGGAAGTTTGCCTTTGTCTAATAGACAACAATTGGCTCTGTGTTTTTCTTACATTCTCTTCAGGAGATTCTGTGCAGTTTCTGAATTTTGGAGAGGTCTTTTGGGGCCTTTAACAGCTGCTGTATCTAACAGGCCAAGATCTATCACTGGTCTTTCCTTTAGTAATTATACTTGATACAGCAATAAAGTAATACTATGGCTGGATACACAGTGGACTAAATAGGCATCTAAAGCAAGTGGTTCTTCTAGTGGATTAAAAGATGTTTATGCCAGATGCCAGTACATCGGCATCCAACAGGTAATGTAGGTTTTCATCAGGGTAGTTTGTTTTCTTCCTGTTAGTATTGAGCATCAGTGAAATGAAAGGAATGGGAAAGGAAGGTCAGGAATCAGCCATCTTCTTTACCTTCTTTTACTAAATCCAAGATAAATCATATTTAAGACCAAAGAAAAACATGAACCAAGGGGGAAATCTATGAGGCACACTTCTGTGTACCAACAGCAACTCAAATATGCCATGGTACACAGAAGAAGTATGTTCAGTTAAGTAGATTGCATTTGATACAGCAGTGTGGGTGGTGTGCAGGCATGGGGTTTGGGCTGAGTTGGCCAAAGCAGATATCAAGTCAGCCTTCCGCCTACTACATGTGCACCCATCCAGTTTTGAACTTTTGGGGTTTACCTTTGAGGGTAAATTTTACATCGAACACTCCCTTCTGACGGGACGTTCGGGTCATGTTTTGCCTTTGAGACGTTCAGTACCTTTTTGGATGGGTCATTAAAAGGTAATTAGGCCTTCAGGGCTTTGTGCAACATTGAGATGATTTTCTATTGTCGGATGCTGGGGCTCCGGGCAATGCACATTTCCTTGTCAGAATTCGCATCCTTGATGGGAGAACTGGGTGCCCTTGGCACACGAGTAAACAGAAGGCCCCACACAGGGACTTACATTTTTGGGGAATCAAATTGGACAGTAAACCAAGCCCATAAATTGCCGCCAGCTAAAGTTCAGGATCTCGGGTCAGGGGTGGCAATTTTCTGGGGTAGGCGCAAAGCAACTCTCAGGGAATTTCAGGAGATATTAGGGCATCTGAATTTTGACTGCAGGGGATGGCGCGTGGCAGGGTGTTTATCAGGCGGCTTTGCAATGCCTCTAAGGGTGTCACCAAGCCACACCACCGAATTAGGATCACTAGAGAGTTGAAGTTAGACTTAGAAGCATGGCAGGAGTTCTTGGCTGTTTTTAACAGTGTCGCCTTTTGGCGTGATGAAATTAAAGTCAAGGATACATTGCAAATATATTCTGACGCAACAGGTTCCATTGGCTACAGTGTCTTTTTCGGAGGCAGGTGCTGCGCTTAGAGATAGCCCAGGAGTTGGGGCGGAAGCGGGCATCACAGCTGACCTGAAAATTTTTGGAGTTTTCCCAATATGGGTAGCAGTGCGCATCTGGGCACGTAAGTAAGCAAATGACACCGCCCAGTTTGGTGTGATACCAGGCTACAGTCAGAGTGATCAACTATCCTTCTTCAAAGTAATAGCGTGTTATGAGACTGGAGCGGGCTTCAATGTCTACGATTTAGCATTGTTTTCAAAGCAGTACATGTTGCGGGCATTGATAATTCTTTAGCTGACTCTCTTTCCCATATGCCGATGGAACGCTTTAGGGAACTGGCTCCAGCCCTACCAGAACTGATGCCCGCTGGCCTGTGGAATCTTGGCGGGGTGAGGTAATGAGGATGATAGGTATGTCAATCGCACCCAGTACTAAGAAGGGTTACAGCAAGGCAGTTAGGGAATTCAGCAACTTTCGTAAGTCCAAAAGGTTGCAAGACATTTGGCACTCCCAATAGACCACATTTTGCAACTTTGTGTGGTCCTTAAGCAAGTAAACGGTACGAGGTAACAGGCAACCACTTTCTCATGGTACCCTGAGGGGTTTGGGTGATGCATGGAAAGTAGTGTGTTCCTCAACATATGAGGCTCTTTTGTTTCACTCAGCGGCTGTCATTGCATTTTTCGGGGTGCTAAGAATAAGTGAATTGGTCGTTCAGAGCAAAGAGGATAGATCGGATAGGGCCCTGGAATTCCGGGACCTGTCTTGGGGGGAGCGGAATTTCTGTCTGGTCATAAGGGGATCAAAGACAGATCAGGCCAAACGGAGCGATGTTGTGACCTTACGGGAATACATTGATGCAACCTTGGGCCCGGTAAGGGCGCTTAGAGCTTATACTGCTAACAAAGGAACATGCGGGACCTCTTTTTTATCATGCAGACACAACTCCACTCACTAGGTATCAATTCTGGACCATTACAAAGAAGGCCCTGCTACAATTAGGCCTGTAGGGAGTCAATTTTGGCACACACTCATTTCGCATAAGGGCTGCTTCCACTGCAGCACAGATGGGCAGGAAAGCTGACGACATCAGGAGGATGTGTAGGTGGAAATCCTCGGCGTTCAGGCGCTTTGTCAGGCCAATTGATCTGCCTTAACGTTTTGGTTCCTTTCCAGATTGACCTGCTGCGGAGGAGAGGAAGTGAATGTGGATTTGCGGTCACAGTTTCAGCTCCTGGGCCGAGCGGCAAGCTCGTAATGGTTATATGGGCCCGAACCTGGGACTGGGTGATCGGGCGGCCATACATTGGCTTGGAAAGAGAGGTCTGCAGTGGCATGGCTTGCTACCTCTGTTGTTCAGGGAGAGCGGTGAACCTCCCCCTGATTTGATGGTCATTCACCTGGGTGGTAATGACCTTGGACTGCTAAAGGAAAGGCCTTCGTGTTACAGGCCATTCATGATATGTGGCTTATGTTGTTCAGGGAGCGTGGTGAGCCTCCCTATGTGCTGGTCATTCACCTGGGTGGTAATGACCTTGGACTACTAAAAGGAAAGGCCTTGGTGATATAGGCCATTCATGATATGCGGCTTATGCAAGGCACATGGCATCACACTTCTATTGTTTGGTCTGCATTGATACAAAGGACATGGGGAGAGTGTGCTGATCCCCGGCACATAGAACGAGCCCGCCAATTGGCAAATAGGGAGATTCGTTGTGCCTTGAGACAGGGCTTGGGTTACTACATTCCTCACCAACATTGTTTTTAGTAAACTGGAGATTTATTGGCATGATGGCGTACACTTGTCACCAGAGGGCAATCAAATTTTTTACAGGATTTGCAAAAGGGCTGGAATTGATTCTGAGGGGATGGGGGGATAAGGACTAAGCGGACGCTTGCCCTTATCCATGGTCGGCAGGGGGGGCTTTAGGTTTGGTGTGTACCTATGGCACCCCCCCTTGTAGGGTGCAGGATAAATCCTATCCTTGGGAAGGGCCCTGGGATCACCCCACTTGCTGTGCAGCGGGGGGTGGACCTTGGAGCTCTCCTTCCAGACAAGGGCTGGCCAAAAGTCTTCATGCAACTTTAGCGGTTGGCTTTGGGGCCCGGTATGTTGCCCAACGGCTAGGGGAGATGGTCGGGAGCTGCCTCTTGACCCTAGTCCGTGGATGCTGTATACCCCCCCCCTGTTTTTCTCCTCAGATCATAAAACGCAAGTTCATGTTCAAGTTGAAGTTCAAGTTTAAGTTCACCCCTTGTTAAATAGGCATATTAATAAATTGCCCTAGTTCAACCCAAGCTCTGTCTGTGGTCTCATGATTTCGTGGGTTGGGCGGCAAATAAATTTTAGTTGGTTGGATCACAGTAGTTGTTAAAATGGTTTTAAATGGATAAAATGGTTTTAAAGTTACATGTATCTTTTAATAATCCATTTTTAACTGTATTAATCTATTTTTAATTCAACTTTATTCACGTTTTATTCTAAACATTGTAAAGGCCATTGGCTATATACAATAAAAACTACAATATAATAACAATGTACAATAATACAACATACAATAAAAGGATATCTTAGAGGTTTTCCATTTATAGGCTCACTGTAACTCAAAGTGAAATAAAGACATGGAGATGGATGGATTGGCTCCTAAATGATTTTCTTCCCCCTCCAAACTAATAGGTCCAGAGTTACCAAAATACTCAAGAATGTGATCCATTGAAGTAGCCTATGGCCATACCACCCTGAACATGTCCAATCCACTGAATTAGGGTCTAAGTAGAAAGCAGATTGGGGAGGAAAGGAGTGGAGAGGGCAAAGAGTGGAAGAAATGAGAGGAGAAGATGAAGAAAACTTTTATCTTAATTATTGAAATAGAGTAAAATTGAAGAGAGTTGTAGTGCACCTTTTCCTTACCCCTAGGAAAATATACAGTCTAAAATAGTGATGGTAGGCTTCTGCTAGTTTTTAGAATCTTTTCATTATCATTTACCACTCCCAAGGAAACCATGATAAAGCATGTAAATTAGCCTGACTACTAATGTGCTTTTTCAAGTCCTAAGCCTTTTTTTCTTCTTTTCTTTTTGGCTCTCCTCTTTTTCTGAATGTATCAGAGAGAGCCATAAATTCTAATATTTTAAAAATGATTTATTCATTAATGTATGCAATTAATTTCAGTGTCAGTCAGAAAATCTAGTGAGTTAAGTTACATAAGAATAACAACCATAATCAGTTAATAAGTTAACATGTTCATCAACTAGTTATTTCAAAGCTTACTTTCTGTAATAAACTCACAGTGGCATTACCGTTCTGCAGTGGTGGCATTGCATGTTCCTATGAACCAAGAGACTATGCTGATGGTAGCAGTGCTGCTAGTAGCATCTGCTGTATCAGTCAGACTTTTATTGAACAGCCAGACTAAATGTGCCAAAAAAGCTACTAGCCAAGAGCAGTAGTTGTGGGGAGGGTGACACTGATGGAGAATCTCTCAGAGACAATGATAGTGGCACTGTAGCTCCATCTGTAGTGACTCAATTTCCAGAAACCAGAGACTCTTGGATTGGAAAGCAGGAGTTTATTTTAGATGGCCAGGCCCTCTGGTGGAATCTCTTCCCAAAGACCAGAGAAGCCCTGAACATTCATCTCTCTAAGGTTTTATACTTTTCACATAGACCATTGCAACATCATCAGCTTGACATTTCGTGATCATGTCCCCTTTATGACACTCTTCTAATTGTTCCCAAACACTGAACAAAACAGACGTGCTGAACCAGCATCTAGCTTAAGCTGATATACGTACACATGATTACCCAAGAAGCTGTTCATGAACTTGTAGTTTTTCTTTCTCACTCTCTCACACATCCTGTACTTAGTGTGGAGTAGAAAGAGGCCCAGTAGATCCCTTTTGGATGTCTTTTATCATAAGAACACTATTGTCATGTCCAGGGCAGACCAGGAAATTAATCAGCAAGTAGCAGAGCAGAGCTTACTCACAAGGCAAGAACAGAAAACAAAGTTCAGGTTCCAAAGTAAACAAATCCACAGGGAAAATCTAAGTCATGTCAAACAGGCAGAGATTCAAGGTAGTCAGGATGCAAATACCCACAGTACAAGACTTGAACAACTACAAAGATCAGTTACTAACCCTAGAAGGGAAAAGCCAGCTGGCATCCTTTTATCTTACTAATGCTGTTGCCACAGGTGTTCCCTCATTAGGGCTCATTTGTTACTTAAATGCACTGAGCAGCAAAGCACCTCTTTCTGACATCATTCTCTCTTACACAGGAAAAGTCTGTATTACCTGATCCCCAACTATTTTCTCCCCCTGCTCAGGCCCCTGCTGTTGTTTGTTATCTTCTCCTGAGCAAGCTTCTGGGGGAAACTTCTGCCTCTGGGGAAACTTCTTCCTTGGATTCAGAATAGTCCTCCTCACTGTCAGGGTCTCCAAGGCAAAGCATGACAACTACAATGAGACAATCCAAAATGAAACAAGAGATAGTTCCAGAAGATGAAACTCCCAGGTCAGATGTCACTCAATAAGCTACTGGTGCAGAGCAGAGGTCAACTACAAATAGTACTGTGGCTAATGACAAAAACTGGACTTGAGTCAAAAGGACATTTGGCTGTTGATGTGCACTGAGGCAAAAGAGAAATCCAAAGTTGTGCATCATAATATAGGAACATGGAGTGTGAGAAACATGAATCAGGGGAAGCTAGACATTGTAAAACAAGAAATTTGGATCCTTCCCAGTGCATGGTGGCACATCTCTGGCTTCCAATGAAAAGAGAACACACAATGACTAAGGATGCCACTGTGCACCATGATGTGGGGAGCTAGGGGGCACAATCAAGCCTTTATAAGACCTTGCTGTTCTCTGCCCTCCCTCTTTTGGCAATTTTTGTCAGAGAGATCCTATATCAGTCTGTGTCCATCTGCAAGCCAGTGCAGGACCTTTGGAGCTATTTCACAGTCAGTAACTAGGCCCAGCATTGATACAGTACAGTTTAATCACAGTCTTGTGTGTAGACTCACATACTTAGTTTCTTCTTTAATTTGGTAATTTAAATATTTATTTTTGATCTGGTTTTGTCTATACATTTAGCTTGTGCTTTTGGAGTATGGGTGGCTCCTGCTGGGTCTGGGTATATATGTGTGGTAGGGAATACCATGGCTGTCTGACCCATGGTACTAGGAGGGGTTCTTCATTGTTTGCTGGCTTTATCATTTATTATTTCTGTTCTGGTCTCATGCAACCTAGGTAAGAGGGATAGTTGCACAATCACAGGTGTTAGGAGAGATATTTGTTTACATGCCTCCAGCTGGTTAGTGTTCTCTCAGCAGGCCTGCACCTGTGGGCCACCTAATAGTTTTTTGCAGCCGGTTTGCCTCCCCTTATCTTTTAAGAGGCCTTGGTTGTCTTTCAGTGAACTCAGCTACCCCATTTTTATTCTCTTGTTGGGCCTTGCTACAGCAGGTAGGGCTCTAATCACCCATCTGCTTACATGTTCCCTAAGCTCTACCAGTTTTGCTAGCATTTAGACTTTGACCCTTATTAGGCTTCTAATTGGCCATGTATAAGGTTTCAGCTGTGGACTACCACAGGCCTAGTAGGCCACAGGTGGGGGTTTGGCTGCAGCTCACCATTAAGCCTTCCTTTCTAAAACTGTGTTGTTTAGCTGCCACTCAGTGCTAGACCACTACTTGGCAACTTGCATGGTCCCATGCCCCAAAATATATATAAAGCTTTTGGGGCTGGTTAGGTCCTTTCTTGTAGACCTATCCAGCCTTGTGTTTATCATGTTGCTAAGGCCTCTTAGAGGCTTGGTTCCAGTGAGGCTTTGAGAGTCCTTTGGCCTGTGGTAGGCCCTTAGGTAGTGGGTTGGAGTGCTAGTGAGCCCACAGGTGAGGCAAAGTCCTTGTCACATCATAGACTTTTGATGGGAGATAATTTACAGCACCAGCACAAAATTATCCCCAGAACCACTGCTCTCTGGACACAGTGTCTCAGAGGCAAGCATAAACATAGCAGAGTTCAAAACAGCAAAAAGTGTGTGCAGCAGAATACAACTACAGCAACAAGTATGTTACTGCTCTGACCCCTCTACCCACTGGTTAGTAACTCACAGACACGGAGTTTGTCATCCAAAATACCGGGAGGCTTTAATCTTCACAGTTGCAATATATACATCTATACACAGATCCACAGTCAGAGGAGATTCAGCATCAGAGTATCAGGATCAGAGTTCCAGAGTCAGAGAAAGAGCAAGCATTCCCACTCCTCTTTTATACACACTTGCTAGCTGGTCATCAGTCAGGGCCATTAGCATGATGCAACCCCTTGCCATGATTTCTGTATCATGACTCAGCCCTTACTACATGTCTCCTAGGGAATGTGTCATCACTTGCTAAGTCATTCCCCAGGTGTTCCACATGCTCATCAAATGTATTTTCCACTGGGGCAAATGTCACCACATTTTTATCCAACAACTTTGGTTCATTAGCACCACTTCACATCATAGGATATAGCTAGACCTTCCATCATAGCTAGGTTCCAGCCTTCAGCCACTAGTTGATTGAGGCCACCCACTGTCTGACCTTAGCAGAGCCTTCCTTCACAGCTATGTCCCAACTTTTACATTAACAGTGGTCTGGCCCACCCTCTACCACCCCTTTATTATAGAAGTTTAAATTGGTCTGGTCTCTTTTATAGGGTTTGAGTTTTGGACTAGGACACACTCAGCATGGTTCCTAAAAAAGGTTCAAGTGGATCCAAGAGCAAAGGCCCTGCAAACAAAGCCACCTCCCTTTCCACTTGAGACATTTTCATCATGTAAAGAGTAAGGGGAAGGATATTACTGTTGTTTTATTACCCAGACTTGAAAAATAGAGACATAGGAAGGTTTCCAAGAGCTCATTGAAAGGTGTCATTAAATGCAGTGTGGCTAATGAAATTCTTCCCTAACTTGATGATCTTGAACAAGATAACAAACAGTAGATGGTTTGAGAATCTGTATCACACCTAGAGGAGATTCACCTGTCCTTATCAACACTGATTGATTTTCCACAGTCCAAAGAGTCCAGTGGGCTAGTTTGTTTGGTGTGTGAGGTCTTTGATTCAGCATCTGGGGACCCTGGGGGATTTAGTTGTCTCTGGGGTCCTTGGCACATGCTAGTTAGTCAGCCTATTACACCTCCTACTCTTCTCAGCATGTCAGGTAATAGCTAGGAGGGGCTGTGTGATCCCCATTAGGTTTGACCTTTGGGATATCCAATTTGGTCCCCCTGGTATGGTTTCCTGCCCAATCGGAATCCTCAAGTAGGGCAAGCAGGTGAGGGAGGATCTCAATTAGGTAATGTAGGACTTGATTCTCAGGGTCTCACCTTAGCCAGGGAGCAAGCTTAGAAGAACACCTGTCAATGCCTTTGGAGAATACCTCTCAATGGCCATCATTCAGAAGATGCTGCATAGATGTATTCCACAATGTACATGGAAAAGAAGGAAAAAGAGGAGTTAGATGAGAGACACAGAAAGGAAATACCAAAAAGTGTAGGGTGGATATGAACTGAGCAAGCTGGCTATACTTTTTTTCCAATTTACACTGGAGATTTGGCCAAGGCGTAGCCACACAGAGCACGTTCACTGATACAGCATATGAATATAATCTATTGGGCCTACATCATTTTTTTTTTTTGCAGGGTCTGTCTTGCTCCTTTGTGATTATTCCTTCCTTTATGATTAATCCATCATAGTGTAGTCACCCATTTTGCCTAGACAAGAGCAGGGATGCTATACAACCAGCAAGGGAAATATTCCATCACCAAGTAAAAATAAAAAGCTGATGGAAATAATGTACAGAAAGTCAATATAAAAAGATATGAAAGGATGACAAATTCATTCACGGAAGAAGCATATGAAGATGAATATACAATTTCAGAGTGAAGTTGAAGCTGTACTCAGAGCACTTGGGGGGACTGTCTTGGAGTGTGGTAGAGTCTCCTTCTTTGGAGGTTTTTAAGCAGAGGCTGGATGGCCATCTGTTGGGAGTGCTTTGATGTGTGTTTCTGCATGGCAGGGGGTTGGACTGGATGGTCCCTGTGGTCTCTTCCAACTCAATAATTCTATGATTCTATGATGATATACAATTAAAGATGCTTCAGGCTACAGAGACAGAATCTACTCTAGTTCTAAATAAAATCTGGCAACAAATGTGGAAAACAAAACAGATAGGAAATGCTCAATGTATATTTCAATCCCAAAGAAAAGGGACATCGGGGATTGCAGTAACCAAAACATCACAGCAAGAATCACCCATGCAAGCAAAATGATGCTCAAAATTCTACAACAAAGACTGCTACCATAAATGGAGCAAGAGATAAATGGAGCCAGATGTTGAAGCTGCGTTCAGGAAAAGAAGAGGCACAAGAGATCATACTGCAAACATACATTGGATACTACAGCATACCAAAGATTTTCAGTAGAAAATCACCCTTTACCTTATAGATTAAAGCAAAGCCTTTGACTGTGTAGATCATGAAAAACTACAGATGACTGTTACAGAAATAGGTGTGTCACAACATTTGATTGTCCCGATGAGTAACCTGTACTCAGGACAAGAGGCTACTGCCAGGACAGAGTACAAAGAAATGGAGTGGTTTCTAAATGGCAAGTGGGGTCAGTCAAGGTTGTATTTTATCACTCTGCTAGACATAGAGGAAGGAGGTGTGAAAATTCAAGGAAGGAAGATCAGCAATTTAAGATATTCAGATGATACCATAACTGATAGCAGAAAACAGTAAAGACTTGGAACAATTATGGAAGAAAGTCATAGAAGAGAGTAGAAAGGCAGATTTACTGTTGAATATTAAGAAAACAAACAGAATGACCACAGATGATTTACTCTACTTTAGAGCTAATGATGAAGACATTGGCCGTATCCACACCACCCTCCCATCCCACAATGGGGACAGGAGAAGAACAGGACTGTGACAACTCTTCTGCATGATGTTGTCGCAGTCTCATTCTTCTCTCATTCTCAGGAGGTACAATCATAGATTAAATAATTGATTAGTTTTCCCTATCAATGACATGTGATTGCATCAGCATCCCAGACTTACCTATCCTGAGGAAGCCACAGAAGCACAATGGCTGCACTTCCAACCCCAGTGCAGCCTGGAAAAGTACCTGGCGGTGCTGCAGAAGGAAGACGAATGGCCACAGTGCTCTCTTCTGCAGGAAGCCAGCCAGTGCAGAGGGGAGCATTCCTGTCATGCTTCCATCCTGGCAGAGCCACTTTTGGGATCCCCTTGGTCACCTTCGCTAAAAGGTAGTTTGCAGAAAGGGCCACTGAAATAGTTCAAGATTTTCCATACCTGGGCTCTGCCACTGATTAGAATGGAGACTGAAATCAAGAAATCTAAAGAAGGCTAGGACTCGGAAGGGCAGCTGTGAAGGAACTAGGCAAGATCCTATAATATAAAGATACATCGTTGAATATTAAAGTTAGGATTATCCATGTCATGATGTTTCCAGTTTCAATGCATGGTTGTGAAAGCTGGACAGTGAAGAAAACTGATAGGAAGAAAATCAACTCATTTGAAATATGATGCTGGAGGAGACTACAATGGATGCTCTGAACTGGACCAATAAATAGGTCCTACAGCAAATCAAGCCTGAATATTTCCTAGAAGCCAAAATGGCTTAACTGAGGCCCTTTTTGCACGGCATTTCCGATGAGAAAGGGCCCCTTGAGTGCCGCATAAATGTGAGGAGCAGTCCACATGAGGCACTCACATTAGCGCAATGCTCAAGGGCCTGACGCGGACCACACATGCATTTTTTCATTTTCGGCTTAAAGCTGAAAATGCCGCAGTCATGCATCATGCTGGGGTGTCACGCACACTTACCTGGCATGCAGAGCCTTGGGAGCCAGGCTGGTTGCGCTTGCTGTCCACTGCAGGTTGGGAAAGGTCCCAGGCTGCACTGTGAAAGGAAGAGGTGGAGCAGTCACGCAACCAGGAAGCAGCTGCAGAGCCGATGGGACCGGGACACAAGAGCTTCTCGCTGGAGGTTGCTCGTGTGAGCCCTGCACCCCAGCTCCGTGAAAGGGTAAGGTACAAAAAGGGTCTCAGACTTGTAAATTATCATGAGAAGACATAACTCACTAGAAAAGATAAATAATGCTTGGTAAGGTAGAAAGCAATAGGAGAAGAAGGGCCTTTCAGACTACTCTGTTATAGTTTTGTTATTCTGCCTTCAACATCCAGTGGAATTCTGGGGTTCATAGTTTACTGAGGCCAAAAAGCTCTCTGGCTGAGAATTCTAAATGACCCTTTCTAAACTGCAAACCTCATGATTCCATAGGATGTTGAAAGTGGAATAATAGCACTATAACAGTGTAGGGTAGAAAGGCCCAAAGACTGCATTACAGATGGAGAGATTCAGTCAAGGAAATCATGGCCCTGAGTCTGCAAGATCTTGCAGGGCTGTTGATGGGAGCGTGACTTGGTGGTCTCTAATAAAATTGCCACAAGTTGAAGTCAACAGTTAACAACTAAATTGAAATTAAGATTGTATCTACTTCACTAGTAAAGTAGAAACCCCTAGAAAGAAGATTTGGCTCTCAACTATTTATCAAATACATATACTTTAAATGCAATAGCTATATCCCTGTTATATCTCTATTTATTTGCTGCTTTCCTCAGTTCCTTTTGTATGTACCTTTTTCACAAGTGGCTGATTTAAGCATAAACAGCATAATGACTGCTGAAAATATATTACTATATAACAAAAAAGAAAATATAGCTATTAAAGATTTTTATTCACCACACAGTTAAACTGGCTTAAATTACTCTCTTTTGGTGAAAACACTTAAAGGTCATTTGCTGGATGTAAAGCTATGATTTTACTCTCACTGCTTTCTTCTTCTTAAGCTACACTAACTTCTGAACAATGCTGTTATTCTCTACAGTGAAAAAAATATAATGCTGACCATGTACACTACAAATACATTTATCAATCTAAAGAAATCTGTCAAAAATGGAACATGTTCACAACTATCTTTCTTCTAAGGTATTAAAGAAATGAACCCTTCTCCTCTTCCTTCCTAATTTTATTTTTTTTTTTTTATTTATTTATTTATTTATTTATTTATTTATTTATTTATTTATATCCCGCCTCTCCATATGGATCGAGGCGGCGAACAGCTTACAAATAGCATGTATTTCGAAACATTTCTATACATGCCCCCAACAAGCTGGGTACTCATTACCAACCTGCAAAAGGATGGAAGGCTGAGTCAACCTTGGAGCCAGGCAGGATCGAACTCACAATCTTGTGGCTTGCAGTACTGGCATTTAACCACTGCGCTTTGTCCTTTTTGTTTTCAGTTTTGAAGCCAGACTGGTGATCTAGTGATTTCACATTCCTCTTGATCCTACACTCTCATTAACATGGTTTTACCAAAGCAAGCTGTGGGCACTACAAGGAGAATGGGAGAGAATCACATGGGATTCTTTAGAGCTGTAGATCTATTCAATTGGAGATAAAATTTGTTGTCTAATTTCCAGAAATTAGACAACAAATTTTATCTCCAAGTTGAATACCAAGATCAGCTTTGATCAATGCTTGGTTGGGAGATTTCCAATGAATTCATTGTGCTTTAGGTCATGTTTCAGAGGAAGGAGCCAGCAAAACTACTTCTGAATATTCCTTGCCTAAGTAATTGCTATGGAATTCATGGGATTGCCAACAGGAGGCTTAAAGCCATGTGCGCACACGCACACACACACTTCTAAATCCACCATTGCTCCCAGATGGGCTAGTAATGGTTTTGATGTCTTTACCAAGGTTTGGCTAATGCATTATTTTTAGCAGTTTTATTCAAAATTCTAGTTCTTGGGACCCAGATATCTAAATATTATGTCTTCCATTTTGAATGTTCTTGCAAAAGATCTACGTTTGGATCCCTGTGGTGAGTTCCACTGCCTAAAGATGGTAAGGAGAGAATGAGCCTTTTATGTGGTAATACCACAGTTTCGCAGTAAAAACTTTGGTTTATTGCATTTTTAATTGATCTTAAAAGTGAAATTAATTCTAGTGTTTGGTATCATTTACAGATCTATCTCCCTGCTCTTAATTGTTTAAATTTGTTCCTGTACTGAGATATTTTAATACTGTATATTGAAAACTTTTTGGAAAGACAATTCATAAACATTTCAGTGAACAAACAGAATCATTTGTAATACAGTTGCTGTCAGGAGACTGAAGGAAAGCAGTATTTTCTATAAACTATTGTTATTCCTATGATCACCAGTGCTCATAATCTGCTCAGCAAGAGCCTCAGACTTAGTTATGTTCGTACCCAATCCTTAACCCACAGTAACACAAGGTAAATTGGGTCCATGTGTACATGAGAAAGATCCTGTCCAGCTCGGAAGAGACCCAGGCTGTTGAGTGCCATACCCTTCAAGTGTTCTAATTTGTCAGAGACAGTCCCAGTTCATCCTCTGTCATCCCATTTTTTTTTACAGATGCTTTTACAATGTCCCACTTTTTCTGTCCTGCTTTCAGTTTCCATTTTGTCTTCAGCTTATTTCAATTGCTGCAGACTGAGTTCACATCACAAAAGCAGTTTGCATTCAATTAACTCAATGGTGGGAGAGGAGAAGAATCATGCCCTTTCCAGTAGGCTCAGTCAAAAGCAAATTGCTGCACCCTCTCCTGGTTTGTCTGTTCTTGTTCAATAGTAACTTTTGCCATCTTGACTACACACTGATGTTGCTGGGCCATACATGTCCCAGATTTTACTTGTGAAATGTTGGAGGTTATGGGGTGGCCCTTTATATCTCATTGCATTTGCAGCCTGATTTCTCAGCATGGATCTGAAATAGATGTAATCTAAGCAATCCAGACTTTGAGATCTAGTTGCTGGTACTGATCACAGCTCACACCTAGATTGTTTAAATAACAGGGTATCTCTTGTGTCTGCTTTGGGCAACAGGATGTCCTGGAAGGGCAGGAAATTGTTGCCCTTACTTGGCTATTATTGTATGTTTACTGACAAGGAGAAGGAGAACTACCTAGGGGATTGTGTAAAAAATAAAAAAAAATACAACATTTTGGTATTATGTAACTTGATTTATTTATTTATTTTTCACTTTCAGACTATGAAATCTCTTCGGCCAGCCCTACTAATCAACAAAATGACACATACAGTTGATTTTCTAATGTTTAGCATGCTAAAGTCCTATTGTGATAAAGAACATTCTCTTCAAGTGAAAAACCCTAGGAATGTTTAAATCTGTTTAAAAGTTATTTTGTCATTGTTCATTAAGCATTCATACCAGAAACCTGGTTTTGAACATGTGCATCTGGCTGCACTATCTACATATGGTAACATTATAATATAGCAGTTGGCATAATGCAGGTTTTGCTGGTACATGGAGTTTTGGACTGAGTTATTTAAATTCAGTGGGAATGTTAACCATCTAAAAAATCTTGGCATGAAAAGACTGAAACATTCTTGATATATTTGGTATATTTTATGAATATCACACAGGCACAAGTTCTGCTTTGCTGATTATTTTGGAATACATGTTATTATCCATTCATTCTCTACATTTTTATCATTGGTCTTTAGATGAGGATGATCAAAGTGTGAAAAGGTTATTGCTTGGGGAGCACACATTTCTGTTGGAGTAGTGCAACTGTGGTATGTGAGTTGACAGACCCAGGAAGCACAGTAGCAAAGCATATAGGAGAACTTCAATTAGAACAGCATAACAAGATTGCCTATGGTTTGGCTTTTCAAATTCAAGTCTGGAAAGCTCCAGTGTTTCAACTGTTAGATGAAGTCCTGTGACCTATAAGCCAATTGAGTGGGAGATTCTAAATTCCAAAGCAACGGTGTCCCATGCCCAACAGAATTTTCTAGAGGCATACTGTAGTTTCTGTTATTCAGATTTACATATCAGCATAAAGTTGCATCAAGGGCAGTACACCTACTGTAGAGTTATAAGGGAATGGCACTGTTAAGTTCACTCTAATTTTGAGACAGCAGAAGTAACACAATTGGTCTGCTTCTCTGCAGTGCTTCTTCGAAGCAGTTGGCTAGTGTTCAGTGCCCTACTTACCCATATCCGTTGCAGCATCTCATATATTTCTATTTTAGCTCCATCCCTTTGTTAGCAAAAGCAATTTTGTACACAATGTACTCTTATTATACACTCAAGTAATTTTTTTTTAGAAGTCATGGTTTTTTTTCCCAGTTACTCATATTATTTATAACCTGCCTATACCAAAAATCAGCAATAAGAAAACTCTCACTTCCCTCCCCCCACCCTTTCCTGACTGCACATTAGTGGGCAAGCAAATTTGCTTAATTGTGTTTTTATCTGAGCTATGAGAAACTGTGCCAGGTTGTTAGACATGGAAGACTGCTTAATACCAGTTTTGTCCCCAACTGGGGTCTCTAAAGACCTGGTTGCCAGGAAACACAGAGCCAAAGGTACCTCAACAGACACTAACAGGGTATGGTCGCATTCAGTAGAACTCTCCAGATCTTTAATTGCTCAGAGAAGTCAGTGATCATCTGTTTATCTATTCCCATCTATGAAGCAGTTGCTTGCTGCAGCCCCCAACACTTTATTCTTTCAGCCACATGAAGCATTTATACTGCTCTGTTGAGCATGTTTAGAACGGATTCTTTCCTTCCTATTGTCTTGCATTAATTTATGCAGTGCATCCAATTAATATGCATCCTGTTAAAATTCTTCAAAGCAAAACTCTTGCACTTCCTTTGAACTTTACTTGATATTCCAAGCTCAATTAAAAAAAAATGCACAAGATTGAATGAATTCTCCCCCCTTGACCAAATGCTGTTTCCTGCAGATATTTGAATACTGTATATAGGAAGCATCCACAGATTATTATTTTTTTTTGACAACTTGAGTACATTTCCAGATGGTGTATAATCACCATTCCTTTTAAAATCTGTTTTTATAATGGTGATAATTAAGAATTATTTTCTAGGACTGAATAGATGATACATGCAAATTGCTAATTGGTCAAGAAAGTGGTTGGCAACAAAGGTGTTAGCTCAAATCTATTTTGGTAGAACAGGAAAAGAGAACTCTGGAAGCTGTAGCTCAAATAGAATCCTACTAATTAGTCACTTTAAGGGCCAAAACCTTCTGCTTTATATGAGCAATGACATGAGAAACACAATTATTTTGTTTGTTAAATCAATCATCTGTTAAAATTCAAAATCTGCAAAACATTATTTTTCACCGTAATTTGACACTCAGGTATGCTGTTGTGATAGCTTGTGCGTAAAAATATCTCAGAATAACAAAGTCCTATAGTCTGTGCTTCTGAGAATTTAGTATATGTTCTGCCAATTGACAAGAGCAATGACTGAAGCCTCATCTTTCTGCCAGACTTCCAAAGTATTGGTGCCAAACTTCAGATTTATTCCAAAAGACTCCCAGCTATGAATGACAGAACTGTCACCACACATTATAGTTAATTGTGCAACATCATTCCCATCTACTTAATCAATTAATGTGGTTCACTTGCTATGCAAATAGCTGCAATTAAAAAAAATACAACATAGTCATTATCATCTTTATCAAAGTTTGAGCTTTGAAAGTACAAGGGACACCACCTAAACAGAAAGCAATCATGGGCTGTCTTGTTTAGCATCAGAAGGAGCAAAAATGTTACAAGTAGTAAAGAAGAAGTCATCAGCATGGCACCCTGGAACTAGCATTGGGCTTTGATGTAAAGATCCATGTTCAAATCCTTACTCTGTTCAAATCCTTACTCTGTTCAACTGCAAAGGTTTTGGGTGGCTCTCAGAAAAGCACAGTGTTTTATGCTAACTTATATCACGGAGATATTGTGAGGCTAAAATGTACTGAGAGATGGAAAACAAATCTTATAAATAGGGAATGCCATATATGGCATAAATGTGTTCCTAATGAAAATGCAAAAGTGTCAGTAGTTCTGGGAGTCCCGTTTTAATTCATAATCTAATCCAGGATATTAAAATAACATTTTTTTTCTCTAAAGCCAGTACACATCATACCATTCCACACAGAATCATAGTATCATGGAGTTGTAAGGAACTCCCTTCTAGTTCAGCAACCAACAAGAAAAAGCACTCTTTAGAGGTGATCGTCCAACATTATTTCTAAAGGCTCCATTTTCGAAGGTACGCTTCCTACAATCAAATAGCAATACAGGTTAGTCATAATCTCCTTCCTTGTAATTTGAATCCAGAGGTTTGAGCACTGTCTTCTGGAGCATCCAATAACAAAGTCACTGCATCGTCCACATGAAATCTTTTAGACATTTCAAAATGGCTATCATGTAAAAACATAATCTTCTGTTCTCATGGATAAGCATACCTAGCTTCCTCAACTGTTTCTCATAGTGCTTGCTATCTAAACTTTTTATCATCTTAATCACCCTCCTCTACACATGTTCTAGCTTGCTGATATCCTTCTTAAACTTTGGTGTCCAGAACAGGTGAGGTCTGATCAAAATACAACAATAAATAATACCGCCACCACTTCTCTTGATCTGCACACTATAGTTCATCCTGAAATTGCTTTTATTGCCACTGCATCACACCACTGACTCATGTGGTCTTCTAGAACACTTTTCTTATTTTTGCATAGCTTCAGTTCAAAAGGTGTCATAATATTATTGCAGGCATGAATTAGAACATTGTAAAATCAGCCTGTCTTGCAAAGAGAAATACTTTTTAAAAAAAATTCTTCTGTCCCTCCTGTCTCATGCAAACTGACCATTGTACACAGTTGCACATTTCCAGCTTCCACCTAGAACATAGTACTAAATCCACTATTTACATCCAGGCCTTCCAGTACAACTGCATCTGTTTAGACCTACAACACACAGGCTCTAAACTCACAAATTTATCAAATTATAATAGTAAGGTGAAAAAACAAAGGCCATTTCCACACTACACTATAGGAGTACTATTAATCCACTTTCAACATCCTGTGGAATCCTGGGGTTTGCAGTTTAGGGAGGGGCATTTAGACTTCTCAGCCAGAGAGCTCTTTGGCCTCAGTAAACTACAAACCCTAGAATTCCACAGGATGTTGAAAGTGGAATAATAGCACTATAACAGGGTAATGCAGAAATGGCCAAAGCAAAAAGCAGTATCCATTGGTTTCCAGGAACAATACCCTATAAGACAGACCACAAAAAGGAAAATAACACCTCTATTTTTCACCCACAGCTCACAGCTAAGAGCACTCAAATGCATCATCCAACAAGCTACAACCAATTTTGAAGAGTAGTACTGTCCTCTCAAAGACTCTAATAGCAAAACTTCACTTATCTACAGATAGTCCTGCAATCTCAAATAACTACTTATATGCAATAGGACACATAATCTGATTGGAAACAAGGGCAAGATCATACTACAAGCCTAAATGCAAAATCTCTTCTCACATCTACTGGCAATAACATTACAGGGCCTAAGAAGGTCACACACAACATTAGAAGTGCTTTTATTTGCTCATCTGCTGTGATAAATGATCTTGCTCCCTGGTGAGTTTCCAGAAAATAAAGAAACAGTTGTAGTCAATGGGAACAGATATAGTGTCAATTCCTGGCACATTAGAAACCAGTAATTGTCAATCCCCCACATCAGGTTTCCTGAGAAACAGTGATATATGTCATCTTGCTGAAGCCATGGTTGATTCTGAAATGGGGAAATGACCAGGGCAGTAGACATGATTGCGCCTAAGCCACCCCTCATTTTTGAAGGAGCCGGCAGAAATGAAATGACTGAGACAGAGACTAGAGTGACAGTGGTAGAGAACCCAGACTAAGTCTGACTGAAAGCAAACAGAAGTCTACCTAAAGGCCTGTAGTGGCTCAATAAGGGTAACAGAAAATACTTTTTTTGACTGCCACCATTATATCACAGAACCAAACAATGGAGCAGTTCCACATGGTCAGTGATCTAATACAATCTGGATCAAAGAAGAATTATAGCTGCACAACAACCCACTGGAAAGAATTTTCCCTTTGCTGCACAGATAAAGTGACTCAGGGCCTTTCTGCACTACTCTGTTACAGTGCTATTATTCCACTTTCAACATCTTGTGGAATCCTTGGGTTTGCAGTTTAGGCCAAGGCATTTAGAATTATCAGCCACAGAGCAATTTGCCCTCAGTAAAATACAAACCTCAGAATTCCACAGGATGTTGAAAGTGGATCAATAGCACTATAACAGTGTAGTGTGGAAAAGCCCTTATATTTGTTCTGACTTGGACGCTAGAGTTGAAACAGGTCCAGTGGATGTAAACATGGGCCCTGCTTGTCCAGTGTCAATGGATACTTTTCAATTTGTTCAATCTGAGGATGTAGACAGGATTCTGGGAGAAGGGAGAGTTACTACATGTGTGCTGAGTGTACCCTCCCTGGCTTTATTAAACAGGCCAGAAGAGAACTCTCTGAATGAGTAGGGGGAGTGATTAATACCTCTGTACAAAAAGGTAGGGTCCTAACATGTTTGAAAGAGGATGTTGTAAGATCTCTTCTTAAAGGAAAAAAAAAACCCTCTGGATCCTAGTATAATGCTTACTTGAAGGGCAGTCACCAACATCTCATTCTTAGGTGAGGTACTAGAGTATGTGATGGCTTCTCAATTGCATGGGTGCCTAGATGAGCCAGGTTATCTAGATTCATTCAGTCTGATTTCAGGCTTGGTTATGGGAAAGAGACACCTTTAGTTTTCTTGGTGGACAACCTAGGCTGGCAGTGGGATAGGGGGAGTGTACCCCTGCTGATTCTCCTGGACCTCTCAGCTGCTTTTCAAGCCATTAGCCATGATATCCTTCTGGGTTTCATTGCTGATATGGGGCTTGGAAGTACGGTGCTCCAGCGCTTTGTCCTTTCCTGGACGGGCATTCTCAGAGGGTGGTGCTGGGAGATTCCTGTTCTAATCCTTGGCTATTGATTTGTGGAGTTTCTAATGGCTCTGTTTTGTCCCCTATACTATTCAGCATCTACATGAAACCACTGGGAGAGGTTGTCTGGAATTTTGCGTCTGGTGTCACCAGTATGCTGATAATACCCAACTCTATTACTCTTCCCAATCTAATTCTAAATAAGCTACTTCTGTGTTAAACCAATGCCTGGGAGCTGTAATGAACTGGATGAGTGTAAACAAATTGAAGCTTAATTCAAACAAGACAAAAATGCTCTAGGTCAGTTAAAATAGAGATTCAGTCTGTGTTAGATGGGATTACACCCCCCACACCTGAAAAAGCAGGTTCATAGTTTAGGAATACTTCTGGATTCAGCTCTGAACTGTTTAGATTACTATAATGATCTCTGCATAAATATGCCTTTGAAAAGTTCTCAGAAGCTTCAGGTGGTCCAAAGAGCAAAAGCCAGATTCTGAGCTGGGGCTTGCTACAGGAAGCCTACAATTCTCTTATTGCAACTATTACCTCAAAAGGTAGGTGACTCAGGGGTCAACCCACAATGTCTCTGTGGAAAATCACAAACACACACTATATTCAAGTAGTATGACAACCATACAAAGCTAACAGAAGGAAAGGAGAGAAAAATTGGATAGCAAGGATGAAGTGGGCGATATTTACCAAGAGAAGAAAGTCATGGCAAAATGGCTCAAACATGAGAGTCTGAGGGCAGCATGGAGATCTGGGGTATAGAGTGACATCCAAGCACAAGTGTGTTGTGTACTGCAAAAATTACCAGACTGGAACTAGGGTTTAAATACCCATTTTCTGCCCTGTAGGGAAAGTAGTTAATGGCTCTCTAACTGAGCAAAGAAAGGGGGTCCAGAGCTGGCTAATGGTCTAAGCATTAGGTAAAAAGGCATTAATAGGAGTTGTGATAGCTTCTTAATGTCTAGGCAGTTGAGGAAACAAAAGCAGCAGTTCAACAAGAAGGAGGTGGCAGGATGTTGGTAATTATTGCTTTGTCTGAGAGTTTCAGTGGCTATTGTTTTCTAGGTTTGGGCCATTGAGAGTATCACCTTCTCTGACTAATCTTCAGTGAACTTATGACCTGGGGATGTCTTGAGGTCCCCTCTGACTTAATTTTGAATGTGTACAGTCAATCGTCTTTGTCAGCAAGTTTTTTCACTCATAAATGTATGATTTATATTTAACACCAATTGCCATATTTGCCAGCATACTAGATGCACTGGCATATAAGATGCACCCCATTTTCCAAGGGGTATGTTTCAGGAGAAAAATAGCACCCTCCAAGGCCAAATGCATAGGAGAAGGAGGTGGGTGAAATGAAAAGAACACTTATGCAAGGCTTCCCCCAACCAACCTGAGGAAAATTCCCATGAGACAAAACAGAAGGGAAAGGGGAATAAAAGGAGTGCTCGCATAAGCAGTGCTTGCACTAGTGAGGCTAGAATGATTCTGTTCTTGTTCTCCATCTGTCAGCAAGTTAACACATTTTATGCCCTTGGGCTTTTAGGTGGGCTTTCAGTGCTGTATGGTGCTATTTTTAAAATTTGTAAGTTGACTTCTCATGAATATTAATATTTTTGATGTTGAATGTTTTTAACTTTACCAATTGCTTAATTTTTTAAAAAATATATCTTTACTTATATATATTTATTTCATGAATTCAGTTTATTGACGCTTTTGTATAGTCTTAATCTTTATTGTTTTAAAATATTTTGTTAACTTAATTGAGTCTCATTGAGAGAAAGGTGGGATATAAATAATAATAATAACAATCATCATCATCATCCAGCTTCTGTCAGCAATGCCCCTCTGCCTTCTGCTTTGGACAATCAGGACAGTTTTTACAGAAGAGGTTAAAACTGCAGAAAAAAATATGACATTATAAGTGACAATAGCCTAAAAACAGTGACAGAACACCAACTTTCCTCCACATTTAATCTCAGACCTCCAAGTGGCAGGTTTTGAAGAAAAGGTTGCAGGGGGAATCAGTGGCACAGCTTAGCATGAGTGGGGTAGGGGCAAGAATGGAGGGGTGTGGGCATGCATGGACAGGGCTACAGTGTGTGCAGATGGAGTGATGGTGTGCGTGGGTGGCTGGAGCTATGGCACATGTGGGCTGGACTATGACACACATGGGAAGGGCTCTGTCATTCATAGGCAAGGCTATGGTGCACAGGGCGAAGGCAAGGAGTAGTGACACCCCCAAAAAATTGGCCCCAGGTGCGCCGCCCCCTGGCCCCCCTGGCCCTATTATAGTGGGCAGAATTAGAAAGACAAAAAGCTGAAGTGGAATATATCCATAAATTCCAATCCATTTGCAGTGATTAGAACAGAGACAAGAGCTTCTTGGCATGCTGCTTGTATTTTTTTCACATTTTTTAAAAAAACTATTAAGTAAAAAACTCCAACACAATCCAAACATACAAAGCAACAAAAATATATCAATACAAACATCAACAGTTGTCATAATCTACAAATACTGTACTAACAAGACAACTAAACATATCTGAAATTTTTTTTAACAAAACATAATTAAGATTGGTTCCCTCTCTTCTTCCAAACAGTTCATATTTCTTAAACATTTTCACCTATTAAGGCATACATTTTATTCCATAATTATTAATTGTTGTTTATCACTTATCATTTTAAACATCTTAATTAATTATTTACTCAATTCCTCAAGTTCATAATTAATTGTTAACTTATTCTGGACTACTTTATACTAATGATCAATCATCTAAAAATAATAATAATCTATATAAAAATTTTAAACAATAAACAGAACACATCTTTTACACTTCTCATATAGTAATATAAATATTAAGTGTCAAAGCCTATTGTCATCAGATTGCTTTTATTCTCTTTTAAGAAATCAGTTAAACACTTCCAATTAGAGAAAATTTTGTTTTTTGTTCTGCCTTTTATCCCGTGTGCAAGCTTGTTCATTTCAACAATTCCAATCAGTCTGTTTAGCCATTCATCCACTGTTGGTAACTTCATTTTTTCCCAATACTTTGCATACACTAATTCTAATACAATGCTTATTAATAGCAACATTAACTTTAACTGTTCCGTTCCATAAATATATGTGCCATCTAAATCTTAAATCATGGCCTTCTAAATTCAAAACTTTATTATCTTTCAACCCAATTCATTTTTTGATCCATGTCATACAGGAAACAGCAAAACAGATTTTCAAATTTGGCAAACTAAAGCCTCCCTGTTCTTTTGCATAACTATATTTCACTCTAGTTTTTTTTCCCCTAAAAGAGATAGATTCAGTTTTTGCCATTTATCCAAATCTTTTTTTAACCTCTTTCCATGTCATCATGTAGTTATTCTAATATAATTGACTGGATTTTCTAGTTCTTTTCAACTTTAAAGCCAGTTTTTAATTTCAATTCATTCATTTCTTGACAATTCATATTCTTAGTCAAAGGCCATTTCTGTACTAGACTGTTATAGTGCTATTATTCCACTTTCAACATCCTATGGAATCCTGGGGTTTGCAGTTTTGGGAAGGGCCTTTGAAGGCCTTTGGGAAGGGCCAAATTGCAAACCCCGGCATTCCATAGGATGTTGAAAGTCGAATAATAACATTATAACAGTCTAGTGTGGAAATGGCCATACTGCTTGTATTAAAACATGGAGTTTTTACCCAGTTACAAATGTCAAAAAAAATTCTCCTGATGCCTGCATTATAACAAAAAAATTATTTTGACATGTGTTTACCTGTACTTCTATGCATGTCTACATGTCTACAAACCTATCTTCCATCTTTATGGCATTCATTTAGACAATTGTCACTCTTTCATCAAACCAACGTTTTGTATCATTTTAACATTTCACACTTGATTCTGTTTATTCATTTGTATGTCTGTCTGTCTACAGAGACTTTACTCCATTCATCTGGTGAAATGGATGAGTCCATGAAAGGCTATGCTGACATATATCAGTCAGTCTCAAAAATGCTTTTATATCCCCCTTCCTCCCAATTTTCTTTTTTCCCCTAACTAAAGTATCTTTCTCTTGATAGAAAGGCAAGATTAATTTCATAAGTGGTCATTTACTGAGAGTATTTGTCAGAAAACATAATAGTACTATTGAGAATCTCTCACGCTAATATGTTTGTATGAATATTGATAATGTGAAATGGAAAGGAATGAGACATTTTGAAAATGAGTATGGAGTCCAGCCAGTACCAAACCACATTTTCATGCATGTTAATTTTTGTGGAATATTTGCACTGTTCTGTACCAATACTTCTGCAGTATGAAGACAACAATAACATTTGCCACTGTATCTTACAGGGAACGACATCCGGAGTGAATCTGATTGATTCACAATTTGTGCTTTGGTGACAGTCTGAGGGCCCTGGAGATCTTTGCTCTCAAACTAGGGAAGAAGAGAGGACAACTAATTTGGATTTCTCCACAGGCTTAACTTTATTTAAGTTAAACCAATATGCAATGTCTAAAGCAGTTAGCTATGCTAACATCAAACAATGCAGACCCAGATATCATTTTATAAAGGCAATTTGATTGTAAAAAACTTCAGCTTAAAGGCATATAAGAGAAAATGCCCCATAGGCAAATTCTGAAAAAGTGAGGTTCTGCCTTCAGCTGATAGTATGAATGGCTAGCAACTCTTAACTGTAGTCAGTTTTTCAGTTACCCGAAGGATATGCCCAAAAGGAGAATCCTTACTAGATGGCTGTAAGATAGATAAATTCATCTGATGATGATGTTTCAAAAATGTCTCCAGAAACTCCAAAAGTTCATGCCTACTTTGGATTGTGTTGTGCTGCCTTATCTTAAGTAACAATCCAAATGCCCAACTTCAGAATGATAAAACATCCCAGTGAAGAAAAAGACAATTAGTCAGATTCAAAACAATAGGAGTATACAACACCAAATTCGAGTGTGACTGAAATAACTAGGTAAACCTTAAAAGAATTTGAAAGCCAATTTCCAGACAATGCAGCATGAAATACCTCTTGTTCACATAAAAAGTGAGTCAACAAATTATTATAGTTTTCTCACAAATTTCTACTCAGCTCCAGCTAACTGACACCACTGGATAAAAATATGCTGAAACCTACCCTATTTGCTGGCATATAAGAATCACTCCCCCCCCACAAAAAATACTGTTTGAAAATGTGCTGCATCTTATATGCTAGTGTGTATTATACACTGGCAAATAGTATTTGCAGATATATAAATGGGGTGTGTCTTATCCACTGGTGACTTTTATATGCTGGCAAATACAGTAAATGGATTGGAAGGTGAGTGTTGGAGAAAAGCCCAGCCTGAAGTAGCGCACAGGCAGAACAGTCCATGCATGACATCCCCTCTCATTGGCTGGATTTCCTAAGGAGGAAAAACTGGCCAACTCTCTTCTTTCTCTTCCCAGAACAGGAGGAGTTATCCTTGAACCATTCTGAGAAAAGTATTGGCCTTACTGATAAGTATCACAAAATTATTAGATGCAGAGACAGTTTTGTAATGTAAACTCCATATAGTCTTTCTATATTTCTTACTCAACTAATTTGGTCAGATCACATCTTCTGTCTTTTCTAGTAGAACTTTAAAGCTGCCTTACCACTGACTACTTCCTTGTATCTTCTCAGACTACATTGTGTCACATAGTAATAGCCCTTAACTCATATTTTGAACACTCAAAAATGGCAACAGTGATTTGAATAGCATGGCATCATAAATGTAGATTAAATTAAAAAGTCCCAAAATCTCACTCTTCAATGTGAGTGTAAAAGATATGCAGGTGCAGCTAAAATCAATTCTCCTTGTTAACACAGAGATATTTGTGAAAATAAAAGTATTATCTGTACATCTGGAAACAGTGGGCAGTTCTTTCTATCAAACTAAGTTGTTTGTATCATTGACCCTGAGTGGCAATGGATCTGTATAGGTTCACAATAGGGCTTCATCCTAAGCTATCAAGGATTGAATCTAGTACCAGACCCTGGAAAAGTTATATTTCAATTACAACACCCTGAATTTTCCCCAGATGACATGGCTATTTCTGGAGTTCTTTAAGAAGTAACTCATCCAAACTCTGATTGTGATATAGTTTTTCCCTTCTAATTCTAGCACATATGCTTGTTATTATCTTCTTACTTGTCAGTGATTCAGTAGCTGGAATTTCCCTTTCTATTCAAACTGGAGTTAGGCAAGATGGAAAATGCTAGTCTTGGGAAAGTACATGAGAAACAGAAATGATGTTATTAAAGGACAGTGAAAGAAATATCTCCTCATTCCTAAGGGCTGGATCAGCAGAGTTTAGCAAGAGTTTAAAACAATGGCTTAACCTGCTTCTTTGCTGTTCACGATGAATTCAAATCAAAAGCTGTAAGTTACCAAGGTATACTTTGGGAAAATAAAATGGAACACAAAGGGAGCAATTAGTGATTGCTAAATAAAAAGAAAGAAGTAAAGAATAGCAAACTTAATAAGAGAATAAGGCCTTAAAATCCATTGCTGAAGGTGATATAAAACAACCAAGGAACCTGGGACTAATCTAAAACATGTCAGGTGATTCAGATCTTTCTTTCTTTCTTTCTTTCTTTCTTTCTTTCTTTCTTTGAAGATAATAATAAGTATCAATAACACATATATTTTTAAAAATAAAGTTATACCATACCAGTAGAATTTATAATCGACTTGCCTAACACAAGACTATGATGTCCTGTCTGGTGCTTGAACCTTTGATTTTTGTCAGTAGTTCACCTTTATCCCTGTAATGCCTCATATAGTCCATGAACCAATGGATTGCGTGAGCTGACAGAAGTCTTAATAGTAGATTTAGGAGAAGGTGGTGTCCCACCCCATACAGTCTCTTTGTATACACAAAAGTATACTCTTTTCCATGCTGCTCAAAAATTTGGTCTAGAGGGTTTCCAGCCATCTTGAAAATCTCCTTCCAGATCTGCTGTCTTGTTTCTTCTGTCAGCTCATGCAACCAACTGGATCCTGGATATTTTATAATTTGTATTAGAAAAAGAAAAGTTTACTATAACTCCCCTCAACATCAGTAAATGCCCATCCTCAGTGCTTTTAGGAGAGTGAAGACAACTGTTTTCAAACTGGTCCTGGTTTTATGTCACTGATGACTGTAATTATTTTAACACCTTTGATAATGATGAGGATTTCATGATGATTTGTTTATAATTTCTTTAAGACTTATTTTTAATAGCTTTCAATTTATTTTAATGATGTTTGGTAGCCACCTCCATGAATGCTATTGTTTAGTTTTTTAAAAAAAAGTTTTGTTGAGAAACTGACATGTTGTTTCCATTCTCTTTTACAGAAACAACTATGATTATTATTTTCTGTATGAAAAATCTTTATAATGAAATTACAGAATCTGCAAATGAATTAAAAAATATTTCTTCACTACCACTGGTCACAACTTAAAAGTATATTTGGAATTTAAAAAATGCACTGTGTTGCATTTTGGTTGCTTGTTCTTGATTTTCTTTTTATGTCTTGCGAATATGTCTTTTATTTTGACTGACTTCCACAATCATAGAATGCTCTGCTTTCAATATGTTACTATCTTTAAGAAAGTTATGTCACATGCTTGAATGTAAATCTTACTGGATTCAACTGCACCTACTTCTAGGACTAGGTGCAGCTATTTTATTATTTATTCATTTGTAAAATTCACAAAGTTGAGCATAAATTAAGTGCTCTTGAATTAACATGGAATGTGCTCCAGAAGATGGTAGTAGAAAGGAGAGCACCCCACTTCCGTCCCACCCCCCAAAAAAATCCCCTGCAAAGATGAAGCAGCCCAGTATGAGTGGTATGGGCAGATAGAGTCATTCAGATAGCCTGCTCTTGAGTGATATAAGATGTGCAGTTCCCAGAACTGTGCACATACAGAGGATCTGAATATTTTGAGTCAGGACCAATTTTACCAAATGTCTGCAGAAGAGGTTTCTTCAACAGTTCTCAATATTGCAGCTTCTTTCCTTTCCTCCAATCTCTCTCCCTCTCTCCCTTTCTTTCTATTCAAGTAGCAACAGCAGTAGCTGTTAATAGAAGCCTGGCCACCATCTGAAATCCTCCATGAAGACATAAACTAGTCATTTTGGGGTGCATGGTGATTAAAGTGAGTGGATAACAGCCACTGCAAATAATAACTAGATAAATGGATACACACACACACGAACAGGGAGATTGTGCATGTGTGCAAGTAAATACACAGACACAAAAATATGCACAATGTACACAGACATAGATGATAGGTAAGAAAACTTTGGGACAATATTGGGATAATATTTCTTAAAGTGCATCTCTTTTTTCTAAGGGAGGGTAAGGAAAGTATTTGAAAATGCCTGTGAAACATATCTTCTGTAATATTTCTGGCAAACTATGGCAATTTTCACACGGTCTTAAAAAAGCAGTGCAGAGGGTCCTCCACAGAGGACGTCTGCACCTGGGAGTGGACTACTTTACATAGTTCCGCACCTCAGTCCGCTCCGGAAAGACCCGAAGTGGTTGTGCAGCGTGCTTTTTAAAAACCTTTTTCTTCAGGTTTTTAAAAAGCATGGAGTGCGCCACTCCGTGCCACTCCATTCCTGCGCTCCAGTGCAGATTTTCAGGCTCACACCACTGCGAGCCTGCAGGTCTGCCGAGGGCGGGCTTTAGGCTGGTGAGCTTCAGCAGTTGCTGGACAGCCTCCACCAACCGGAAGCTGCCATTTTCGTCCCCAGAGCAGTGCAGAGTGGCAGCCACACGCTGCTCTGGAGCAGCCTGGACCCGAACATCGAGCCAAGAAGTCCGGTAAGTATTGGATCAGGGTGATTCCATCGCCATGTGTGGAAATGGTCTATGTTCTTTTACCTTGGCCATTTCCGCACTATACTGTTATAATCCTATTATTCCACTTTTAACATCCTGTAGAATTCTGGGGCTTGCAGTTTACTGAGGCCAAAGATACCCCTCCCTAAACTACAATTCCCAGGATTCCATAGGATGTTGAAAGTGGAATAATAGCACTATAACAGTATAGCGTGGAAATGGCCCTTGGTTATTTCCAAAAACTCTCCAGATCTTAGCTAACCTGTGTGATAGTTCAGAAGGACTGCCACTCTACCTTTTGTTAATAACAAGACAGGTTGAAACAGGTTGTTCTGAAAGACTGTCTGGTTTTTTTTCAACAATGTATGTGAGTGTGTTCATTGGGGTCGGGGTCTCAGTCACTGAACAACTCACATATTTTATATTTCATTTTTAGTTTCTAAATCTTGTTAAAAATATCAGAATTGGGTCTAAATTGTTTAGGTGACCTTCACACAAACACAAAAGCTGTGCACAGCTATGCACAACTCCTTGGAAATATCTCCAGGGAAAAACTCCAGGTGTGAAGGGGCTAGGGCAAGTACCCATTGTTGAATTACTTTACTGATGGGTAAGGTAGATGCATCAGTGTTTGACTGGCTATGCCTAATGTACCCATAAAGATACCATGTTGGAATTTTTGCATGTAACTTAATGGCTAAGTAGATACAGCATCTGGAACAACTCAAGTGCAGGGCAAGAAAAAAAAATAAAATAAAAGGGAGACCAAAGACATTTCTGCACTAGATTGTTATAGTGCTACGATTCCACTTTCAACATCCTATGGAATCCTGGGGTTTGCAGTTTCGGGAGGGGCCAATTGAAAGTGGAATCATAGCTCTATAACAGTCTAGTGCGGAAACAGCCCAGGTTTGAGTCTGTGGGTGAACATTGCCAAGGTACTGGACCTCAGCAACAGCCTGAGATGTCGGGTGCTAGGAATGGGCCTGTAATTTGTAGAGAAAATTAGACTTTTAAAAAGGGAAAAAACTAATAATACAATAAATGCAATCTAAATAATATTTTCCATGGGAAATAAAACATGTTTTTATTAAAGCTACATAATTTTGATCTGATATCCAGATTCTAAGAACTGGATTTTTCCCCGGTCATTTCAAAATACATATGAACATTCAGTCCTCCTAAAGTCAGAATGGTCAGTAAATAAAGATGTAATGAAAATAGCATCTGTACTACTAAACACATGATAAGGCTTTAATTTTTTTCCCACTCCTCCATCTCAACCAATTCATCTTGTTTTCAGGAAATATATTAGATCTCAAATACTTTTTCCTTATTACCCAAACAACGATTATGCAGCAAAAAAATATTCAATTTCTGTCTGAAACAAAATTTGCCAGCACTAATGTAATCACTAATTAAATTAATCCTTAAAAGATAGAAGTCATGCTATGCATGTTATTTAAAATCAAGAATAGTTAGTTGGAGTGCTCCAAATTAATGTGCAGTGTGTTGTGTAATCTACTCATCTTCACATCATGGTAATGCAGGATGAGAGCCTAATATAACCAGTATGTTTCTATTGATTTGAAGATACATTTTTTTTAAAAAAAATGAGTAAAATGCCTGTTATTTAATTGTAAGAAGATTGTCAAGGAACCCTTGGCATGTGTGGCTTTTGGTGGAAAGGTGTCCATAAACGGATAAAGAGATGTGTTGCTTTCATTTGGTTTGATAGAAACAAAAGGAATGCACTGACAGGCACCCACAGTGTTGCTATAGTGCTAAAGTGCTGAAGAACACTAAAGGGTCCTCTTCAAGACTGTGTCCAAGGTTGTTTCACTGCTATAGAAGAACTCAACATCTGCAGGAATCATGGAGTTTTATGAAGTTTGATGGGCCTTGACATTTGCCCAAAGGGTCCTGTCACTTAGGTTACCACATAGGATCAGCAGCAAGGTTAGTTAGATGGAAGAGTTCAGAAAAATGAATTTTTGAACTACAGTTCCTAGAAGCGTACTAACTGAGGAATTCTCTTGTCCTTCCACCATATTAGAAGGACCTCTCTTGTCCTTCCACCATAAGGCCAGTAAAGAGTGTATACTTTGCACAGAGATGGCCACTGTTTGCCTTAATCTCTGGTCTCTCCACTTAAAGAGAAAATGCAAGAGGATGGAGGAAATACTCTGGCTGGAGTTTTGTTGAAGTACCACATCGATTTAACTATGATGTTATAGGCAATGGTGGCATGGAACAAAAGGCTGCATGGACAGCATCTGTGAGGGAAGGTAATAGGCTTCTCAGTCCATTTCTACCCTACACTGTTTTAGTTCCACTTTCAACATCCTATGGAATCCTGGGTTTAGGGAAGGGCATTTAGAATTCTCAGCCAGAGAGCAATTTGGCCTCAGTAAACTACAAACCCCAGAACCCCACAGGATGTTGAAAGTGGAATAATAGCAGTATAACAATGTAGTGCAGAAATGGCCACAGAGTTGCCATGTTTTATCTATATTCTCCCAGTGTAGTCCTGGAAACTACACTCAGTAATATAGTGATAGTTGGAGCCTTTGGGCCATTCCATACTACACAGTTGCCGTGTAGTGATGGCACTTTAACTGTTATTGGTTCCATTCAAAGGAACCTGGGATCTGCAGTTTGGAAAGGAGTATTTAGAACTCAGATGCATATCTAGGATGGGGCAACTTGGGCAGATGTCCTGAGTGCCAATGCCAGTGGACACAAAAAAGCTGAACCCCTCTTCCAATTGGGCCTGGCCTGCCACCCTTGCACCCCCACCAGGCTCATTCCTTCCTCGGCACAAGGCAGAAGCAGCAGGAGAAGCAGCACCTAGGGGCTCAACTTCCATGCTTTCCCTAGGCACTGTTGAGCCTAGATACACCACTGTTAGAACTTTTGTCACTCCAGTGCCTCACCAAACTACAAACCCCAAGATCACATTGAATGCATCCATAGTAGATAACATGGGGAATCATAACACTGTAACTGTGTAGTGTGAAGGCACATTTTGAAGAGCATCTCCAACTAACATGGACAATACTGGGACAGATGGGCATATATAGCACTCTGTAACATAACAGCTTCCTATTACTTTGAGTTGCTTTGGGAGGAAATTGCTGAACTAGTTAAATGTGTTTGTTTTTTATTTGTTTCAAAAGTTCAGGGTTATCGTCAAACCTGTCAGCCCTCCTGTAATTACTTTGGAGAGTTTCTTCCACAGCCAACAGTAAGATCTAATTCAGATATTATATGATAATAACATGACTGTGTGGGAAAGGTCTGACAATGCCAGAGAATTCCCTCCTGAGCTTGAGGTGTACATTGGGATATGTTAGCTTACTCTTTCAGTACAGTGAATTACAGCCATCGTTCTATTTAATGCAGTTGGAGAATTGTAGATTCCCCAGATGCTGGTTTCATGATTACAAGGAAGCAATTAGTAATGGAATCTGAATTTGTATTCCTTGAGATGAAGGAATAAAAAATCCAGGGAGAGGAAATTTGACGTGCTGCATTTCAAAAGGCAGCACACCCAAAACAACAACACCTCTACAAAGCTTATACATTACAATTACAACTAACTTTGCTTCATAGTAGCATTGTCTGATTGTTTTTTTTTTAAAAAAAAACTTCCAATTTTCATTACTTTTTGGTAGCTTTTTTTTTTAAAGCAAGTGTGTGACTTAGACAATTATATATTCATATGATATAGTGTCATTTCAGTCTAAGTCTAATTGGAATTCATTCTATTAATTAAAAATGCCTGGCAGTTTGAAAAAAAGGCAAGATACCTAAAACAATTAAGGCAGCAATCCTGAGTACACTTTCCTGGGATTAGAACTCATTGAGCTCAATAGGATTTACTTCTGAGTAGATATGTGTAGCAATGCACTATATATGCATTTAAAGAGGTTCTTAGTTGAATGAATAATATATTAAAGACAAAAGTTTCCAGTCATCATTTTCCTTTTCTTACAACTGTCTTGGTTTCTCCATTTTGCCACTGGCTACATATGGCTCTGCGATCTTGCAGACTGTGCTTTGTTGCCCCAATCAATCAAAGGAGATCTGGACACAAAAGCAAGTGTTTTTTTTTTTCCCTTGCAAATCTAGGTGAAATAATTTTCCCCTTCTCTTTTTCTATATTCTTTTTCTTGTGTGTTGTGTCTTATTTAGATTGAAAGCTTGTATGACAGACAGTCAAATATGTAAGCTGTTCTGTGAGCCTTTTTGGGTGAACGACTGGATATAAATTAGGGATGGGACTAATCCAGAATTTTCCAAATCTGAATTTGGGTCTGAATCCCTGGAAGGTTCTGGGAATCCACAAATCTCATGAATCTCGAATCTTTTGAATCCTTTTTTTTAAAAAAGAGTTTAAAAAACAAGGGAAAGAAGGATAATCTTGGGCAAGACACTCTCTCAGCCTTAGCAAAAGCCTAGGCAAAGGCAAACCTCACTCTGAAGAAATCTGGCCAAGACAATTGTCATAGTTTTGCCTCAGAATCTCTCCAGATTGAAAATGACATGAAGGCCCTTTCTATACAGGCAGGAAAATGTGGATTAATCTCACATTTTCCTGACTGTGTAAACAGGGCCACATATTAGAGTACAGAGATAATGCAGGTCAAAACTGGTTTTTCTTTGCATAGCTGCTTCTGGCATCCTGGGGTTTGTAGTTTGATGATGCACCAGCACACTTTGGCAGAGAAGGCTGTGACACCTTGTAAAACTCCAAACCCCAGAATTGTGTATGAAAGAAGTTTGAAAGGTATCTATGCAAAGGAATGTTTCAGCTGTTCTTGAAATCTCAAGCCTATAGCTTCCAGTCAAGTACTGAACTTAAATATTAAATGTTCAATTTAAATATCTTAGAATACAAGCCCAGATGTAAATTGTTAAATTGTTCACAAAGGCCATTGTTACTCCAAGGGAAAAACTCACCTGCTTACTATCTTCCTTTGTGTGTCTGGCCTCCTAGGTTTGCAGGAATCCTGGTCTCCCAGATTTTCAGGTGTCTCGGTCTCCCAGGTTTTCAGGCTTCCCAGTCTCCCAGGTTTTCAGGTGTCCCAGTCTCCCTGGTTTTCAGGCGTCCTGGTCTCCAACAATCTATTTCGTTGGCGGATTCAAAAGTTTCGGTTTGCCTATTTTGGCACAGGGATTCAGATTCAGGAATCTTGAATCCTTACCCAGGATTCCATGATTCAGTTGGCTCATCTCTAATATAAACCCTTCAAAAAAAAAAAAAATACAGATGAGTTTTCACATCCACTGCCATTGTTCATTCCTTAAAAGTTAATGGATGCATAAGAAGAGGTAATTTCCATTTTTTGCTATTAAAATTGCACACAGCTGACTAAACCCCATATTAGTATTACATACTAATCAGTAAGACTTCATCTATCTATCTATCTATCTCACCTCATATCAGGCAATCCTTGCAGTGTTGTTCAAATAGAATCAGACAACACAAGAATGACTTTTTGCTGACATTGGTACATTTCCACATTCGCACAATGAAGTGGTTAAGATCATCAAGGCATAATGGGTGGGCTTGCACACCAAGCACCTATTTAGAGGAATATTACTTCAAAGCCAGAAATTTCTAATCATTCAAAAATACTTATCTTTATCATGACTACTCCCCTCACATTCAAAAGCAATGCAGTTTATGAAAATCTGTCCTACACAAGTCTGCTAAGAAGTCAGAAGGACTGGATTCTTTATTTAGGAGACCCGAAGTGGCTCCCAAATTTTAATTAAAACAAAATACAGTTAAAACTATGGATAGTACAACAGTTTTAAAAATTAAACATTTTTATTAAAACATTAATTCAAAACAGTTTTAAAGGCAATTAAAATATAACAGTAATGATTAAAAAACTTGGATTACTTGGAAATGAGTAAAACCAGTAATTTCTAAATTGTCAGAAATGTATTTGATACATAAATATATATAGCTAGCATATATATCCAGCATTGCCCAGGATTTTATTTTCTCTTAGGTAATGCTTGTTAGAAATAGCTTAGAAATTACCTTACCTTAGGAAGTAGATGTGGTTGAGATACACAGATTTGAGCTCCTGTGTCTCTAATTCCCCAGATTGTCTTATCTAGTACCTGTAACTTTCCCCCATATTCTGCAATCCAATCTGTATTCAGAGTTATATTACCCAATCCAATATGTATTCAGCATTATTAACATAAAGAGGTTGATTTCCTGAGGGAATACATGTCAGGGTAATGTGAGGTATGCACCTCAGAGCATGTGCAGAGTGCTGATAAGGAAGCTGTGCCCAACTGGAACTAGTTGCTTCAGACAGGGGAAAAAAGCTTTGCAGACTCAAAGCAGTAAGGGTTAGTGCTGTTTATTCAACAGAGCACATTAGATAATCATTAGAGCTTCTGGCAGCAAGCCTAGAAGCAAAAAGTATTCAGTCACAAAAAAATAGCAGAACAGAATACATACAGCAGCATGACCAGAGGCAAATGACCTAAGGCAAATTACATTGTCACACTTAAGCCTTTTTAAGGGCTTAACCACACCCCAATCCATATGGGGTGACTCAATTGTACTCCTAGCATGCAACCTCCTCATGTTGGGTGCTCTCTGATGAGTTAAGATCTTTTAAGGCAGACTAGCCAAAACATTCCCTTGCAGTTGTGCTTCGAGGTCACATCACCTCATCTCTCTGTCCACTTAGAAAAACTTTTCCTGTTCACACTGCTTTCACACTCCGAATGCCCTGACAATACACTGGCCTTCTCCTTGCCGCTAGGCCTCCTCTCCATAGCAACTGACCTGAGGCCCAAGAGCTCTCTGGCTGTGAATTCTAAAAGTCCCTCCCTAAACTGCAAACCCCAGGATTCTATGGAATCTTCACAAGCAGTCAATCGTATGAGGTCTTCTCACCTGACACAGACAAACTCACAAACTTTGACTTTTATATACTGGTATTCGATTGTTAGTCACCTTGATTCCTGTTGGGAGCAGGAAGGTGGACTATAAATTGGGTAGACAGAGATACAGATAGATGATAGACAGAGGCTGTCCTGATCTACGATCCATCTGCCCAACCTGATTGATCCTTTTTGTCACCTTTCTGTCCTTAGACTGGAAGGGAGAAGGTGCAGATCTTTCTGTGGAACTAAGCAAGAGATTTCTCTCTATGAAGTGTGACCCTAATTATTGGTGGAATATGATTTAGATACTTCTACAGTGTTAAGAATGCTGTTGCACAATTCAATGCAGGCATGGTGACAATTATTTTTATTAATATGGAATGCATGACGCTCAATTGTCCACCTCAGCATAACATTTTAATAGACAGGGACACATGAGAGGACACATGATGTTCCCGCTAGGAATTGTTCATATACCCATCTCTTAAGGAGGCCTAAAATGGCATTATAAGAACAATCTCTTTTCCAAGAATAAGTTATCACTAGGACCTCAGAGGGCGAGATTCAATCTTTCCTTTGGCTTCAGATACTTTATTCCAATGACCATAGGACAGCAACATGTGCCTGCTAGGACAACATATACTATACTATTTGGAAAAGAGAAATCTATTTGATCTTTCTATTAAGCTTTATCCTCTCACACACTTAGTATTATTTTGCTATGGAAGGTCAGTGTATTTATAATTGATGCAAAGCTGTACTGTTATTTTTATGACATATTTATTTAAATATTTGTATTATTATGAGCATTTTTATGTTTGTTATATTGTTATATTTATTTCCTTTTATTGGAATATACTTGGAGTTGGAAAGCCAATCCTCAATGGTCTTATTCTCATGCACAAGAACGTATACACAACCCTCCTTACTTTATCTGTAAGATGGTGAGAAATCTCCTACCTTGGTAAATAATTCTTTTTATCGAAATTGTGCAAGTAAAAAGAATAAATTTAAAAAGACAAAAAGTTCTTTAAAACAGTTCTTTTAAAATAATACATCACCTGGTAACCCATTCTTTTAAAAAAAATTCTGTTTTAATAGCCTTTCTAAGTAAAAGGGTTTTTGCCTTCTACTGGAAGAACAACAAGGAGGTGGCCATTCTGGCATCCTTGGGAAGGGAATTCCAAAGTCTAGGGGAAGCCACTTAAAAGGTTCTCTTCTGTGTCCCCATCAACTGTGTCTCTGGTGGTGGTGAGACTTGAGAGAAGGGCCTCTCCTGATGACATCAGAGCTCAGGTCAGTTCATACAGGGAGATATGGTACACCAAATAGGCTGAACTTGAGCCACAGAGGCCATAACCAGCACTTTGAATTGTGCTCAGAAACAAACTGGCAGCCAGTGGAGCTGTCTCAAAGGAAAGTAATATAGTCTCTGAAACTGGCCCAATTAACAATCTGGATGTGACTCTTTGGACCAGCTGAAGTTTCCATATTCTCTTCAAAGGCAGCCCCAAATAGAGTATGTTACAATAGTCTGACTGGGATGTAATTAAGGCATGTATCACCATGGTCAGATCTGACATTTCAAGGAATGGATTCAGTTGATGTGCAAGCTTTAAATATGGAAAAGTACTCTCGGCCACCAAAGAAACATGGACCTCCAGATTCAAAGCTGAGTTCAAAAGTATACCCAAACTGCAAAATGGTGTCTTCAGAGAACACATAACTCCATCTAATGCAGGCTGAATTCCTTTTTCCTGATCTGCCTTCCAGCTGGCCAAGAACATTGCTATCCTGTCTGGATTAAGTTGAGGTGGAATAAATGACACACATTAGAAGGCTATATGAAGGAAATCATGCTTTGGTTGATGTTAATTGGTTGGGGGAAAAAATATCTGGAAAAAAATATCTGGAATTTGAAAAGCGGTGAGGAAATAGTGTTTCCAATGCACAGTGCCACATGGTACATTGAAATAACAACATTGTTTTCTCTGTTTCTGATATTATGACCTGTAAAGTGTTTTGGTACTAACTATGTCTATGTTTTTTTGTTATTGTTTCTGTTTTGTTCCTCCTGGAAATTAAAAAAAATATGGTGGATTGTAAAACAAAGGAAAGGTGAAGATAACAATTAAGAGACTGAAAATATGTACATAATTAAGCAATTTAGTTTCATGGGCTTCTTTCTTTCTAAGATTAATATAATGTAATTGGGGAAATGTTTACCATCACAGTACCTGGAACAACAGTCTTCTGAGAAATCTACTTTTTCTCTTGTATACAAAATTAGATTGCAGGTGTTTGAAAGTAAGTACCAGCTGAGACAAATTTGGGTCTCCACGGTGCTGAGGGGAAAAAAAAAAAAGTAGACTACAGTCTTTCATAGTTCACAGGTCTCAGGCTCCCATTCTTCTCTGGTCTTCAGGGTCAACACTTTCTTGGAAAGTATATGCTTTTGTGTATGTGTGTGTGTGTGTGTGGCTGTTTCTGCGTGGCATTGCAGCCGTGCTATGAGGACAGGATGTCAGTGGTCCACAAGCTGTGCTTCTGCACAATGTCGTCATGGCCCCACTGCCACCCTGCTCGCACCCTGGCAATTGCAGGATATTCACTTCATAGAATAAATCCATTAAGTGTCCACGATCACATGAAACTTTCATCCTTGACTGCCATGCAGAAGGGCAGGAAGTGTGATGGAGGTGCTTCCTTCCCTAGCACAGCATGGGAAAGAGTCCAATTGTGCTGCAGAAGGCAGGCATCTGTTGCACGCGCTCCTTTCTGCAGGAGGCCAGCCAGGTGAGGAGGGAAGCATTTCCATCATGCTCCTTTGCTGACAAAGACATTTCCAAGATTGTGATAGGAGGATGACAGGATCAGATAATGGACAGAAATGGCATCTGTGCATGTGTGTGTGTGTGTGTGTGTGTGTGTGTGTGTTAGGAATGGAAATAATATTTGAAAATATTTGAAGTAAATTGTCAAAAACATGTTTTTGAGTATTGAGAAACCCTAATAAACACTCATGAGAAGAGTTTTGGAGTAATGAGAATTTTCACAGTTTAAGACAGTTTTTGCATAAAATTTGCACACATCTTCTGTTCAGGAAACAGAATTTTATCTGTGGAAAATAATATTTTATTTCAGGAATATTGATTTTGAGAAGAATAAATCCCCAATCACAGCATTTTCTCCACATAAAACAGAATTTCATTATGTGCAGAAAATGCTGTAATTGAGGGTTTATTCTTCACAAAATTCACACATGGTTTGCATTAATATTTCTCCATCTGCAGTAATATTTCTGCACTGAAATATTATTTTCCATGAAGAAGACACCTGTGTAGAACATGCTATTTGCTGCATGAAATAACCATGTGCAGGTTTTGTGCAGAGTAAGTCCTGAATTGTGAATAGCCTTTGAGGACTGCATGGTTTTCAAAGACTTTCTCACAGTAGGAAGAAAATTGTTGAAATGACTAATTGCTACCTTTGCTACTTAATGAATAATTACATCCTGTGTGCATGTGTGTATACGCACATGTAAACTTTCTTGATATGTTAGATTTGGTGGTTCTTTGTTTGTAATTTGAATGGCATATTCTGTGCAACTGTGGTGAGTAGTTAATTTATTGTGCAAAGTGAAATCACTAGAGGTTATAATTTCACTCTTGTAACATTACTAGGCTTTCCTCCTGTGACATCACCAAGTTTTGGTACTAAAAGTTAAGGGTCTACTTCTGACCTGGCAACAAAACCTAAGAACTGTGCAAATTTGTGTGCATGTCCATACATACACATATATGTTTGCGTGTCTGTGTGTGTATAGAGAAAGAGAGCGAGGGGAGAAGATTGAGCTAGCAGAATTTTAGATGATGTCTGAGACCACTCTTTCTGAAAGTCTAGCTGCCGGACCTGACCTTCTGGAGAGAATGAGGGAGAATGCACATGCATATGTCTGCACATGTACACACGCGCACACGCACACACACAAATATCCACTCCACATACTTACATCCACCCTCCCACAAAAAACCCTAATCTGGTTCCAGGAAAAATACACACACATAAATGACAGATAATATTTCTCCTATCTCCCCACTATTATCTGAGGCCCCAAGGATGCTCCCTACTTATCCATTTTTTTCTGAATGGCTGAATGTGTTTCAAAACATGCAGGATCCACAAATATTTCCTGGGATTTAATAAGGAGATTGGGGTTGACGCTTCTCTTTGAAGTTTGATTATTCCCCCACCCCCTAAATTTATATTGAAGCAATTGTACACCTTATTATTATCATCATCTGCAGTCATTATTTTAAGCCTAAAAATATTTTGGTGGAAAGTAGATTTGAAAATTCAGTGAATAAATGACCTTAAGCAAAATTTTGTGCTTTCAATAAAGCCAGTTCCATATGGAAGTATTGGTCAAAGTCAAAGTCAAGGTTACAGAACTGGGTGTATATAAACACATTGTTTAAGTGGGAAGAACTTAATGCTAGAACTAATTTGAATTGGCTTTGATATGTATTTACATTTCTGTTTTGAACTGAAGTGTGAACTCTTTTTTTTCAGTACTCTATACTACTCGTGGAACATAATTGGAAATGCTTCTGCACTTCTCTGAAATCTAGTAGCACTTTTCTCATTTATAGGATAACATTTTGACAGCTGCAGCACTGTGAACTGTCTGTATGTTTCCATTTGAGGGTTTTATGAAGGATCAGATGAATTTTGGGAAACTTCTTGGTAAAGTCAAATATAACAATCATTACTATTGTTTAGAGAGAGCTTTACTGACCTCTCAGACATTCAGCCTTTGGTTCTATGAGGAAGAGATTATTGCTTAAAATACAGAAAGCTAGCACAGCAAAAGACCTTGCTTCAGTGCTCTGAAAAGAAATGTTCAGGTGCTATGGAATAAGTGCAGAGCCTCAGAAAAGGAAAATATTCTGAAAGCATACTTAGATTGCAGAAAAGTTAGAATTTGTTCAGAAATCTCTTCTCTGGTGTTAGTTTGGCAAATTTAATATGCATGGATTTCTTTTTGTACTTACATGAGAATACAAAAGATCTGGTTTTTATTTCTCTTATACAAATATCTTTCCATGTAAGAATGTACTTCTACACAAGTGGAGGATGCTGGTTGCATTGATTTCTATTCCACCTATTTCCTCCAAAAAAGGTAAACCCCTAAATTCAATCTTGAATTTATTCTCTTTTGTTGCGGCTTTGCAGTAACATTTACAAAAAAAAACTTATTAAGAAAACTAACTCACCTTCTCATATAATAAGGAAAACTACAACATTGATGTGAAACTCCTAAGTTCTACTCAATATTGTGCTACTATGTATTACTTCTTTTTTTTATGACATGGGCCATTATCATCTGGGCACCACATGAATTTTGGAAAAGTCAAATATAACTATCATTACTAGGATACCATGGATTTTTAGAAAGACAAATGTGTGCATTATAAAATAAATCAAACCTCAAATCTCACAAAAAAAGGTCTGAACTGAGGCTGTTGTATTCTGGATGTGTTATAATATATTGTAACTCATTGAAAAAAGACAATAATACTTAGTAAAGTAGAAGGCAACAGGAAAAGAAGAATATCACAGTGCAGGTAGACTAATTCACTCCAGGAAGCCACAGCTCTGGGTTTATAATATTTGATCAGGGCAGTTGATGACCAGGGCTCTTGGATATCTTTCATTCATACGATCACCAGAAGTTAAAACTGACCTGATGACAAATAAAAAAAAAACAAAAGAGTGTTCTGCTGACTCTCTCAATTAATTAGGAAAATATGCAAGTTTCTGTGAAGCAAACAAGTTTTGTTTCATGCTTGAGCATTTTTTTTATTGCTTCTATTTTTATGTCATTGTTATCACTGAGATACTTCAGCTCCTTTTGTCAATAAAACCATCTGCTAGAGGAATTAAAGGCTGAGTTGGATAAGAAGAAATTAAACTCAGCAAACTACACTGAAACCTCCTCCCACATCTCACTGGGAGCTGCTCTGGCGCCAAATTCAGCAGCCTTGCCCCTGTCGTTAAAAAAATCCATCACTTATTCCTTTCCTCCACTCTTTCTCAGCCCCTTCCTTGTTTGTTTTTTTAAAGATTGTACACATTCTTCCCAGCTTCTATTGTTTTCAATAGGCTGTCAGTTACCATCTATGACCTTTCACACTTGATTGGAGATGAATGGAATTAGGTACAACTTAATTTTATTTTTAATCATGGCATAGGTAGACTAGGTTCTGACTGTACAATGGGCCTGTGATATTTGTGAGCTGAATTCAACACACCATGGATCAAAAATAATAAGAAATCAAAATATCAAAAAAAAAATACAGTATTCTAAAAGTATTTTTTATAGCAGTGCAGTATATCTCATCTCTCCCTTGCCTCATGAGAGGACCACGGCAGAAGCTGTTCTGTGGCACTTTGGTGGGGGTGAAGAAGCCACTGAGGTAGGTTGGAAAAGAGAGCAAGAGGGAGGAAGAGAGGAGGTTGGAGCTTGACCACATCAGTTGCATTTGGGGTGAGTGCAAAGAGCGGTGGGTAGAAGGGATCACTGAGTCCATGTGGATGGAGTCCCTTTATATGAGGGAACATGAGGGATTCATGATTTTGGTAACTGTGGTGGTCCCAGAATCAATCCCTTGTGGACACTGAAGGCCCACTGCATGTGTTTTTATTGTATTGATTTTATGACTTTATTATATTTAGAGGAGTTACCCTTTGTGACTGGATAATCAGATCTCACTTGGATATGAGCAAAAGATCACTTAGGACTGGAAGAAAAAAAACACCTCAGCCAATGACCTGATTGAGTCCAGAATCTCAAATTTTCATTCAAGGTAACCCCATAGTGGCTTCCTGCACAATAGATCTCTGTGACATTGGACCACAGATTTTCTGTTTTTCTTCCAGAAGTGAGTGGAAGGGAAAGGAAACGAAGAAAGAAGCTGCTGTGATTGGGACAGAGAGGGTGGTAGTGATTGTAATGCCTTGGAAGCCATACAACACATGTTTTGCACATCCCTACTTCAAGCCTTCTTATATAGAAGTGGTTGGTAATATGACTTTACAAGAATATGTAGTGAAAGATGTAAATACATTAATTAGTTCACATGGCATTGTGATCTCCTGTACACACCCATTCAAGCCTTCTTAATGAAATGCCATCTAGGTTTGCTAAAGAGAAAGAGCATTTATGAGTAAACTTAAGCTGCTGCAATGTAGTCTTGGAAAGCAAATAGGGGAGAGTATATATGATATCCTGTAGTGAAAGGTCAAAAAGAGTGAAAAAAACCTGGAATAAATCCCATATGACACATTCCATTTTCTTTCTTAAAAGTAACATCATCAGCATGCTTGCTGTCTTATATGCATGCTTTTTGGCATGCCACAGAAATGTATTGGGCCCACTCCTGCCATGTTGAAGCACAGCCTCAAATAGTCATTAAAATTCCATTTGGACTGCAGGGATGCCCTGCGCCTCAAATGAGGTGGTGGAAAATGGCTAAATAATTGCAGTGATGGGGAAAAATTGAAATTTAGATAACATCTTTAATGATGGGAGCTGAACGCAGTCATGCTTGAAATTTTTTTCCCTAAATATACAAGGAGCTGACAAGTAAACTGGCAGCTGCAATGTGCTTTTTTTCTGCAATCCTATCCTTGTTCAGAGTTCAGAAGCAACTAGTTACAAATAATTAGCTACTAGTTAATTCTGTGAAGGTATAACTAAATTAATAACATTACACACATAACTTAACAAGGGATAACTTCACACCTATTATTTAATAACAATGACATTTAGTTACTTTCATAGTTATATTGTTGTGGCCTTGTAAATGTTGTGTGGGGAGCAGTACATGCGTCTAGTATTAGCTGCTGCATTCAGATGTTTTTCATGTAACTAAAACTATTTTTTGTACTTTTTGGTTATAGGAAAGTAAATACTAAATAGACATTTGTTAACGAATAATAAATATAAAGTGAAAACTGTAACCAAAACTGTAACTAAGAACTTTTGTTCCTCAGAACTGTAACTATTTTTGTAATTAACTTTCCATATCCTTTATTCACTTACATGGAGATGTATTGTATTCAATGGGGCTTATTTCTGAGTAAGCTTTCATAGGATTGCACTCTCAGTGTGCCATATGGCAGATATAGACAACAATCTACTTTCTTGTTATAATTATTCTGGCATAATTTTTAGTCACAAAAGCACAAAAAGCACATAAAGAACACTAATGTAAGGTGAGGGAATATCTGGCTTACTGTCTTTTCAGTCCAGGATTTGTTTTATTTGTTCAGTCCTCATTGAAGTAACACTGTATATCTTGTTAGAAACAATTCATGCTGTTTTCAATGGTGTAGAATTGTAGTTTTACTGGAACTGTGGAAGCAAAAACCAATTGATTAAGGGAATAAGTCAATTCATCCATTCTGTGTTTAACAAGAAAGATAACAAGATAATCTGACATAAAATAGTGTGTTGGCCAGTGTCTAAAAAATTCTAAATGAGTAATTTTAGAGTTACCACTGATTTTAAAAAGCTTATTATTAAGCTTTTTTTTTCCTGTCAACGTTTTATGGAATGACTTGTTCCTAATCTATCCTGTGTAACATTTTGTCTTTTACTGGATGTGGTGCATAGATCTGGGTTTAATATTGGTCTGCAGTGTTACAATACAGAAATAATCTGATATGACCTTGCTTTCTGTTAACCTCCAGCTGAATGTCAGGTCAGTGAAAATGACCTGTTTTATAGGATTCTAGCAAACGCACTGTGCAGTAATTTTGAACTGGTCACTGGATTGGCTTGAAGTGTTATGAGTTTACTGCAGGTAATCAGATTTGTTCTTTCTTATCAATTATGAATTATTATTAATAAAGTTTTCTGTGGATCAAAAGCCTAGTATTGTTACATATTTTGTGACTCATTAAGCAATCAGCTTTGTAACTTGGAAAGCTAACATGTTGTTTAATGAGACCAAGGCATTATAAATAGCATATGTCTATAAGAGGCTAAGGGTAGAACAGTAGTCTGAGCACTGGACTATGATTTTGGAGACCAAGGTTTGATTCCCGGTTTGGTCATTGACACCCACCTAGGGTGCCCCAGGAAACCCCATGATAGGTTTGCCATAAGTTGGAAAGAATTTGAAGGCACACAACAACAACATGTCTGTAAAATAAATAATGCATGTCATTATTCTCTTCTTTAGAATGAAATTCCCTGAATAAATGGAGGATGTCTAATTCCAGCTGAATTCTTTTCCTGCGTGCTTGAGACAAACTGACATCCAACAGAGGCCATTTCCACACTACTTTGTTATAGTGTTATTATTCTATTTTCAACATCCTGTGGAATTCTGGGGCTTGTAGTTGACTGAGACCAATTTTCTGGCTGAGAATTCTCAAGGCCCCTGCCCTAAACTGCAAATCCCAGAATTCCATAGAATGTTCAAAGTGGAATAATAGCACTATACAGTGTAGCGCAGAAATGGCCACAGTGTTCGTCTGCAAGGAGAAGAATAGATTATTTATCAATCTCTCGTTCTTTTTGGAGTTTCCAGAGCCACCTTACATGCTGTTCTAGAATATGGTTCAACCTTGCAGTACAGAATATCAAGGCTATAGAAGAGTTCTGCCCCATCCAGTTCTGGATTCAAATTATTGTTTTGCTACTGCTAGTATTCTTAAATGTTCATCATATAAATACTTTTCACTGGAGCTCTAATAAATTTAATTTTCTGGTTGGAAATCTATCATATGTTCAGCATCTGTTATTGAGCATTTTTTTCAACTTTACTATTTGAAAAACTGATCTATTATATATGAAAACATGTAGGTAACTGGGTGGGACCAGACAGCTCACAGTAGTTATCAGACAGCTGACAGGCTGTGCTGTTTAGTATCTTCTTCTGCATTATATTATGAATCCAGTCCAGACCAACACTAAAATGTAGCAAATGAGATTATGTATCTACCTCAGCATGTTGTCAGCTGACAGAAATGAGCTTCCATGTAAAAGACCTCTGTGGCTGCATCAAAAAGCCCTTGATCGACTGGTTCCCTATTGAGTTGATGTTTTCCTGATATCAGTTCTGGAAAAGGTTATAGATAGTGTTTTCCCTTCCCTGGCAAATCTTAGTTGTGTTCTATGTTTTGCTGGATTTTGCTGGAATCATAGAGTTGGAAGGGGCTCTACGGGCCATCAAGTCCAACCTCCAGCTCAATGCAAGATCTCCAACTAGAGCATTTCCAGCAGATTGTTCCCCTGCCTCTTTTTGAAGACCTCCAAGAAGGAGACCCCATCACCTCTTCACTTGAATGTTGAAATGTGTCTCTGCGTGTGTATGTGTGTGTGTGAGAGAGAGAAAGAGAGAGCAGAGCATATCTTTCAACAGAAATTGAGAAAGCATATGTAGCATATGAAGTTCTAGTGGTGAAGAGCACTACATCATCAGAGTAAAGGAACCATTATATATCATGAAAGTGTATTATTCCTAAAGCTGTCACTGTGATGATGTGTTGTGCAAATACACTGATGATATAAAATACTGGAGACTGGCAGTCAAGCTTCATTCAGCAGAAAGTGCAGCACAAGTATTTTACTTTAACTCATGTAGTGCCGTGGAAAGTGGAAGATTAGATTGTTCACTGATTGGCTCATCATGAGGTTGTTTGAGATGATATGCCTCTCCCTGGCCACCCAATTCAATTTTGTCATCAACTGAATGTTTTTAAAATGTTATAAAAAGACATGGTTATAAATTCAATAAAATGTAATTGCAGGAATTTCCCTGAGTGTCTCATTCAAGAGCAGGAGAAATGACAGCATAGTTCATTTGGCTCAAATTGACGAGGTGGCTTTCGTACATAGGTGTGCTTTGGAATAGTCACTCTAAATAGTCTAACTGTTTTGCAACATGTTTTTGAGTCACCAAAAGCTATTAGGCCATTAATGCAGTAACTGATATATTCAGAGTTGGTTTTGATTCCAGTTAAAAGAAAGAAGGAAAGAAGAAAAGAGAGAGAGAGAAAAAATACACTTAAAACCAATATCTATCCTAATCTAATCTATCCAATGATTTATACCCTAAAGGCACCAAAGTCCATCTGATCTTGGAAGCTAAGCAGGATCGTTTCTGGTTAGTACTTGGATGTGAGACTTCCAACAAATACCAGTTGCTATAAAGGAAGGAAGTGATAAAAGCACCTCTGAGTATTCCTAAGAAAACTCAATGAAATTAATGGGGTCACCATAAGTCATCAGGTAACTTGAATGTATGTGTGCATGCATGTGCATGAATGCGCGTGCGCACGCACACACACACACACACACACATTGTGATGAAACTTGAAGGGAGGGGCATGGTAACCGAGCCTCCGTAGTGACCAGAAGTGGTTTAAAATGATTGGTTGGTAAAAGGGAACTCTGGAGAGCTCAAGGGAGAAGCAAACCAAAGGGGGAGAAGAAATGGAAATTTAATTGACACAGGAGGGAGTTAGTGGGAAGAAGAGTCCAGTGAGGGACAAAGAGGAAAAAGGCTGTCTTAGAGAGCTGAGAGATAGAGTGAATATTTGACAGTAAATGAGCTGAGCACAGTAAGAGAGAGAGAAAAAGGGTGTGCTGTATTATAAAAACTTAGTTACAAACAAGTTACAGTAACAGTGTTTCAATAAAATATAATTTTCTCTTTTTATAAAAGCAGTCTCACAAAGTGTCATTCTACATACTGGATAATACATGCTACTATTACAGCATTAGTACCAAGAGTATCACTTTCTTTTAGGATTAAAGGTCTGCTTGTTCTTATATAGTGGACATGCAGTTTCGGGTCAGCCTAGATTACTTCTGGGTGTGAGGGAAGAATGGTTAATTTCCTCTGGAATTGAAGTCCCTCTGTGTTTAAAGGAGACAAAAAAACTTTGTGTAATGGAATGTTATCAGTTTGGCTTGACGTGCTTGCTCTTGGCAGCGTTACAGAAGATTCGCAACATTTTGTTGGCATACACTGGTGAGAACCTCTGTACTCATCAGATTGCTTTTCTTGAACATGTGATGTACTTGTACTGGAGATGTATAAATTGCTTTAAATGTAAGGAGGCAGGGCCCAGACTTTTGAGAAGTATCTCACTGGGACATTGTGCACAAATAAATCTTTTTTCTAAAAACCGTGGGTCTCTATCTCAGTTCCACTACACTTATTGCTGAGAAGGGCCAGAGTTTAAGGAAAGCAAGGGAGGGAGATCAGTCTGGTAGGAGGAGGTCAAAGGGGGACAATAGTGAAATGGGTGCTGCAATTCCCAGTTGGGGGAGGATAGAAGCAGGTCTGTGTGTGTGCGCGCACACTCTGGCTTGATCCAGAAATCTCCTGGACCATGCAGACCTGTACACAAGATGTGTCAGGCTGGGTGACAAGAAACATTCATACACATATTAGTTTCTCCATTTTAAATATTTTTTTTAGAATTTGGAACCAAAACTACACTTCATATAGCTTCTTAATATTTCTTTTTTCTTGAGTTCATGCAAGAGTCTATAAGTTTCTTTTGACAGAGACCTTGTTGCAGAAATCAGAGATTTCCACGGAAAATGGAAAAATGTTTATTGTAGCCGGCACATTGTCTCGGTGGAATCCTTTCCAAAGACCAAGCCCCGCCTCTTTAAGTTCACAACAATTTATACATTTTCCAGTACAGTGTCATCACAGTGTCATCACTTGTTCAAGGAAGGAAACAGATGTGTACAAAGGTTCTCATCTCTCCACAATAGACCATTCTTCTAGGAATCTTCAAATGTTGCAAACCAGAAGCAAACGACATTCCATTTTTTTATTCCCACAGTTCCTCACAAACACAGAAATAACTACAAGCTGCAGAGAGAATTAACTGTTTTCAAAGAGAATTAACTGTTTATCCCTTACAACCTGTTCACATAGTACCAGAAGTCCAAACTTTTAGTTTTGTTTAAATGGCTAATGGGAAGACTGTTTCAATTCTTCTGTATTGAGGTTTGGGAAGGGTTGCATTCATTTTGCACATTGGTAAGAATGCCAGTTTGCTGTACTGGTCTGAGTGTTGGACTAGAACATTTAGAGACCAGGGTTTGAATCCCTGTCTAGCCCTAGAAACCTAAGGGGTGACCTTGGGCATGTTGCACTCTCTCAACCTCAGAGGAAGGCAAGTTCAAACCTGATCTGAACAAATTCTGCCAAGAAAAAGCTGTGATAGGTTCATCTTAGAGAAACTATGGCCCTTTCCACACATTACCTGCTCACGGAGGTGGGGGGGTGCCATTCGCGCAAGCAGCCTCTTGCGCGAGGCACCTGCATCGCTCCACCATTCTCCCGCAGCTGGGTTGCCAGTCGCGCGGCTGTCACGTGAACACCCCCTTCCTTCTGCAGTGCAGCCTGGGAGCTGTAGGCTGCACTGGGGGAGGAAGCGCGACTGGTCCGGCTCACCCGACGCACCGCACAGCAGGTAAGAGTGTGCAGGCCCCGGGAGCATTGTGCGACTGCGCACCATTTTTGGCTTAAAGCCGAAAATAAAAAGGTGCACGTCCACTCTGCGTCCTGCTCTTGAGCGTCGCGTAAATGGGAGTGTGCTGTACGGACCGCCACTCCCATTTACGCGATGCTCAAGGGGCCCTCTCGCAACAGAAACTGCATGCAAAAAGGGCCTATAAGTCAGAAGTTACTTGAAGATCCATAACAACAAAAAAGGAAGTTTCACATTTGGCTTTCCCAAATCAATGTGCAAAATTTTGTACAAATGTTCTTTGGGATTTACAGTTTAAAGTATTTCTTCACCATTGCATAAGGCCAACTTGAAAATTCTCTAGAAAATGAGTTATTTTTTGTAAAGAGGACTTGCAGCATTATAAAATATCTTCAACATTGAATCCTTTTAGAATAATTTTTTAACATTGACTAAATAGTGCAAATCAGCAAGATGTCATATTGGATAATGATTGATGAAGCAGCCCCAAGTCTGCAGCTGTTTTGTCAGTCATATGGCTACTGGCTCTACCTTTAGCCTATTTCTATATGGCATGTTGGATGCACTTCTAATCATCTTATTATCATATTTGTTTATACGACCATATTCTTACTTAGAATAAAGCATAAGATTGCAGGGTGCTTGGTCTGACCGGAAACTTGGACTAAAATTCTCAAAAGCCATTGGTAACAATGGCCTCTGGCCATAGAGCCTGAGGAATTCTGGGGGAAGGGATTGTGCAAAACTGGCTCTAGTACAATTATGATACTGCTGGTCTAATTATTAGGCAGACTGGGATGGCTGATTCTGGATGTCATAACTGAGCGGCAAATTTCTTAGTTAATTAGGCTTAAACCCTGGTCCCACTTACCTGGATTCTCAATGGGACTTCTGAGTAGGCATACCTTCTCAATGTATTATTATCACATTTTATTGTCAAGAAGCAGGAGTAGCGCTTCTGGAATTTTCTGCTTCAGGTGGCAAAAATAATGTGACTAGCCTTGAAAAAGAGACACAATTTGCTGCCTTTCATCAAGTAGCAAAATGGTGAAACCCTGACAGCAAACTGTGACAGTAAATACTTGTATTTAACCAGGATGGAGAACTTGTTCAATTTCATTCCAAAGTAATTTATTTATCTTTATTATTCATAAAGTTTATATCTTTTAAAAAAAATTCTGAGGAACTCTGCAAAAAATAAAAGGCTGTAAAACGTAAAACACCCATAAATCTATTGTGCATAGAACAGGTAACCTAATATGTCCAGAAATGAATTGAGTAATAAAAAGAAGCACTTTATAAAGAAGTGACTTTAGAATGAAATAGCTTTAGTCATAACAAACAAAAGGGAATACAAAATACTTAGCCATATTTCTGATGTATACTTTTTAAAGGTATTCTTACCATTAGATAAAACATTTGATTGTGCCTTTTAATAATTTGTCTTTTTGAACAGTTGCATACATGAATTGTGCCATTTTGTTGTTGTTGTTCATTGCTGCTGCTGTTGAAATGCATCATAAGCCTCAAAAATGGATTTTCAGGACAGGCTGTGCTCTGTTCTACTTCCAGTCCTGGGAAGTGCAAAATGGATATTTCCATAGGGAAATGTGAACCCAATGCTTTTCTTCTCCATTTCTAGTCCACATTGAAAAATTGTTAAAGTTTTTATTTTACAATAGTATTGAATTATTGTACCGGTATAGCATGTTTGACAACGCAATAAGAATACAATTAAAAGTCTCTTGATGTGATCACATATGGCTCAGAGTTTTCATCAATACAGGATCCATTATAATGAGTAACAGAACTGCTCTCTTCAGCTTAGGTTGAATCACTCATAATTCTTAAGATAGTGATTAAATGTCTTCCTTGCTTCCTGCTTGTAATATAGCTCCAGCCTGTGACAAATGGATCTTCACCTAAAGCTTTTGAAGCTTTTCCAAAAAACCCTGAAGAATTACAGTGCTATACGACAGTGGAAAGAAATTTTAAATCTAGTTGCGGGGGTAACAATGTGTCTCTTGGAACCAATTACTACAAAAATGTGTGACCTTCTGAATTTCTTGCCAACCAATTTACAACAAACTGAAAAGAACTTTGTTACAAAGCACATTAATTGTGTTAAAGCAATAAAGGTAAACTAGCTGTACAATCTCATGGCTTTTTGGAAGATGCCCACGGCTGCTGGAAAAATCATATTTTCTTTTCCAACAGTTGAGAGAGTGGTCTGATCTCAGAACCCCCGTCTACAGTTCTCACCTCTGCAGTGATGCAGAAGGGGAAAGGAGGGATGGCTGGACTGGGGACACAGGCATACTAGATGAGACTTAACGTCTACAAAATCCAAAGACTTTCAAGTCTTGAATCATGCCTCCAATAAGTAGTAAAGGTTATACCAGCTCTACAGCTTTTAATGACAATGCAATAACAGTAACAAAAAAAATGGAAAAGATGAAAATCTTATTTGTTGCTCAGTTTCACCTTCCTGACATGAAACTGATTGGATAATAGGTGCTATATTAGGTACTTAGTGTTTTACTTTTTAACAATTTTATTTAAAATTTTCAGATATACTAAAATTCATCCCATATACATATAGAAAGAAAAGAAAGGAAAGGAAAGGAAAAAAAGGAAAGCAAGCATCAGAATGTAGATCTTCTCTGGTTTCTTCCTCTCCTGTGAATGTGTTCTTCCAGTATTCTTTGCCATATTCATAAAGTTTTTTGCTTCTTGAACTGTCTCTATTCTGAAGAGTTTTCCTCTAAAGCGAAAACTGATGCCTTCAAGTTTTCCCCATCAGTATAGTATATTGTGGCATTTCAGGTAGGTATAAATTTCTTATCAAGAAAATGTCCATGTCCAATTCCCACTGGTTTATATCTGTAACAAAGTCTCATAATCTCATAACCTTATTTCAACTAGAGATTTTTTTTTCTATTTCATTTTCAATTTAAATTTAAATTTAACCCTTTCTTTCTTCTTCCTCCATCCTAATTGTGTCCGTCTTCCCCACAATCTCCTCAACTCCTCTTTTTCAGATCTTGTTATTGTCTTCTTCTTCCAATTTTCTGCTTTAAAAAATTATCTTGAGACAGAATACCTCCTTTTTCATTTCCTTATTACAAGCAGGTTCTTTCATGTGTTTTTCCATCAATACCATCAGTATCATTTCACCAGACATCAGTTCCAAACTAGCCCCCACTTCTCCCCTCTTGCACAGCACTTCCTGTTTTCCAATCCAGTACTACTTGGGCCCTTTTTTCCTTCATCTTACATGCTAATCCCTCCTTAGACACAACTTGTTTATTCATACAGTTGGAAAACTGTTTATCCACACAGTTTTCACTATCCATCATTTCCAGAATAGCTCCACATTTCTCTTCCCTTTCATTATATCCTCCAACAGTCCCTTCTTAAATCCAATAATCTCTAGTCTCAATTCTTCTGTCAAATCTGCTCTCAGTCTCTTCATCATATTGGGAAATTTCTAATCTCTCAAGGAACAGATCTCAAATGAGAATTGTAAAAAAAAAATCTTGTGATTCCATCTTTGTTTACTTCAGCATTCAAACAATTAACAGACTGTTTTTTCACTGCCACAAGGCTATAGCCAGACAGTCTTATCTGCTTCAAACAAATAATGCCTTCACTGTTCCACATGTAATTTTTCTTTACTAAAATTCAGTTCCATCATACAAGTAAAGAAAATCCAGTCAATCCACAAAAATACCTATCCTTACATCCTTTGTTAACATCCCTTTAGATCCATCAACCTTTAGTGGTTATATTTAAGTCATCATCTTATGTAGTAAACACTTAGTTCTTAGTTGCAAAAAGAAGGCAGCTTGACAAGGCTCTGTTTGACCATCTGTGGAAACTGCGAGTGTGAGAGGCACCCAAGCCTCACACTCAAGGCCTGTCCAGCCTGACTCCTCTTTGTGTTCAAGTCTGAACAGTCAGGGAGATCTCTGAATCAAGCAAGGGCTGGGACAAACAGGTCTGCTTCAGTTGTCCCTTCTTGAGAACGCAGTCCCTTTGTTACCCTGAAAATTTGGGGGTCCCATGAGGGGTGCCCGGGTTGCCAACCAAAATACCAAATTGGGGAAAATTAGCCTGAACACTGTTTGGTTAGCAAGAGGCAGGGTAACGTAATGAGATCTTTAACCCTATGTATACAGCGGCGGGTCAGAGAGTAGCTAGACAAGGTTTTCCAAATAATAGACAATTCTTTATTAAAGGCAAAAACACGAAAGACAAGACATAAACTAGCTAACTTGGAAAGAGAAAAGGAGTTTTGTTGGGAAAGGCAATACGACCTGTCTCGTAGTCCTGGAGAGAAGAGGGGTTCCGGGGAAGAAAGCTCAGCCTGGGGAGCTGAGGGGAGTCCCTTAGACAACCGGCAGCAAGGCGGGATGGCAGTCCAAAGTGATCTGAAGATCGGTTAAAAGTGAGGGGTTTTTACAGGGAAGTTTGTGCCTTTCGGCTATGGCAGTCCCGGGGAGAAAAAAAGGAGTTTTGGTGCTGGACAAAGGATTTGGAAAGGTTAAGTTTAGCATGATTGGATTTGTGTGTGAAGACAATACCATAGCTGGGAGGTTGATGACCCAACATAAAAGAGTAACTCGACTGAAAGCCGTGTGGCTATTGTAGAGTTTGCAGTGGGAAGTTCCCTAAAGCTGCGGGCGAGGTTTCAGTTGCTGGCTTCAATGGGGAATGGAATGCAAACCATTAATGGCCGCTCTCTGTCTGTGCTTGTCCGGAGAACCCGCAAACACGTGGAATGAGGTAATTGCGAGCCAGTCCAGCTAAGGCTGAATTAAATGATATCAAAGTGATATCTGGGAGCCCTCTCCAAGGGTGCCATACCGGAAGTAACACCTTCCTCACTCTCTTCCCCCCTTGACTTCCTCCTTCCAGGGTTATCTCCCTTTACTACTTTCCTTAAATCTGCCCCTCTCCAGATATAAGGACCAGCAGTGATTTATCTTTTCAAAGACTGTGATACCATTGGAACTATGGTAAAGATGATACTATTGGTAGCGTGTGTACTCCAGGATGCAGAATAAGACTCTGTGAGACTGTTATAAGGAAAACAGAAAGTCAAATGTTTATTGTAACACTATTACTTAAATTTGTTTTCTATCTAAATATTTATGAAACAGCACACTCTTCTCTCTCTCTCTCTCTCTCTCTCTCTCTGCTTAATTCATTGACTATCTCTCATGCACCCTATTTCCCAGTTCTCCTTAACACAGAGCTTTTCAACTCTCAAACATCCCCAAACTCTAACTTCTAAACTATCCTTCAATCTACTCCCCCGTCAATTAAATTCTGTTATTTTTCTCTCTCCACCAGTTCCTCCCCTGGACTATCCAAGGTTCCATTTCAACAGCCAATCAGTTAAAACACTCTCAATTGCTAAGGAGGCTATGTTGCCAAGCCCCCCTCGCATCAGGTTTGTCACACCATCTTAATCAGAACAATTGTTCATTTATCTGATCCCAAGGTTTTATTTAGAAATGTTAAGAAAGCAAGTGCTGACTTGTGTCCATCAGATCTCTCAGATCAGAACAGCTTTATTTCATGGCTAAGGACAAAGATGTCACTCCCTTGGTCCCTCTTTATTCATTCTGCATTTACTTACAAGTAAACACAAGCATAGTAGACTCTCATGAGGACTCCCCTTGTTTCCTCTCTAAATCCAGAGCAAAATTCACCAGTCAGAGATCCCTCTGGCCAGCACTTTCACAAGTTCTTCTTGCTGCTGAGAGCAAGCAAGAAGTCTGCCATTCTGCCTGGAAGTGCAGGTACTCAGTAGGTGCTCAGTGTTGAAGCTCCTGTGTTTTAGGGCACCCACTTTCAATTAGACATGTTCTGTTACTATTCCAGGCCTTGAGCTGTTAGGTCCAAAAGAGCAACCTAGGGACAACTTCTTGTGTCTTACTTTAAGAAAGTTCAGGTATGCAGAGTATGCGAGCTGTGGTCATAAGGAAGTTGAGTTTCAGTACTGGAAAGACACATTGTCAATAGCAAGAGACCAAGACTGATGTCATCCAGTCCAAGGTCAAGAACGTCATGAAGCAGAACCAGAAGTCATAAATCCACCAGGAACGAGGGAATCATGTCAAGAGCAGTGAGCCAGGACTGATGTTGCTCTCAGCAAGGAGCTGGTTTTCTTGTTTGTTTTTTATAGGAAGAGATGTTTGACCAATGCCCAGATCCCTGGGTGTATTTAATGGCAGCATCCTTCACTTGTGCTCTTTCCGAGACCTTGATTGTAACCTCACACTGTGTCTGAGGGGAAGTATCTGAGCAGACTCTTGAGGTTCTTCTTTCACAGCAGCTTGAGAACTGTCCTCTTCCTCATCCTCCTGTTCTGATCCTGAACTGCCCTGTTGAACAGATGGGGGGGGGCTTGGCTGATCTTCAGCTATCTGCTGAATGTCTTCAAATGGTAAGTCTGCTTCTTCAGGAGAAAAAGAACTCTCAAGTCAGAGCATACTATCTTGTGATGTCAGAGGAGCAAGGCTCTGGTGATGTTACAATGGTGATGTGACAACAGGTAATACCAAGAAATGACATTATGCATGATACATTAAGTATCAGCTACAGGATAGTTGATCAACACTATTATCATAATAATAACATCAGGAAATAAACAAAAAAAATGTATACACATATACTTTTCAAGTCATCTTTCAGCCTGAGATTCTTCCCCCTCACCCTGGGGACTGGAGAAGAGGTGGCAGGTCCTGAGAGCTGGCAACTCTGTTTAACAGCCATGAAATGACCTTTGAATAAATAATAAAGGTACAAAGTCTATATTTTTAATTTTTTTGTAGAACTCAAAAATCTCAGATCATTTTTCTTTCACATTTAACAGCACTCTCTCTGTAGAATTAAATTTGTGTGCATATACATATACATATATATATATATATATATATATATATATATATATATATATGGGAATTGTAGGCAATTCCAATAGTGGAGCCAGATGAAGAAGGTCAGATGTCTGGTCTAGAAATGCTGACACTACAGTTTGCAAATTCTGGGCCCTTTAGTTCTTAGAGGGGATTTCTCTTCCCCTCCCCCATACTCCTTCTTTAGGTAATTAATATTGTTTGTTGATTGTTTCTAGCAACCTGTGTACCCAGTTCCCTCTCAGAACAGAAGATGTAGATGCTTTTTCTTGCCCTAAGTTCTGATCATCCTTGAAGAGATCTATAGTGAGTTAAGGAAAATGGAACAGAAATGGAAAGGGGTTTAAAGTAACATAATTTACAAGACAACAATGATAATGAAGGGATAATGTGTTTGAAAGGTGATTAAAAGAAAATAAATTATCACAAGTAGAGTTGGAGAGTTTGTTCTAGTTTTGGGAAAACACACACTTCTATCAGTAATTGGGAAGCAATGAGTAGTTTACATGTTTTAAAACATGATGGAGAAATATGAAAATTAAAGTGTTGGTCTTTAACATTATTTTGCCTTAACTGGCTTGACCAAATATTTTTGTATTGCTTTCCTCCCCACCATAAAATGAAGTGTCTCAAGCTCTTCCCAGATTCATAAGCTTGAAATCTTTGCTCATTGCATTTTTCCTAGTAGCTTTTCCCACTAAGGCAAATTGTGTTAACTGAAAATCCTCCCATGGTTCTAGGTCCTACTATCATACTTCAACAACACACACAATATCACACCTGTTCGACCAATCATGCCCTTTTCTTATTTGGTCATCAGTCCTAATAGGGATCCATCAAGTAGGAATATTCCACACACTTAGTCCTGCCAATAACTCACTTCTCCTGTTCCTTCCTCTAATTGTTCAGAATTCTAAATTACGGTGGGTCATTCTGTGAATACATCAGCCATTCCCCTGCAGAAGTTCAGCTCCTGTGGTTGCAGAGATGTAGGGGTCAGTCATTGGGAATGTGTAACATTGGTGGGACCAATGCAACATTGGTAACAATGCAATTGAGAAGCAACATTGGTAGAAGCAATGATCTCCCACTCTGCGTTCTGAATCTTGGCTGTGTGTGTGCATGCATGTGCACATATGGGCACATGCCTGGACGTAGCTTATGCTGAAATAATATTCATATATGCTTTCCTAAAGTATGATATATCCAGATGGGGTTGGAGCTTTTTGTAATGTTTATGTTAAAGTTTCCTAAACCAACAAAGATCAACTCTTTTCTATGTTAGTATGTAATCCATTCCCTTATATTGCGCCCTCTTCACTCTGACTTTGAAAAAGTATGAAGACTATATCCTGTTTTTACCATATTATCTGAGTACTTCTGAGTCCACTTCAGATTTATTTGGTTAATATTTAAAATACTTATATCTAAACTCATCAGAAACTTCAGCCTTTTTCTATCATCCCTTAAGAATATTTAGCTTTTTAAGTATAATCTCTAATCTATAACTATTTCAGTTAGAGAAGAGTTTATGGGAGAAAGTATGAAGCAGATATCCAACAGTATATACTAGATATATTTTAACCTTTGTTGTACTGTTGTACTCAAGCTCTGATGAGAGGTGGGCAACGAAATAAAATTTGTTATTATTATTGTTATATAGCTACTGCCTTTGGGGAAAATCCTAAATAAGGTTGTGGGTAAACTTGCCCTGTGGCTATGGTCTTGGCTGGTGGTTGTGGTGGGTTTTATCAATCGAGTATTAAACCCTGCTAGCCAGCATATCTAGGGAAAGGGTTTATTCTGATTATTCCTTTTACAGCAACACCAAACCTAGGTGTAAGTCATAGCTTTTAGAATAGTTTGCTATCAAGAGATATAAGACCAAGAACAATGAGTTCAAGCTAAAGGGCAATTTAATATTTTGTACAACTGACAGTTTTCTGTCCTGTTTTCTAAGAAGAAACAACCAAAGCTTCCAAGGCTGTTTGTCCCATTATGCAAGGTGAGTTGTTTTCCTCATGTGGGAAAGCATGGGGGATGGTGGAACATGAGCCTTGACTCCAAGGCTTGACGCTTATTTTTCCTAGGCTATTTAAAGCCCTTGTCCAACAAGAAATAACCCAGAACTTTCTACATAGTAAAAATGTCCCCACCTCCCCTGAGATATTTGCACCTCCAAATTCATTCTGCTGCAAGTGTATGGAGGGGTTTAGCCCTCCATGGTTGCCTGGGAGTGCAATGCAATCACCTAAAACCCCAACAGTTTCATGCCCCTGCTCTATCCTGTTCTCAGAGTGAGACACAAGATGTCTAGCAGCAGTACAAGTGGTCACAGTGGGGAATGGGGAAGAATGTAGGCTTAGAATTTCTCCTGCCACCTCAAGAGTAGAACAGCTCAGATGCTACTGCCGGTTTTATCTTTAGAAGTTTAGACTACCACTGAAAAAACCTGGGAAAATTAAAGTTTTTGAAAGATGACAATGATGATGATGATGATGATGACGACGACGAAAGGTCACAGATAAACAACATTGTTCTGAAAGACCAGATGAACTATGAGTATAGACATAAGTAGGAATTTACTTGGAGCAATGACTGTGAATTTTGTGATGCTGTTGATTCCAAAAAGCAAAGTATTTTGATGTCACCAGGGGCCAAGTTAAAGCCACTCTATGTAAACAAGTCACCTGTTGACACTTCACATTCAAAAGAAGAAAGCCCAATACAGTCAGTGTTCAAAAGTTTTCCATCAACAAAATGTGCCAAATCAATGTGACATTTCAACCTAGTATGAAACTCTACTCCTAGCTGGAATATAATGTAATGGGAAAATGTTGTGTTTCTCTTTGTCACCATTTCACTGGAAAAGATGCCAATAGTCAGGAAGACACACTGTTTTTAAAGGATAGAGCTGGGGGGAAACGTTTATCTATTGATAACAATATGGAACTGAAGTTGCCTGACAAGCGAAGCCCATAAAGACTGCATGGTGATGTAAAAGATTCACAGTGTTTTATCTGCCTAATCTGCACATCAAGAAAACAATTGTATCAGGACTATAGATGTTCTGAAATCCTTTTTTCCCCTGTTTATTTTTAGCAGTTTAAATTTTATTGGTTAATACTTGTTGCTTCAGAAAATTTAAATTAACTTCAACAAAAGCAATAGGACTTTATTTTGTTAAAGATATGCTTAGTCCCCCCCCTTTTTTTTTTTTTGGAAATGTGACATGTGAGCTATCAGTCATCCATCTAGAAATTCTCCTTCTGTAGCTTTCTGAAACAATAAAACCAACAACAACAACAACCTTCTGTTGTCATTATAATGTTACTCATGCAAGTTAATAACCTCGCTTCTGTATTTTGAACCAACTGACATTTCCTTAATATCTTTAAGGGTAGTTGACAGAGACTGGAGTAGTCAAGCCTAGATGGCCAATATTAAGCGAGATTAGCCAAATAGGCAACCAACATGAAAAATCAGTTTGGAAGATTTTGGAACCTTTTCTAACAATGCTCATAATTATTCAATGAAGTGCAAGGAACAATCAAAATCACATGGTATATGTATAAACACTTGTTATGATAGAATACTAAGGAATTTGAAAAAATTATATTAAAATAATGATTTTTGCATTTCTTACTATTTCTTTTAGTCAATCCAAGTCACTGAGTAAAAAGCTAATGATTTCTTGAGATACCTTTTTTTTCTCCAAGATAATCTATTCAAGATCTCGTTCACTCTTTCAAAGATGGGGGATGCTTTTTCAAAGAAGGCCAAACAAATGGATAATGCTCAGCAGAGTTGATAAATGGGAAAGGTGGAAAAAAACAAAAGGATGTATCATCTGCTGCTATCCATTTCTCACCTGGTCTCTTTATAGTCACAGGTTAGATTGGTGTGGCCATGAAAATCCATTTGCAGCTTAATACTGAGATAAATGGTTTCAGGCTAAATGATTAAAAAACAATTAATAAGCTAGGAAAGTGATAGAGAATTGCTTCAGATTTGGAAGATCTAACTCCAAAAACACACACACTCTTTTTAGCCTGTATAATCTTCATTCTACTCACTGAAAACACTCAATATTCATAAGAGTGAACAGGATTGGTACACAGTTAATTCAAAATCCCACTATTGTCATAAAACTGCAGACTAGGTATTCTCTTTCAACTGTAATTTTCTATCTAGAAAATGGGAATAAAATAGCAAACTACCTCACAGTGTTGTTAGAACACAGACAACCACTTTGAAGCTAATTGATATTAAGAGATGAATTTTGATCATCATATTGATTTGTTTTTAAAAGAGAAAACTTTAGACATCTAATATTTGCACCAGCATTATGGAAAGGTATCCCCAGGTAGGATTGTCAGGTCTCATTTTGATAATCCACCCAAGATGCTACATACTTTTAGTGATATATAAATAGAAACAAGCACAACTATGCAACCATGACTGCACAAGAAGTGCCATAGCTTTGAATCCACACATTGTGCAATGCTCAGTTAGCTCCCCATTCAACAAATCAAAAGTATGAGAGGGAGGTGTATATGTGCTTGCAAAAGATTGGCTGCACTAAGACTACAGTTAAAGAAATTCTGCAAATGTGCAGCTCCTTGCACAAATAATTTTACATACTCCAGTCATTAAACAGTATTTCACCCTATACACACATATAGCCAATTAGTAATGACTTTTAAGGAAGGTTTTTGCTGTTGGGCTTAATTTTACTTGGGCTTAAGTCTCACTATGGTGCTATTATAGAACTGTGACATTTAGCTACAGAACCTGTTGTTGAATTTCGTTTTCTGTTTTTGCTTGTTTGCTTGTTTGTACTTTGTAACACTCCGTTCTTTTTCTTAGTGTAAAATGACTGTTTAAAGTGGGCTGTAGTGTTTGGTACTCCTCATCAGGATTCTGGCTAGATAGTCTTTCCAATATGCAGCCATCCATTTAGCCTGTTCCTCCATTTTCCCACCAGCATCTATCAACATTCAATGCCCTCTAAACATTCTTGATGGTCTGTTGGGAAGGGATCTATTTATTCATCAGAGATTTTTTTTTCTAAATGAATATTACAGATCAACAAACCTTGGGGTTCCCCCAAGTGTTGTGACACTTCTCACTTCTCACTCTCCAAAACCTGGTACTCTCTAGATCTGTTCACATGGATTGTTGGACATTGGGCATGCTGCGTGACCAGATGCAGAAGGCACAAGAGTTTGGGCTGGGATGGCACAGAGAATATACTACTACTGGGGTGTTCAACTTCCATAGGTACAGGGACTACATCCATCCCTGTGACCTGTGGAACACTCTGCCCCTTTAATACTGCTCAATCCCTCCACACATCCCAATTTTCTTTATACAAAATGACTGAGTAGGAATGATTGTGCCTTTCATCCTGAATTACCTTACCCTACAGTTTTAGGCCCTTGTCCCCCCTTTTTCCCCCAAACGAGGACCCGTACACAGTTACAGCATCATGGATTCACTTTAACATCCACATCAACATCCTATGAAATCTTCGGATTTATGGTTTACTGATGCACTAGAGTTTTTTGGCTGAGAATTCTAACTATTCCTTCCTAAACTTCAAACCCTAGAATTCCATGGGGCAGAAACATAGCAATTAAAGTAGAATCACAGTACTATAGCTGTTCAGCATGAAAGGGCCTCAGAAGTGGCCCATAGACTGTACTTTGCTCATCCTTGCTAGTTTCAAATTATAAGTCATTTTGAGTTGTGTGGGAAATGTGTGAGAGAAAGAGAGAAAACAACAGAAAGTAGCACAATACAACTTATTAAATAAAAATAAAGTAATAAATATCATTAAATAAATACACAATATGTCCTAGTTGAAAAGTTTAAGGCAGACTTAATAGCAGACCTAGACTTCAGTGTAACAGATCAGTTGTATGTTAGGAAATGAATAGGACTGAAGCAGGAAGGCCATTGTACTATGACTCCATTACACATCCAAACAACCAAACCATATGTTAAAAAATATGGCCCAAGCTTTCTATGTTATACTTTTTTTATTTTTAAATAAAATAAAATCAGATTACAAGGCATAGTTTATAAGGCATTACTCATCCTGTGAACACAACTGGAATGTTCACCAAATGTTCAAAATGTATTTTTTTTAATGTTGTATCAATTTCCACTGTTCCTAATAGACTGTAGCTATCCTTTGATACTGTGTTATTGAAAGCTTGCATTTTATCTACTTGAGATAGTGAGGAATGATTTTGGCACATCCTAGACAATAAAATCCACTGGAAAACATTCAAGTCTTTTTGGAAACAATGTGTGAAAAGGAGCAAAAGTGAAACATTCTCTGTATTATCATTTTGGCTCATGGGACTAATCTCAGTGGAGATACACAGCGGATGCCAACACTTGGTTGTGAGAGAGCATTCTCGCAGAAACTGTCCCTTTGTGTTCATTTGCATTACTACTGCTCCCTAAGGTGAAGATTCTTCTTCTCTGACTGACTGGTACTAAAAACTTGTTATGTACTTAGCTCTTTACACAGAATAACATGAAGTAACCACATGGGCACAATTCTGTCCAAACAACTGTGTGTACCCAACAGATACTAGCATATGCTCTCTGTCAGTTCCTAACTTGTTTAAAAAGTAAAGGGTGTCTGAATATAGGGTTCCCAGATCTCAGAGCTTAGATTTTCTCCTCTGGTTCTGAGGATGAAAGGAATCTGAGGGGGAAAAATGCTATCTTGAAAAGTGTACATTTTCTCCCTATTTGTTAAACTTGTTTTTTAAATCAATCAATCAATCAATCAATCAATCAATCTGATGGCATGATCTGTGTTAACCATGTTTGGCTTATAAAGTTTTATGCTTCCAGAAAGCACCATGAGCCCAGTAACAGCACCAAGGCCTCCCCTTTTGTGATATCACAAAAGGACATCTCTGGGTTTCAGATTTTGGAATTTCAAGGCCTGGAATAGTCCTCTTCTGTCAATAAGGTGCATCATAACAGCAAAAGATGCAACACCTAAAACAAGAGTAAGAAAAGAGAAAGATCTGGGGACATATGTGAGTCCCCATTGCTATTTTTTGTGTCTCTCAACCCTTGTGATTTGCTCAATAGTACTTTTTTTCCTTGTCTCTGCTGAAAACAATGATTTTATGTGTGGTAAATAATATTTAAATGCATAATATTAATTCCTCCGCTGAAAATGTTCTTTTCTATGTAAATCACTCATGCAGGATTTTTATGAAAAATAAATTCCCAATTATAGCATTTTGTATACAAGAATTAATATTTCTGTGTTGAAATATTGTTTAACATGCAGAAAATGATATCTCCTGTGCAGAAAATGCTGCTTTCTGTTCCAAAAAACATTGTGTGAATTTTGTGCTGAATAAGTCCCAAATTGTGAAGATTCTCCTCAGTCCAGGATTCTTATTGTCCTCCAAACTCTACTTCTAACCACTTTTCTTTTCCCCTGGACAGGTTCCTAGAAGATCCAAGCAGCAGAAAATTAACCCCTGGACCTACCACAGTTGTTCACTTTGATCAAAAGGAACAATTTCACCCTAGAAATATCCCTTTATCCACCAGTAATTGTCCACAGCAAGTTCTGATTGCGCAGTTACTGTCGTTTACCGATGGTATTTTTTACAGTAATTTAGTATTGAGCAAGCATGTATACAGATTGCTCAGTTAGACTGGGACTGTTCATCCTCATAGGATAAGAGCACAGAAGGAGGGGAGCTTTACTTTTCTCTAGCTTTAAACTTATCCTGTAGTCCCCCTTTTTTAAAAATTGTTAATTTATTTTTATTTTTATTCATTTTATATTTTTTGGAATAAACTCTCCTCCCAACAACTTCAATAGGAGGATCTGGCAGATTTTCTTTTTATTTGCTATGTACTGTTCTTAATTGTATTTTTTTTTTTTTTGGTTTTGTTTTGTTTTGTATTTTTTTATTTTTTATTTTTATTTTATATTACGCGTGTGTGTTAAACTTGTGATCTATTGATGAAATTGGATATGTGATGTTTAATTTTTAAAAGGAAAAAAAAATAAAAGTTAAAAGTTAACTGGCTTTGAAGTAATAAGATTATAATTAATAATAGTAATAGGTTAAATAGAAGCCGAAAATATAGAATTAAGAATGAAACTATAATATTAAAAATGAATATAATGAAAATAAGAATTAAAGATAGGTAACAAAAATGTATAAGCTGTATGATATGGAATAAGCTGAATAAGGTTACGATTTCAAGTGTAAAAGAGAGAAAAAATAATGCAAGTTTATGTTGTTTAAAGGAAAAAAAAATTTTTTTCACTATTATGTATAACACATGGTGTTTAATTTTTTGCTTTTGTTTTTCAGTTATATAATCAATAAAAAATTATTATAAAAAAAAACTATTCTTAATTGTAATGTGAGGCTGTGCTTTTATAGGTAGGGGCCATGAGTTGGAATGAGTGGATTAAATCTACTCTTTTGTTTTCAGGACAATTCTTAAAGAAATCAGGAAGAGTTATGCTTGCTTTTGAATGAAGAAAAACAACAGACAGATCGACATGATGCATAATAAATGTAGCATCTAGTTTAATAGTGAATAACAATATTGCCTCCACTGACTTCTTTTCTGTTTTCCTTGTTTTTCTTGCTCCTTAGATTGTGAGGAAATAAATATACAATATTCATGTAAAGCAGTTTAAGCCAATATTCCTAATGCTTACATGAGTGGTTCTACATAGAAACTCAAATATTCAAACTAGATTAAACAGATCTTTCAAGGATTTGTGTTATGTTAAATCAGTCTTGTGAATGTTTTCATATGTGTCCCCATCATGATCCATCTAAAATATATTTGATGTATGAATGCCTATATCATGCAAACATGAGTCCTATACAACTCTTATACATGTCCTATGCAAGACTATGCAATAGCAAATTTCATAAACCTGGCTACTGTAAGGATAAGTGAGGATGTAACTGGTTTATTTCAGGTACGCATATTCCCCAAAGTAAATCACAAACTAATGTGCAGTTGTGACTCAAAATCTCATTTTTGAATACCCTGTTCAATTTAAACAAAATTTTAAAATGCACATATTAATGGGAAATACGTGTGTTGATTTAAATGACGAAAAACTTGGATGCACTTGAGAAAATCTGCACTAAAACTGTACAAGTTTTGCAGATTTTGAGCAATATGGCAATGGGCTGGAATGAATATAGGTGTACAAATCCAACAGCCTGGTCAGAGGCAGTCCTGACAGAAGCATCCATCTGCAGCTGTTGTCTTCCACCACAGAACAGCCAAAGCCACTTATAGTAGGATGGAGCCAACATTTTCTGCTTGAGACTTTTTAAAAGAGAACATGTAGGTTGGCAAAAAGGAGACAAAAATGCATTCCTTTTAGAGGGGCTTGCCAAATAAAAGGAGGTGGTGGCAGCAGCAACAGGCATTCCAATTTTTGCCTTTAACCAGAGGCTTTTCTGTTGTTAGGCTGCTGAAAGACAGCCCCAACCAGCACATGAAGTAGCATAGGAGTTAAAGAAGCTAAAGAGAAGTTGTTCTTGCTTGCCTTTGCACTGGTAGGCCCTGAGCCCAATGATTTGTTGTCCTTCGTTGTCAGGAAATTTATTGATTTATTGAATTTATTTGGACTTCAAATGACATTTTAACTTAGATGTAAAGAATATTAGGAAAAGGGATTGTTCACACCTTTCTCTGAAAATGTCCTTTGTATCATCAATGCCCTGGCAGGAGGTGAAAATTTTCTCTGGTATTTCTTCAGTATCACTGGGTTCTTGATGAGAGAACTTCCCTGTCTCCCTCCCCTTCTCTCTCTCTATCTTTCTGCCTCTCTCTCAATATATTGTAGCAGTTTGCTGAGGAATTGCCAGCCTCTGTAAGAGCTCTCATTTTCAAAAAAGAGAAGGAGATAAGGCATACTTTTCTTTTCTTTAGGATTTGTGCAGTCTGCATAAAAATGTCTCTGGTTAGAACTTCAGTCTTTCTGCTTTATGAAGGAAGCACATGCATACACACAGGTACATATGAGCAGACATAGAGAACAAGCACAGGAGGATCAAGAGATTGATGATAAAGCTGCAAATGATCCTTCTAATGTTTCTAATTTATAAATATCTACAAAACAGGGCAGTGACTATCCTAGTCTAGCTATGCAAGTGGTACAATATATACTACTATTTCAGGACTAATGCTATTAAATCAAGAAAATTGACTCATCTTGCAGGTTGGGAGAAAAAAAACCTGGGCTGGCATTCTGTTAATGAATTACAATGGGACATGGAAATTCATTGGATGACCTTGGGTATGTCACACACTCTGAGCCCCTATGATGTCTTAGGGTTATCATAGGTTGAAAACAACTTGAAGGCATACAACAACAAGAAGAAGTTGGACTCATGCCATTGTAATTCACCTTTATGGTTCATGTGCAGGTAAGAAATATCTTCCAATCATCCAATGACCAAAACTTTCCCCAAAACAATGCACCCTCCCAACATGGTCATTTCTTTGTTGCTAAAGAGCAAGGGGATAAATGAGAATGAGTTCAGCTTTTTTCCAGTGACTGGACGTACTGCATCATGCATTTGCAGGCTACTGGAAAATTCCCACTTATCTCTCTACTCTCTGGGAACATAAAAATATCTGTGTTGTAGAGGACTGAACTGTTTACACATAGTCATGTCTTCCAATGCAGGATATTCAACCTGGTCTTTTGTCACACATGAGAACCAGACAAGCAGAGATTGGCATTCCTATTTTAGGCTCATCATTAATTTTCTTTACAGCATTTCTGAATCTCTGGAACTACTCTCAATCTCTGTCTTTTGACTTCCACCCTTCTGGAAAAATCACATCAACTCTAACTGGGATCAGTCTCTGCTTTCAACTGGAGAGCACTGGGATCTCACTTTGACCAGATTTTTTTTTTTAAAAAAATGGAGGAACTTTGCTGTAACAAGTTGTGCATATTTTCCCAATGAACCACCCTGAAGGGACACAAAATTGTCTGATTTCAGAAGTATAGCAGGGTTGCATGGAAGATCTGTACTTGGGAGGGAGACCATGAGGAAAGACCAGGAACGTCCAGAAAGGACTAGGAAAAAATCCTGCCCAAAATCCTTGAGAGCTAGAGTCAGTTAGAATTGAAAATACTGGGCTGGATGAAAGAGTGGTCTGACTGATTATAAGGCAGCTTCTTGTGCTTCTATATTCCTGGAAGCTTCCATCCATCCATTGGGTGCTGTTCTGCAACCTGTGTCAATGCTTATAAACTCCACTGCTTTTATGCTGCTACTGTTGCCATCTCCTCCTGTACTTCTTCCATGCACTACAGTTTTCAAGATATGGTATAACAAAGGTTTATCTAAAAAAAAAAATAGTGATCCAAATTAATTTAGAACTCTTTGTGGGAGTGTTTTAAAACTTCATAGATGATATACTTTGTAACTCAATACAGTTGTAGCAATAGATACTGATTGTTAGAGGGCAACTCTGGGCACCAGACATCTAATATACCACCTATTTTTCTCCCCCTTCTGGAATAATTTTCAGAATTTCCTATGCTATCTACAAGCTGTTTACTCATTTTTTTAAAAAAAAAATTATACACATCCAATTTATTTATTTTGAAAGCATCCAGATGGTGATGATGACTTTCAAAAGCAAGAAGAAGGTAGTGGCACTGTAAATTGTAGAAAATATTTATGTCACTTGCTTCAGTGTTAGAGTGCAAGAGATGGACATTCATCATCAGCCTTACAGTTGAAATCAAATCCACACCTGCTGCATAGTAAAATCTAAAGCCAAATGCAATAACTATCTCAAACAAGATTCAATAGCAATTGCAAAAGTGGAGCCAAATGCAGTATATAAAGGAGTGCTAAGAATGGATACCTGGAAGATATAAATTGCAGTCTTTTGTGTCACTTTTAAATGTTTTCTCTATAGACCACTGTGTGGATATGAGTCCAGGAAAGCTGGAAATACAATGATAAAATATAGAAGGAACTCAGTTATGAAATGTCTTCTTTAAAGTTCCTCTTAGGAATGTACATTGTAGAATTGTGAAATGTTTGAATGGGTTTCCTTCAGCTGAAAGTAGTTTTAAAATTCTTATTTTTGTATTTAGAAGATTCTAAATACATAGTAAAAAAACATATAAAGGGGAGAAAATTCTTATCCAGCACAAGCTAACCACTAAAGCTCACACTGCACTGGAAATGGGAGGGTGAACCATTGAGCAGTGATCAGAAAGAGGCATGGAAAGAGATAGACAGACCCTTTGTTGCCTCTGACTCCACACCTTCCCATGTACAGTGTTCTGTCACTTTGCCTCAAATACAAAGATTTCTGGTCTCTGACCATGAAGACCATCAAAAAATAACCCCTCCTCCACAGCACCATTCACCATGCAGAAAGTGGCTAACCTAGGCTCAGCAGCACCTGGGACAAGTGCGGAAGTTGTGCTCCTAGGTGCTGCTGCCACTGCCACTGCCACCCCTCAATGGGTCAGGAAGGACAGGGGCAGCGGTAAGTGAAGAGTACGAGCAGGTATGGCAGAGTGTGGGGTGGTGGTGAGTGGGCACAGAAGGGTACTGGGGATGGCGGGCAGGTGCGGGTGTGTGTGGAGGATGGCAATCGGGTGTGGGGGGTGGCCAGGGAGCATGGGAGATGGTGGCTTTTGTGAGTCTCAGGGAATAACATCCAGGGCATGTGCCTCAGTGCTTGCATCCACTTCTATATGCAGGTCTGGGAATCTGTTTCTAGGGCATCTGGCATTCAGAGCTGTATGCAAATAGCATTTTTTTTTAAATCAATTTATTTGTTGAAAAAATGGAGGGGGAAAAGATTTCATCAAAAATCTCCAGGAGAGAAGAACATAAGAAACTGTCTTATAATAAGTCACACTGTTGGTTCACCTAGTCTGTAGTGTCAACTCTGTTTGGCAATAATGTCTCTTTTTCCTAACCCTACCTGAGAGTCCTTGTATTCTTTGCTAGCCAGTCCTGGTCATGCTTAGCTTCTGAAATAAATAAGATCAGGAAACAGAGTGGGTTCTCTAATTCTCTTAGAGGTTTTTCTGAGTTTTCCCCCTAGAAATGTTCTAAGGAAATACACACAAACACACACACACAAATATACATGTGTGTATCCACAACATTATAGTTCAATTCTAGTCAAGATGGCAGAAAAACACAGAGAAATTTATGATTTGACTTTACATGAAATCCAGAAGTAGCAAAGAAATCCTGAGACACTGACAAATAATTGCCAGTCAGTGTAGATAAGACTGTTTCAAATGGACCCATTGTCTGATCCAGCATTAAACAACTTTTTAAATTTCTTTGTTTTAGACATCCTTACTCAAAACCTTGGCCTTTTAAGAAACAATTGTAATTTAATAATGAATCCATCTTTTACAAGTTTGTTTTAGAGAACACAAATGGTCTAAGATTTCAATTATAAGCAGCAAGCGCTTGTGATGATCAAATCCGGCCGCTTTGCTTTCTCAAAATTTTCTTTGGAATTTTTTTCTATTTTGGCATATTCTGATCAAAAATGGATTGAAACAAAATTCTCACTTATTCCTAGTCCAGAGAAAGTTAAGGGTTTTGTTTTTTGTTTTCCTCCAGTGAAATCAATGGAACATGAAAGTAATTAACTCTGGCAACATTGTGTTCATAGTTTTAAAGGCATGGAAGTTCAGCTTAAACATTTAATACTGTGCTATATTTGGAGGAAGAAAAGATGGCACAAAGCTGGTTGCCTAGAAGCCACCTACATTCACCCCATGTTTCCTGAAAAAGGTCTCAAACTGGCACAACAGGCAACAGAGCTGCTGTGAGAAAAGGAGAGTGGTGAAACTTCATAGGATGCTTTGCAATAAAACATAATTTTATCATTTAAGCTTTACAATCCTTCCCAGGGAGAACATTGTTAAGGCTTTTCAGTTGTTGCCATCTTACAGCAATTTTGTTATACATTTGTGAACGATGGATGAATTGCAACATGTAATCCATTTGTGATTAATTATGAAAGAATTCCAAGTCATTTCAAAGCAGTATAGTGCTAGTAAATGGGGATACAAAGCGTGCACGTCCTCTTAAATATGGCTATACGTGTAATTTACCAGCTGTGAAGGAGTCACTATGTGACAAAGCATCCTAGACTGCAAAGGCATTTGGTCCTCTATTCTGGCTCTTTCAATGGCATGGCAGAAAGCAAAATGGAGATAGAATGAACGCATTACATGCTCACATGCTCAATATCCTTTCAGCAGTCCAAAATTCATATTTCTTAATATTATTTCTATGGAAAGTAAGAGAGGACTTCCTCCCTCCCTCCCTCCCTCCCTCCCTTTCTTCTTCTTCTTTTTTTTAATAGCATGAAATCAACTTGGGGAAGATAACAAGAGACAAGAACTTTTGGGTTTTAGAGCAGACTTCTCCTGACTTTTGCCTTTTTTTAAAAAAATACACTGAGAAACTCTAATGTTCATTTTGGCTTGATGAAAAAATAAACTCAAATACTTTAACTGAGGCCATTTCCACACCATACTGTTGTAGTGCTATTATTTCACTTTCAACATCCTGCAGAATTCTGGGGTTTGCGGTTTACTGAGGCCAAAGAGCTCTCTGGCTCAGAATTCTAAATGCCCCTCCCTCAGCGGCAAACCCTGGGATTCCATAGATGGTTAAAAGTGCAATAATAGCACTATAACAGTGTAGTGAAGAAATTGCCATAGAATTGATAATGAAATGATATTGCCAAAACTCCCCTTATGTTTGAAGTAATGTTAGTACAAAGAACACTGCAAAATATTTTAACTAATTCAGAATGGGATGTGTATGTTTCAGATAGGCCTGAAACATTTTGCAGAGCTTCTGAAAAATTATCAAACAGTTTCAAAAAAGGCATTCAACAAAGCTAGTAAAAACAAAGCTTGTGTTCAGTCTGAGCAGCATACTCTATTGGGTATATGCTAGAGTTTTTCAAGAATTGCTCATGAGTCAAGAAGCCATTCCAATTATCTAAGCAATAGCTTTTAAAAAGAAAAAAGAAAAAAGATTTAAAGTTCAGGTAGTTTTCCAAATCATTCACATCTCCAAAGAGAATACATAAATCTATATATCAGTATGCACATGTAATTTGCAATATGCAGATTTCTTCATGTTCAGGTTGAAAAGAATTTGTGATTGAGAAATCTTAATGTTGGGGAAATTAAAACTGAAACTTTCATCCACCCATACTACTGCTGTTTGGATCCACTTTCAATGAGGTTTCATTGAATCCACTTTCAAGGGGCCTTTGGTCTATGGGAAATACTGAAAGTGACAGATTCCTAAAATCAGTAAGTATTCAGATATGTTAATGCTAAGTTAGAGTGAGGATGGAAAGAATATTAATAAAATAAATAAGATGGACCAAAAAAAGATGTTTCTTGAAATTCAGGAAACCCAGATAAGAATAAGATCAGAATTTTTGCAGTTTGGGTTTTATTCTGTGCAAAATTTGCACACACAATTTTGCATGGAAACCAGCATTTTCTGTGCAGAAAAATATATTTTCTGTGTGAATAATAATAATAAACTTTTTTCTGCAAAAATACTGTGCACAAATTTTGTACAGAATAAGTCCTAAAGGTGAACAACCTTTAAAAACTGCAGACTAAAGCTTTTTTTGTAGCAAGAAGATAATAGCTCAGATTGCCAGTTGCTTCCTTTGAAAACAAAATTAAGAAAGAACTGCATTCCTAAATTAGAGTTAATGACTGGTTGCCTGTCTTTAACAGCAGCATAGGAGGCTGGTACATAATGTTCTTCTTCATGCTGGGAATATCTGTATCTATTGAGTTTGGTCAATGGAAATATGAGAGTTTTTTTTTTCAATCTATTTTTTGAAGTATTGACCAAGATTTGTACATCCTTTATTTCAGATTAAAGTCCTTTTTTTAAAAATATTGGAGAACAGTGAAAGTGATAAGCTTTCCTAATCATATTTCAATGTGACCCTTTTAGATATGCTGCCATTGTCCACCATCTAGTCCTGGTGGTGGCAGCTTTCCTACTAGAAGACCCGATAATTCAACCACTATTTCATTGTTTCTAGCAGCCTGCAGAACATAACATAAGGAAGATAACATAGGTCTTCTCATAATCCTAACTGTGCTGGCTCACTGACTTTGCAATCAGAAGCAGGAAACAGATCTTTGTTGGTGATCCAGCCTGCTTCCTCAACTTTTCTTATACCTGTGTTGTCTTGTCAACATTTCTTCAGTGTTGCCTCCAACATCTGCTTTCTAGGAAAGCTAGTTTCCCTCCAATTAATTCCTTCTTTTGCTTTGCCATCTGAGACTAAGATGCTTTGTCAGATGGAGCACTTGGAAGGTCCTTTATTTTCACTCTCTGAATGACAGCTAATGTTTTCATTACTTACGTATTCACTCTACTGATGAGGTATTATGCAATCATAACAAATTAAAGCATTGGCATATAGCACATTCACATTTGTTTGCTTTCTAACTTGCAACATGAAACAGCTTGTACTAAAAAAAAAGCATGCATCACAAACTGTACAGCACAAACAGCACTAAAATGAATACAATGGTAGGCAAAAGATGGTTGCTTTCACCTGGCATTTGCAAGTACTGGCTGAGTCCCTCTTGAGGCTTCAGCCATGCATGCAATACTGTCTCAGAGTACATATTTCTTTCTGCCATTACCATATCTGGAGAAGGCACAGGAGATACAAAGTCACATTCTCTAAGATATCCATGTGATCACTGCCTGTCAGTGCTTCATTTCTCCTGGCACTTCTTCATGCAGATAAGAAGGCAATTAAATGTTTTCAGTCATACATGTAAATGCGGGCTGAGATCAGGACTTCTTTGTTACTTACAAGAACAGTTGAGGCCCTTTCCTCTTCCTACCACTCAGAAAAAAAAGAGAAATAGAATAAAGCTGTGTTCTTAGCCAAGTACCAGATAGGCCTAGTTAGCATTTCAGCCCATGTTCTCATGATGTCAAGGTATATGACCCTACTTCTTGATATCATATGGACTTCAGGGAATCTGGTCTGACTCATAACTTTCCTTCTGTGCCATAAATAGTGATCATTATAAATATTCTTCAATCCTGTGTATTAAATAAAATGCTCAAAAAGAAGAGTGTGTGAATGTGTGAATGAATATCAGTTGTTGTGACAATGCTGATAAGACACATTGTAGCTATGTTTAAAAGATCCCATTTAGTGCATATCTGAGAACATGAACAAAGAAGGTTATACATTCCCTTTTTGTCTCATCACATCGAACATGGAAAAGGTGTTTGAGAGGAACTTCTTGGTGGCTGCTCCCAAAGTATAGAATTCTATCTCATGGGAAATTATTTTGGCTTCTTCTCTGCTCTCTTTCTGCCAGGAGGAAAACCTATTTTTTTTGTACTTAAGCAGACTTTTGATTGTTGATGTCTTCTTTTTTTCGTAACAGTCTTATAAAAGTCTTTATGGGTCTAAATATCCTAAAGATGCCAGATCCTGCCTGATTTTGGAGGCTAAGCAGAGACAGCCCTGATAAGTACTTGGATGGTTAGTATCAGTGAATACCAAGTGTTGCAACATATATTTCAGAGGAAGAAACAACCCCTGACAATAGTCTAAGGCCCTTTTCGCACTGAGGCTTCTAGCGCAAGCAGGGGAGGCCGGCAAGCGCAAGAAGGCTCGTCCGGAGGCTGCCGCTTCCCCCTCCTTCCTTCCACAGGCGAAGGAATGAGCGGGGAAGTGGCACCGAAGGAGGCTTGCCGCGCAAGCCGGCCTCCCCCCCCATGCGAAGCGGGAGACCTTGCACCGGATTCTCCTCCCTGCGCGTGCGCGAGCGGGCGGCGTCGCGCCGGATTCCCCCCGCGCGCGCGAAGCGGGCGGCGTCGTGTCCCCCCTGCACGCACACGCGCGAAGCGGGCGTCGCGTCCGTCGCGCAAGCTCCCCACCCCGCTCCTTCCTTCCGCAGGGTCGGAGGGAAGGAAGCGCGACCCGGCTGGCTCCCGGAGGCTCCGCACGAAAGGTAAGTGCGGGTGGGCGCCGGGAGCGTTGCGCGAGCGCGGGGTGATTTTCGCTTGGACATGAAAATCAAAAAACCCACGCTCACACCGCTTCAGCCCCGTGAGCTGGGCGGAAGTGGGAGTGCGTCGTGCAGAGCGACGCTCCCACTCCCGCGAGGCTCACGGGGCTGTCGCGCGAGCAAAGGCCCGTGCGAAAAGGGCCTAAGTCTAATAGTCTAATAGTCATTGCCTAAGAAACTCCTACGAAATTTATGGGGTCACTATAATTCAACAGCTGACTTAAAGGCACATACCTGCATACACACACACTATATTCTTTCTTTGTTTTTAGACTGTTGAAAAAAAATTCTTTAATTGGATTGCTTATTTGTTTTTTAACTATTTTTATTATAAGTTGGTTTTAGTTGTGCTTTGTTTTAACTTATGCTGTAAACCACCTTGTGTGTTATATTGAGAGAAAGGTGATTTACAAAAGAAAGGAAGGAAGAAAGAAAGAAAGAAAGAAAGAAAGAAAGAAAGAAAGAAAAAAGAGCTTGAAATTCCATGCCCCAATACACTTTCCACTTTAATATGACTGAATACATTTCTTTTTAAACAAGCATCTGATTCTTTTCTTGCTTCATTTATACATTTTCATTCTTTGTGTCTCTGTCTTTTCTGCTGCTATTTATAGCTTAATAGAAATGTGTCTTACTGAAGGAATATTGCCACTTTTATGCTTTTCTAATTTTGAACATTGCTTTGAGTTACTTTTATTTGGAGGGAAAGGTGGGACATAATTCCTGTATAGATTAAATCTTATAAAAAGGCCTCTAATTAGATTGATTTTATCTTTGATTTGAAAAAGGGAGATAGAGAGAAAAAATGTGGTAAAGTTCACCAAAAAATAGTTGTAGATTCTTTTTTAAAAAAATCACCCATGATTCATTAATCAAACTCTGTGTCAAGTCTGATTCATGGTCATGCATTATTGTTCTTCCTGTACTTAAATCAAAATCAGACCAGGACATTCAGGTTAATTCCCTCATCCACAAAAGTATGTGTAAGGGATACAGAAGGTAGTGTGACCTCCTCTATCACCAACATGACTGCTGGCCATATGTGCAATTGCTGCACATTCACATTGTGCAATATGTGCAATTGCTTCACATTCACACTGAAAACATGATTGGTGGGAAGACATGCTGGCCATGTCTTCCCATCAGTCACATTTTCAGTGTGAATGTGAAGCAATTGCACATATGTAAGACATGCATGTAAAACACTCTAGGCCAGTGGTTCTTAACTTGGGGTCTATGGACCTCAGAGGTCTGCAGAGCTCTTAAAGGGGATCTGTGAAGCCCAGCTTCTGGAGACCAAAAGCAGTGGTAGCAACAGGGATAAAGCAGTAGGGATATATAGATGCTAAGGGAGCAGTTTCAACAAGGAAGCAGTTTCAGCACCTGCACCCTCCTCCAGCTATACATCCCTGACAAAAGGGAAATGGCAGCAGGCACATGTGCATGTCCACACCATAACTCTGGAGATCAGGGTCTGAATCCCCACTCAGCCATGGAAACCAACTTGGTAAACTCAGGCAAGTAACTTTATCTCAGCTTCAGAGAAAGGCAAGGCCTTTCTCGCCATGATTGGTTTAATTTAGGGTCACTAGAAGTCAGTTTTCAAAGAGGGGAGGGGACACAAAATGGCTAGAAAGAACCTCTTCTTGTCAGCTGCACATTGTTGTTGTGTGCCTTTAAGTTACTTCTAACATATGGCAATCCTCAGGTGAACCTATCACAGGGTTTTTGATCTGTTCAGGTGTTTTTAGGGTGAGAGAATTTGACTTGCCCACAAGGTGAGCCAGTGTTTGAGCGCAGATTTCAACCCTAGTCAACAGAAACCTTTAATAAATAAATATTTGAATATTTAAATATTAGTTAAGTGTTGGGGTCCCTGGCAACAAATTATATTTACAGGGGGTCCCCACTAAAAAAAAAAAGGTTAAGAATCACTGCTCTAGACAAAAAGAGGCTCTGATCCCCCTGATCCCTTGAAGGATTTTATATACTTTCTGGACATGCAACTGGGTGGATGTGTGACTGTAAGGAATATAGGGACCAGGCTAGCTGTTGGGTCCACAGATTCCTCATAGCATGTTTTCAAATAACCCACTAAGTTGAAGACATATTCACAATTAGGGATGGGCCAACCGAATCCACGAATTCTCAAATCCTTGAATCCTGGGCAAGGATTCAAGATTTGCAAATCTGAATCTCTGTGCCAAAACAGGCGAACTGAATCTTTCGAATCCACCAACCAAATAGTTTGTTGGAGATCAGGATACCTGAAAACCTGAGAGACCAGACACACAAGGGGAGATGGCAAGTAAGTGAGTTTTTCCCTTGGAGTAATAATGATCTTTGCTAACAATTTCAGAAATTACATCTGGGGTTGTATTCTAAGATATTTAAATTGAACATTTAATATTTAAGTTCAGTACTTGACTGGAAAGTACGGGCTTGAGATTTCAAGGATTGCTGAAACATTCTTTTGCATAGCTCCCTTGCAAACCTCTTTCAGACACAATTCTAGGGTTTGTAGTTTTAGAAGGTGTCACAGCCTTCTCTGCCAAAGTGTGCTGGAGCATGATCAAACTACAAACCCCAGGATGCCAATGAGGAGCTATGCAAAGAAAATCTAGGCCCTTTTTGCATGGCATTTTCAATGCGAAAGGGCCCCTTGAGCATCGCACACATGTGAGGAGCGGTCCACATGACAAACTCACATTTGTACAACACTCCAGGGCCTGGCAGCGACCGCTCACACATCTTTTCATTTTTGAATTGAAGCCCAAAATGCTGCATGGTCAGACATCATTCCGGGGCCCCGCACACATTTATTCAATTGTTTTCGGCGCTGGGGTATGGTGCTCACATAAGCAGCCTCTAGGGAGAAGCTCTCGTTTTCCTGCTTCTTCAGTTCTGCACGATCTTCCTGCTTGTGTAAGAGCCCCACCTCTTCCTTTCACAGTGCAGCCTGGGACCTTCCCAGGCTGCACTGGACAGGAAGCGCAACCGGCCTGGCTCAGGTCCCAAGCTGCACTGTGAAAGGAAGAGGCGGGTCTCTCACACGAGCAGGAAGCTTGTGCAGAGCTGAAGAAGCAGGGAAATGAGAGCCTCTCCCCAGAGGCTGCTCATGCGAGCACCGCACCCCAGTGCCAAAAATAATTGAGTTGCGGAAAGGGCCTTAATTTTGACCTGGATTATCTCTGTACTTTAGTATGTGGCCCTGTTTACACAAGCAGGAAAATGTGGAATTAATCCACATTTTCCTGCCTGTGTAGAAGAGGCCTTCATGTCATTTTCAATCTGGCAAGATCCTGAGGCAAAAGTATGACAATTGTCCTGGCCAGATTTCTTTAGAGGGAGGTTTGCCTTTGCCTAGGCTTTTGCTAAGGCTGAAAGAGTGCGTCTTCCCCAAAATTATCCTTCTTTTCTTTGCTTTTTAAATCTTTTTTTTAAAAAAGGATTCAAAAGATTTGAGATTCGTGAGATTCATGGATTTCCAGAACCTTCCACGGATTCAGATCAGAATTTGGATCCAGAAAATTCTGGATTTGACCCATCCCTATTTATAACCACTAAAGAAAGCATCATGAGTGCTCTTGCATTTATAATGAGTTCAGTTGTTCAGCAGAACTATAAATTTGTTCTGATTTCAATTTGTACAGCTACAACAACAACAACCTAAGATTTCTCATTTTTATATTTTATAAAATTATAAGATTTATGTTTATTACTGAGAGCTTTGTTCTTCCAAAGAGTGAAGAAAAGACAGGTGGGTAAGTCTTATCTTTGGCCTTTTCCACACCGGGTGAAGGAATTGCCCCGTGCCGCTACTCACCGGACCTTTCAGCTCCCCGGTTTGGTCCACGGCGCTCCGGAGCAGTGTGTGCTCATCAATATGCACTGCTCTGGCGTCCCAAATGGCAGCTTCCAGTTGGTTGAGGGTCTCGACCAACCACTGAAGCTCACCAGCCCAAAGCCCGCCCCCGGGCAGATCGGAGGCTCACATTGGTGTGAGCCTGGAAATCTGCATAAGTGGGCAGGCTCGCAGTGGCATGCTGCGTGCTTTTGAAAGACCGAAAGAAACAGGTCTTTCAAAAGTATGCTCGAGGACCACTTAGAGTCGTTCTGGACCAGACTGAGGTACGGATCTACCTTAAATAGGTCTGACCCAGTCTGGTCCGAGGTGCAGACTTCCTCCTTGGAGGAAGTGCACCGTTTCCAAAACCCCATGTGGAAAAGGCCTTTATTACACATTGTACATTGTCAAGGTTTAATTTGGCCATATCTCCTCCTCCTCCTCCTCCTCCTCCTCCTCCTCCTCCTCCTCCTCCTCCTCCTCCTCCTCCTCCTCCTCCTCCTCCTCCTTCTTCTTCTTCTTCTTTCTTCAGTATATTTTTCCCAAGATTGGGGCTCAAAGCAGTCACAATTATATATATATATGTTATTAAGAACAAACTAGTTAAAACTATACAGCACTCTCTGGCACATTCTTTAAAAACTTTTTGTTTTAGAGCCTGTTGGAGTAAAAAAGGTTTAGCTTGCTGAGAGAAGGAAAACAAGCAAGAGATCCATTCTTGTCTTCCTGTGAAGGGAGTTCCAGAGCCTAGGGGCAACCACTGAGATAGCCCTCTCTCATGTTTCCACCAACTATGCTTGATAGTACAAATCTATAGTAAATAATGAGATTCTGTCATTTTCTGGTAGATGGGTTTTAGGAAGCTTTATTACTCATCATTCATTAAAAAAGTAATCATTTATTGGCTCTAATCCTGTTGTTAGTCCAGATTACAGTAGACCCATTGAATCTGGGGAATTTACCTGCATGTTCACTTGGCATACAACAATTCATTGAATGGGTATACTCTTGTTCAGAGTAATCATGAGGATTTCAGCCACTATATTTGTCAGCTGAAGAAATAGTGAAGAAAACACAGTACAGTCACCTTAGCTCCAGGGAACAAAGAAGTGTAGCTTATTCTAAAAACTAAAGTATATCGAAGAATGAAGCCTTTGATATTCTGGTCAAGTTTCCTGTGGTGTTTGATGGATTATCATAAACAATAGAGGTCAGAGTAAAGTGCCCCTCTGTCTAAAGTTTTGCAATGATGTCAAGATGTTGACTTCAGATGAAACATCATTACACTTTGCAGCATAAGTGAGTAGCATGGTGAGTGAGCCACAGCAGCGTCATTAACGCTATCATAAACATTTGGCTCCATATTCTTCTTAATTAAGCCCAAGAGTCTACTGTAAGTAGATAAAGAAAAGTTTGTCATATGGTTTCTATTATATAAAATAGAAGCTGGTAAAATACGATGATGCTAATAATTTGAGAATAATGAATGTCTAGAAGAAAAAAGCCCTAGGGAAAACTGGAGGGGGAAGGAATCACTTCCTCTCCATTTTTCTGATCCATATTGATGAAGTAAAATAAAATGATACCATGAGCACACAAAGAAACAAACCAGACTATGGGTAGGAAGAAATGTCTATTGTTTCTAGATTCACGTAAAAAATAATCATTTTGTACTTCCCTATATGTACAATAGAGGGCCAGTGTGGTGTGGTTTTTTCAGTACTAGACTATAACCCTGGAGACCAGGGTTATAATCCAGACATAGAAACCTACTGGGTGGGTTTGGGCATGTCACACACTCTCAGCTGAAGAAAACCCCATGTTAGGTACACTTTAGGGTTGTCATGAATCAAAAACAACTTGAAGGCACATAGCAACAAAGATGTATAATAGACATACATCATGTTGCCTCAAAAATTAGGTCATTTGCCAAACTTTTAGTGTGTTTCATATGCATAAAGTCATTTGACAGTGTGAATAGTTGAAAATATGTACGGCTGAAAGGTATTTATGCTTTGATGAAGTATGCACAGAAACATACATGATGAAAGGTACAGATATAAATGAATATGTAAGTGTGTGCATTTGAATTGCTGCATAGAAAGAGAGAGAAAAAATCTTACAAAGGTTAGGACATTAATTAGGGTGGTATTTGAAGAAGTAGAACAAAACTAAAACTCAGAGGCTTCAATATGTCTAATCTCAAGTGAATTCAACAGATGAGTTAAATAGAGAATGGTGTTATACCCCCACAAAAAAAATCCTATTGTGCTTTTTAACAAAAAGAATACATTATGTGAAGTGCATTCTGCTCCAAATTACCCCTAAATGCTTTATCAGACTAAAAGCTTTCTTAGAGTCCCAAACCCATTCCCAGTTGAGAAAAAAATCTTGGAAAGCCCCCGTTTCCCCTCCCATGCACAGACCAATTTAGTTTGGAGATCCCCATGATGTTGTCTTCATCCCAAAGTATTTCCTGGAAACTCCTAGCGTTATCAAGGATTTTTCATTCCTACTTCCCAGACCAGTTTAAATTAACTCAGTATTTTCCAAAATGAAATGTATTGCTACTTGGCTGTCTGTTTAATCCCAAAAAATAGCTAAAATGAAAGAGCTCATTTTAGAGAGCTCAAGTTTATAACCCACAGCTACCTTCTGTGAAAAATTTGCTAGGTACTTCAAGGAAAAAGTTACTCACATTCTCTCTGAATTTCACACCACGCTTGTTACAGTGCCTACAGAGGTGTCCAGTACATCAATTGGTCTATTTTTATGAGATCAATTTATTGAGGACTAATGTTGTGGACAAGATGCTTGAAGCAGTTCGGCCTACCACACGTAAGCTTACCTTTGCTGTTCTTGGCTGATAAAATCTAGCAGAAGTGGCTTGATCAAGCAGTTCCAGGGAATGGAAATGCTCTGAGGGGGACCCAGAGACATATGGAACTATTGCCCTATTGCAAATATCTCCTTTTTGGGAAATATACTTGGGCATATGATGGCTGGGCAAATTTCAGCTTTCTTGGAGGAAACAGATTCTCTGGACCTATTTCAGTCCAGTTTCAGACAAGGATATGGCACTGAAATGGCCTTAATTGCTCTGATTTAAAACCTACTCCACAGAAAAGATGAGGGAGCACTACCCAGTTGATCTTCTTGGATTTCCTAATGGCTTTTGACACCAGTGATTGTGATATCTTACTAAACCAGCTCTGTAGGATGGGAGTAGGAGGCACTGTTCCACAGTGGTTCAGCTCCTACATGGAGGGCCAGTTCCAAAGAATGACACTAAGGGATCCCTGTTCAGTCCCATGGCCACAGGGATTCATCTACCCCATGTTGTTCAATATATACATAAAGTCAAAGGGGAGGTCATAAAGTGGTTTGGAGTTGGGTCCCATCAGTATAATGTATAAGCTTTATTTATATTTATAAGTATTTATTTATAAGCTTTATTTATACTTGTTGTCAGAGTCAGGACATGGAAGAAGGTCTTTTCAGCTATGGCACCCCAAATGTAGAATGCTCTCCCCCTAGAAGCTGAAGGCACATGCCCCAGACGCCAAAACCAGGGGGGTGCAAAAAAGCCATGCATGTGGGTTGAGAGTGGGTAGGGGTAAGAAAGTAGAGGCACAACTTCCACGTTTGCCCTAGGTGCTGTTTCTGCTAGATACACCACTGTGAGTAGCATCAATGCTCTTATCATTTTGGTGCCAAGTTAAAATTTGGCTGTTCACCAAGTGTTTGCATCTCATTAATCCAACATAAAGACTGTTACAGAGTTTTTTGTTTTTGTTTTTTACATTTTAATCTGTTTTTCACTCTTGCTTAATATGTTTTTAACTTTAACTATCTTACTGTTTTTAGACTGTTTAATTAGTTGCTCCCAGTAAATGCAACTGTTGTTTCCAGGATACAAATTCAACAGATATCAAGCAAGGGAAAGAATGTTTGCACCAAAACAAAATGATTTGGATGTTTAACTCATGTAATATTTCTAAAGTAAGTACTATAGTACCTTGACTGCTACACCTGTATAATATAAGGAAGGCACAGTGAAAATTGCTGAGAACAGTGGCAGAGCTTGGAGTGTGGGGAAGCGGTGGAAGGGGATGTGGCTGCAGCATGAGGGGTGTGGTCATTGTGTGTGGGACATGGCTGCAGTGCATGCGGGTGTGGCCAGGGAGTGTGGGGACATGGCCAGGGTGCACGTAGACATGGCCAGGGTGTGCAGAGGTGTGGCTACAGGCTGGGGCACCCCCCAAAACATTGCCAAAGAGACTGAACTGCCACCCCTGCCCTCTGTCCCTATACGACTGGTTGAAAATCTGTTTCTGAAATGTTGCATGAAATGTTGCACGTTACACATGATTGAGGGAGGGGGAGAAGGAAGAACACAAAGGAAGGGGAAGGAGAGACACCCAGGATATTAAAGGAAGAGTTTAGGTACAAACCTGGGGACTATGTAAGTAAAAATTTACTATTTAAGTTTACTTACTTACTATGCAAGAAAAATCAAAACAAAACAAACTGGAAATGTCATATTTTGAAAGATGTTAAACAAAGATGCTTTATTGTGAGTAGAACCAGTTCCTGTGGATTTTTGTGCAAATGAATTTTCTTGAACAAAACCCGCCAGACATACTCTGAGGTCCTTGAGTATTGCAACTCAAGGATGCAAATCTTAGTAAGCATTCTTTGCAGTACTGTTGTTTGCTAACTGTTGACAGGTTGACTTCAACTTGTGGCTACTGCATGAATGAGACACCTCCAAGTCACCCTGTCATTAAATCCATTCATGTGTGGTGTGGTCTTCATCTTTTTCTACTGCCTTCCACATTATCAAGCATCATATAGGACCCCTGGTGTAGCAGTGGTTAAAAGCCGGTACTACAGCCACAAGGTTGTGATTTCGATCCTGCTGGGTTCCAGATTGACTCAGCCTTCAATCCTTCTGCAGGTCGGTAAAAAGAGTACCTAGCTAGTTGGGGGCAATTAGCCAACACATTGTAAACGACTTAGAGAGCACTTAGCTGATAAGCAGTATAGAAATACATGCGCTATTTCTATAGAAGACCCCATGAAAAAGGACCCTCAGTGGGCCCCTTATCTCTCCAAAATTCAAGGGCAAATAGACTTACAACTCCCTCATATACACAACTACCACCAACATCCAAAAGTAGTAAGTTTTGAGGAGTCACTAGTCCTTCAACAATTAAACTGTTGAATAAGGCAAGGGAAGGGAATGGGGAATGAGAGAGTTTAAAAACAAACAAACAAACCAGACTGTGCCACACTATACAATTTCTGCTCTGTGATTACATAGTTCCATCCAATTTAATCCTTGGATTTTCAGTTTAGTGAGGAAATTTTATATTCCTCAATCAGAGAGCTCTAGTATTTCACCAAGGTGCAACCTCTGGGATCCCATAGAGGGTATAAGGTGCAACCATGGCAGCTAAAGTGGAACCATTATGTTATATTTGTGTAGTATGAAAAGGTCCCAAATGTTAAAATCCTTATGTAAGATCTCTATGTCAGAACCTAAAGACTTTAAGCGCAAGTCTATTCTTTATTTTAACATCTCTGACCTTTCCTCGTGACCTACCTCACATGTTTTTGGTAACATCTGACAAAGCAGCAAGGCTGGCATCAGTTGGTAGTTTCCATGTCACTGGTTAGTGAGTTCACTCTGAATCTGAGTCAGGGTAATGGTCACCATGGTTGTCTCTACACATTCTGTAAGGCTGGTGAATTTACACTGTAGCATGTGTTAATGACTGGTTTCTTTTCTTGTTTGGTAAATGGCAGTTAAACTGATCAAAGAGGTAGGCTGCCAACATCCACCATTTTGTTCTTCCCACAGTAACCCCAGGCATGATGTCATCTTGGGAAATTGTGGAGAAAACAAAATGTGTATCACTCAGAAACTTGGTCAATATGAAATGATGAGGTGTGAGATCAAATGCTCAAAATCTATAAGATTCAGATGGAAATGTACTTTCCTGGCCACAATTATGCCATCTGGAGCAAATGCATTTTCAGAGTGGTCAAGCAAAGCTGTAACAATTGGTTTTCTCTCAAAAAGCATGAGTAGGGAATGTGGAATTGTCACTGCATTCACCTCTGTCAGCAAAAGGAATATGGGAAGAGAAAGAATTCCTGTGAATGCCTGGTTACTCTAGTATCTACAGCAGAGGTGGGAATTATGCAGCCATCCATATCTTGGACTTCTGGTGGTGATACTCCAACAACAAGTGGATGATCATATTATTTAAAGCATTGTTGTAGGTTTTGTATCTAGAATAACATCCTGGGATATCTTAGGTTTGATGTTTTGGTGATCCCCAAAACACCAGGTAGATTGTAGTATCATTGGGAAAAGAAATTAAAGCCAGGGTTCTGCTAACCTGCTGTGTAATGCATAGTGTTTATAATAATATTATTGTGTAATGGAATGTCAGAAAGTTTGGACCACGGATAAAGAATCTATAATCTCTGTGCATCACATAGTATAATCTATTCCAAATCTCACAATCCTGTTTAATCTTACAGCAGAACAGAATTGCTTTATTCCTTGATCTGCACAATTTGAGAGGTAATAGAAGCAATTAGTCCTGCTCACTCCTAGTTTAGGAGACCTGAAATTAACTGATAGTACTAGTGACCATGTCAAGAAATCTCACCAATATATTTAAACTGTTGTGTGACTTACTTCTGAAAGAGAAGTATAGAAAGTTAGCTCTGAATTATCTGTAAAGCAAAACGTTGTAGTCCACCTAGAAATGGAATTTTGAAAGTCTATTTGATTTTCCATATTGACATATTTGTGCCTAGGCTAAGCCTAGAGACTGAAGGGATAACATGACAGGATGTATATCTGCAGCCTCAACCCATCCGCAACTAATACACTTCTACAAACTTTTGTTCACTGCAAGTACTTGGCACAAACAAGGTCTGATGGAAGGTATACATGACTTGGATCATATTAACATCTATGAAATCAATACAGCCTGCTGGAATGCTGAGAAACAGATTATTTATCCACTTAACTAAAATCCGTAACTGCAATGCAAGAAGGTTCATTAATGCACATTTTGATTTGGAAACTATCCGATATCGATTTCACTGTGTTTAGGTTGAGAATGAAATACATTTTCATCAACAACATGTTAAATTGGATGGCAGTACGGGAAATGGCTAGCCATTTCACAACTGCCTTGTTTTGTAAGTGATATGATACATTTCAAGTAAATTAGAACTGTGAGCAAAATCTGAAATCAGTCAGCAAACCAAGGCATTTTGAAAACATTTTTAATGAACTCCCTGCAGCAGTTCTGGAAACAATAAATCTCTCAGAGCAATATAACAGAAGCAAAATATGTAGCTTTACTAACAAATTTCAGAATGATATATATACATTTATATATTTCAATGCTGTATACATAAAAATATTATATCCAAGTCTTCATGACATGTGATCTCCAGTCAGATGATAATAATTATTTTTTAAAGGAATTTTAAAAAGAGAAACATAAATGCTATGAAAGACCATTACCCATGATCAAAGCTTTAAAAATTTGTTGTTTTGGACTACTGTTCCCAGAAATCCACCAGTCAGCATGGCTCATTCTCCTTTTTAAATGGTGGAGGTCTGTGATTTTTTCAGACATTTGGACTAGTTCATTTGCATTGTTTTATTCATTGATGTGGAAGAAAAATGCCCATATATATGCCAGCTTAAATAATGGATGATGACAATGCAGTGCATGTTAACCCAGATGTATCAGAACTACCTCAGAACAAATTAGAGACCAAAATATTAGAAATTAAACTTTCAGTTCTGAATTATGCTTTTAAATGACTTATTTCTGTCACATTGTAAAAAATATAAGCTGACTTCCATTTTACAGATATCCAAAGGGCAAAGCAGATGAATGTTATGTTGCCCTTATTTCTACAAGACGGGAATGAAATGGTTGGACTAATCCTTCTCATACCAGTCTCATACCAGGTTCCAGATTCATATTTACAAGAGAAACCTTTTGTATAACCCTGAGAGATAGGGATAAAGCAGCTGAGGAAATTGTTCCAAAGGAAATAGTAACTGAAAATAGTTAAGCTGTCCCTTTTTGACATCACTTCCCCAATCTAAATCATACCCTTCTGAAGTGATTTTGCAAGAGGACAGTTGACATAATCCTTCCGCCTCTCACAACAGGAAGAATATGAGATGGGCATTATGGGACCATACCTGCATGTGTATTACAGTTATGCTAACAAATTGACATTGGTAGCAGAAATATTTTCTTTTAGCTGTGTGTTTACCTGACCTGGGAAAAATTCCTAAGCTTCAGGTGAATTCATAGACACCAAGGAAGCAAACTTATCTCAAAAAATGCCAGCATTTCCATCTGGGAGATACAGTTCAAATGGGTTCCCCATGGAAAAATTTTCTGGCTTTGAACCACAAAATTGTTTGCATGATACAACATGATAACCCCGAGCAAATCCCCAAGTGGTGCTAGTTAACACCTTTAGGGGGATTCCAACATGAGACAAGGAACCACCTCACCTCTCTCCTCATACTGGCTAGCAATGAGAGGCATATGAGTAAGATGCCTTCCCCTTGTAGTGCCTCACAAATTCCATTAGAAAAGCATGTACCTAACTGGGTGCTCACACTCCACCAGTTGTGATACCAGATAAGAACAAAATCCTGTACAACATTGAGTAGGAAAAGAAGGAAGGAAGGAAGGAAGGAAGGAAGGAAGGAAGGAAGGAAGGAAGGAAGGAAGGAAGGAAGGAAGGAAGGAAAATAATATTTCTATTTCTATTTTTTGAATATAAAGTGACTGTTTCCTGTACAAGAAAACACAGACACACACTGTAACAAAGGATTTATTCTGCACAAAAATTTGCATGTGGTGATTTGCATAGAAAATATTTTCTTTGCTGTTTTATTTGCAAAATGAACTTATGTAAAATTGGCAAAAAAAATAAGTCTCAGATTATGAATAGGCTTTGAAAACTGAGTTCTTGCAGCATGAAGAAAATTATTAAAATTGCTTGTTGCTATCCATGAGAAGAAACTCTGGCCATTTCCTCACTAGACTGTTATAGTGTTATTATTCCACTTTCAACATTTCAGGCCCTTCCCTAAACTGCAAAGCCCAGGATTCCATAGGATGTTGAAAGTGGAATAATAGTACTATAACTACCTAGTGTGGAAATGGCCTTAGTAAAGAACTGCATCTCTTCAGTGACAGAATCATTAAGATCCAAATAGTGCCTCTCTCTAGCCAATGGAAGGGAAGGGCAAAACCATTCCTGGGAAAATGCTGAAGGAATGCAATTCTTGTATATCATCATCATCATCTTCATCATTTTCATCATCACCATCTTTATTTATAGCCACTTTTTCCCAGTCAGGGACTCAAAATGGCTTACAAAAATTAAAAAGACATAATTAATAAACATGGAATACAGAAGTTAAAACACAGTTAAATAATCAAAAAGAAATACATAATTTAAAACTCTCATATCTATATACTTTAGCAACACAGTTAACAATATCCAGCACATTCTGTCAGACACACCACATATAATCACATATCAAATGCCTGTCAGAATCATCATCATCATCATAGAATCATAGAAATGTAGAGTTGGAAGAGACCCCAGGGGCCATCGAGTCCAACCCCCTTCCATGCAGGAACACCCCTCAAAGCCCTCCCTTGGACAGACGGCCATCCAGCCTCTCCTTAAAAACCTCCAAAGAAGGAGACTCCACCACACTCCAAGGCAGCAGATTCCACTGCTGGACAGCCCTGACTGTTAGGAAGCTCTTCCTGAGGTTCAGATGGAATCTCCTTTCCTGCAGCTTGAATCCATTGCTCCATGTCCATCTTTACTTCAGTGTGCAAAGAAAAAAGGGAGAGTGCTAGTCTGGGAAGGGAGTTCCAGAGTCTCGGGGAAGCCACTGAGAAAACCTTCTGCTGGGTTCCCTGTGAGGTTGGTCAGAGAGAGAGAGGGCCTCCCCAACAGCTCTAAAGATCCAGGCTGGTTTGTAAGGGAAAATTTGATCCCTGAAATAACCTGGAACTGAGCTGTGTAGAGCTTCAAAGATCATCATCTGCACTTTGAATTGTGCTGAAAAACAGACTGGCAGCCACTTGAATTATTGCAACAAGGGAGTTGTGTGATCACTGTAGACATCCTCAGTATTGGGGCTTCTATGTTCAAAATGCACTTCATGGTAGGAAACTATCCAATAGAAAAATATTCAGCACAGCATATTGCAAGCCGCCTGAATGTATATGAACTATGATAAGTGGGCACAGTTCAGGATCATCTCTGGATTAGCCTGAGGAGTGGGAAGAATGCACAAACATTGTTCAGCAAGTAGGTCATATACCTATTGGATGCATTCAGTGAATAAGAAGTGGAGAATGAAGACATTTCAATATAGCCTGCCAAAAGGCCACTAAAGAGTTTTTGCATCCAGTACAAAAAAGTTTTCATCAAGATTTCTGGAAAAAAATGGGCTTTCTGTAGAATTACTGCCTTTTCCCTTTGTCAAACAAAGGACATGCAGAAAGAGCAAGCACAGAAGAACTAGCTGGTTGATCAAGAAGATGTAAGCACCCCATCCCATGTTTCTAATTTTAAAAGTTCACACAGCAAGGTATTAGCTACCATAGTTTGCCTATAAAATTTGTGCAAAATGCATTTGTACAAATATGAAAATTCCATCTTGTAGAAGAGTGTGATAAATTTCCAGTTTGTCATTCTCCTAAGACAAACAAGATTTGTAACCCCATATCAGGCATAATTGAAAATCTTCATGATATTAATACTTCAGAATGAACAGAATGGCCATGTAAGACATTTTGAGGGACAAAATAACTGTTTCACTGTCACATTTCTTTTAAGTCTGTCTCATTTTCATCACAGAGCTTCTCTTCTGTGATTGGTGAGTTGATATAGAGATCCTGGACAGAAATAGCTTCACATATAAAAGTAATAAGTAAGTTCCAGGAGTTTCATTTTAGTTCCTTTACTTGTCAGTTTTAATGCTTTGTAAAACAATTAGTTGTTCACAGAAGTAATTTAAAGCTATTATTACTAAAGATTTATCACTTTATAGCAATTTCATTTTTAGTATACTTCTGCTATTTTAATGGGAATGGTTCTATAATTTCAAATTGAGATTCTTCCCACCATCAGAACAGTTTTTCAAACTGAAACTCAATTTTTTTTCAAATTAATTCAACTTGTAAAACAGTTTCCTACATATTTATGATATATTCATATACTATGCAAAAATATACATTAATGCAATATTTTTGGGAAGTTGGCATTCATAAAAGCACACAGATTTCTGCACGAAGAATTTGTATCATTTAACAGTGTTTTACCCACTGGAATGATAGCTGTTCTTCTTATGAATATTTTATAATTTATTAATGTTAACATTTTTGCTGAGTGAAACGTTTGCCACAAATGATATATTTCATGGTGCATACATGTGTCTGTGTGAGAGTGAGACAGAAGACTATGCTAAATTGCAAAGCATGTCACTCTGAGTCATTTAACACTCACAGTTGTGTAGACTTTTGCCAGTGTGATAGTGTATATTTGTTGTCGGAAACAAAGGAAGAGAGTAACACATAGTGACTGGCATCCTATTACAGAAATACAGAAATCCACTTGATGGAACAATTTTCTGAATGTGGTTGAACTTTGGTGTTCCTGACCACTTGGGAGACATTAACAGGAAGAAATACAGCACTTGAGATGTTCCTGTAACTTTCCCACACAGTACCAAATACAAATCTGTGGAGAAAACTGAGATAGCCTTATTGGAAAACTTTAGAATTTTTTTATTCTCCCTCCTGCTACCCTCTCCTGACTGCTGATTGCAGGGCAGGAGGACAAGATCATAACTGTGCCACTGTTCATATAATTCTTAACTTAGTGGTTCTGGTATCTAGGATTGTTGATGAATTCCACTTGAAGGACTAAGTCATTGGAGGATTTGTCTGCATAGACAATGGGGCAAAAACTCTAGAAGATCCTTCAGTATTCAAGATATACTTCAGTTACTTTCAAGTAGTGGATGTTGCATGCTTCTTTATATTTAGTACTTCCCATCATAATCATAATCTCAGACTTGGTTTTAGAAATATGCTTTTTTTAAAAACAGAAGACTCATCATTTCACAGGCCTACCGTATTTGATTTACTCCTGTTGTATCTCATATCTTTAACACACAGCTAAAGGTCTGTTCAAATAACAATTATTTATAGTTGTTGTGTGCCTTCAACTCATTTTTGACTTGTTGCAACCCTAAGGCAAACTTCTTATAGAGTTTTCTGGGGCTGAGAGTGTGTGGCACTATTTTTTTTAACATTCATTTTAGTATTCAAAAGCTAATCTGAAAGGCTGAGTCAGCAATTGAAACTTGACCCCGAGATCCATTATTTATAACTTGCAAAAGACCTTACACCGAACATGCTAGAATATTTTCTTGAAAATCTTCAATATTAAATCAATGTAAGTTATAGTCTTCTGTTTCATGGGATGCTGCATGGACTTGTCAGTTTATAGACGAACCATCCTACTGAAACCTCACTGCAACATTCTGAGTGGTAAGGGATGAGATGTCTCAGTACCCAAGAAAATGTAAGCACTTTCACTTATTTTTGTCTGTCTTAGAAATGAGTAGAAAAATACTTTTATACAAAAATATAAGAATATAAATGTCTGTGCTATTCATTTTTTATTTATTTATTTATTTTTTTGAAGAACAGACAGATATACGTTTATTAGTTGTGGAATCACTACAGCTTAGGGAATCATCCATTCTCATTTTCTGACTTTTGTGCATTTAAATTCCCAATTATGGTGATGATGCCTATTAGCATAACTTTCCTGCACTATGTTTCTTGGGAAATGTAAAAGAAAATGATCATATATCATCATACTACTCATTCATACATTTAATTCCCAGTTCTTTCCTGGTATGGTTAGATGCTCTGCTACGGGCCATTAGGAATGGAGAAAGAAAGAAAGAAAGAAAGAAAGAAAGAAAGAAAGAAAGAAAGAAAGAAGAAAAGAGGGAGGGAGGGAGGGAAGGAGGGAGGGAGGTCTCACAGAAGTGTATACATTGTGGTGTGTTGTGACACCACATGACAAGAACATGCTTCCAAAAAGTACACTAGTTTATTTGTATATCCAACGGATGTTATCAGAAGTGGCAAGTCACTCTGCTGTAATCTGTCTGTGCATATGTGAAGTTCATCATTCCACCATGATAAGTATTTCCACATACCTGAAATTTGCCATCATGAATGCTTTTCCATTTTCAACTATCTTCTTCTATTATCAGCATGACACACAATATAAATTAAGAATGGAAGTTATTATCATCATCAACGTTTATTAATTAGTAGACTGATCATATCAACAATAAAATACATAGTACATAATACAAAGATACAGATACAGGAATTACATACACAAATAAACTCAATTCATATAAAATTAAGTAAAATAATTAAAACATATAAACTTAAACTTAATAAGTAGTGGGTTTGATATAGAAAGTAAAACACATAATAACAAGAAAGATAAAATAACAAGTATAAAAATTCAGTCATAGCATTTAAACAAGCTCATCGCCATGACAGGGGACCCCATTTTGTGTGATAAAAAGATCTCTCAGTTAAGCAGCTTTTGTAATAAATTTTGCAATCCGGAGGACTGAGTATAAATTCTCTCTGGAAAGAAAATAAGACAATTTGACAGTTGGATCCCAATTGGTCATTCTGACCAGAAGTGGTTGTTAAGTATTGGGATCTCACCTTGGTATATATACAACAATCGAACAAGATATGCACAATATCCTCTACGGCTGATGCACCACAGATGCATGTTTTTTGAAACCATCCTATTCTTACCATAGAATTAAGTTGTTCAAATCTAGCTCTGGTGAAAGCTATTCTCTGTCTCCGTGTTAGGTTCAGCCTAAGATACTTTTCTAGTATCAAATATAGTTTTATTTTTGGCTAACCAATTTAGAGACTTAGAACCAGCCAGCAGAGCACTGATGTCCAAAATTCTTTGTTTTAATATTTCCTGAGCTGAGTGCCCACAAATTAATAAATAAGACAGGGAAAAGCCTAGCTGGTGCATTAGTTGAAACAGCTGGCATATCCAAAAATTTGAATGCTGGAGATCTAACTGTTCATCTAAGCAAAGTTTAGGGAGTCTCCCTGGGTCCCTTTTAAGGATCCTTAGCCAATAGTTAAAAACTTTTATCAAAACCTGGCACTGAATAGAATGTGCAGCTAGTTCTGCTCTCACTGCTTGAGCTGGAGTGTTCTTATCTGTTCCTAGTATCCTCCTTAGGAAGCAGCTCTGTGCCTGCTCCAAAAGGGGTACTTTCATTTGACCCCACAGTTCTGCCCCGTAGGACAGAATAGGCATGATTTTAGCCTGATAAACTTTTAGAATAGGGGATATACTGGAGGGGTGGTTATAGTTTATCAATTTATAAAGTATATTGGAGTTGGCCATAGCTCTCTGTTTATTTCTTCTAAGGTGATTTGTCCATTTCCCTGTATTTGAAAAGGACAACCCTAGATATAAATAAGAGCTGACTTGTTCAATCAGGACTCCTTCCAGGAACCAGTTATATTTTTTGGACCTTTTCCCAAGTACCACCACCTTAGATTTATCTTTGTTAATGGCTAGGTTATTATGGGAACAATAATTAGCTAGGTTCTGTAAAAGCCATCTCAAACCAACCTGTGAGCGGGCAATCAGAACCATGTCATCAGCATAGAGGAGGACATTGAGGAATGTGTTGCCTATCTTGGGTGTATGTGCCATTGTTGAAGAGAGGAAGCCTCGGATGTCATTAACATATAAGTTAAATAAAGTTGGAGCTAAAATACATCCCTGTCTAACTCCTTTGTACACATTAACTTTCTTGGTCAGTGCACCATTGGCTCCAATACACGCTTTAAGACAAGTGTCTGTATGGAGGGCCTTGAGCAAATAAAGAAGTCTTAGCTCCATATTTAAATCTGCCAATTTGCTCCAAAGAATATCCCTGTTAATTGTGTCAAATGCTGCTCTAAGATCTATGAATGCTGCGAAGAGTTGTTTTCCCTCTAACATATACTTTGTTATAAGATGGTGTAAAATAAAACAATTATCCATAGTGGATCTTCCTGATCTAAAACCTGCTTGTTCTTCCACTAACAAGTTTTTATCAGCAATCCAATCCTCAATTTTGCCTAACAGATGTTTTGTATACATTTTGGCCACAATATCAATAAGGCTTATAGGTCTGTAGTTTTTAGGGTCTCCTTTGTCACCTTTTTTATATATGGGCACTGTGATGGAAAGTTTCCATCCAGATGGAAAATGGCCTGTGTTATCAATAAAGGTGAACAGACCGGCCAGGATAGGCGCCCACCAATCCACATATGTCTTAAACAATTCTGGAGGAAGTAGATCTTCACCTGGAGCTTTGTTTGGTTTCAGGGACTGTATAATTTTTGTAGTTTCAACCACTGTGACTGGAGACCACTGGAGGAACTCTGCTAAAAGTAAATGATCATTTGTTAGATTGTCTGTAAATCCCTGATTGGGATCTTGGAAAAGTGAGAAAAAATCCTCCCAAACTAAGGCTGGGATGGGGGCATCCGAAGAAAATCTTCGTTCTTTCAACAGCTCATTTACTGTATTCCAGAAAAAGGCTGAATTCGGACCCATGGCAGATAATTCCAGATCCGCCCATACCCTGGCTGTATAATTAGCCTTCTTTAGTGACAAAAGCTTCTTATACGTCTTTAGTGACAAAAGCTTCTTTTACGTCTAAGAGTTAGCATCCTTGAGTGATTAGCTAAAGAAGGGTGGTATTGGGTCTGACGCATGACAGATCTTAAATGTTTTCTGGCCCTAATACAATCATAATCAAACCAGGTAGATCTTGTAATCTGGGGGTTGCTGTGTGGAGACTCATCAATTAGAAACTTCCTTAATAGGGAACAGAGATTAGTAAAACCAAGAAGGGGTTCATCTCTATCTACACTTCCTAACATTATAGTTCTATATTCTGGCATATTCTGCACAGAGGTGAAAAACTTGGCAATTGACTTGGTATCAACTTTGCTCCATTTGAGCCTTCTGTCATGATCAACTTCCAAATTAGCCAACAGGTTTTCTACCCCAGGGCTACTAGGTCTGAGGTCTGAATAACCTTGAAAAGTAACAGTAACAGGTTGGTGATCACTGTCCTCCCTCACATACACTTATCTGAGAATAATCCAGTATGTTCAGAGGAGACACAGATATAGTCCAAAACACTGCTGGAGGCTCTGGAATGGAATGTAAATGAATAAACAAAGCTGTCTGTTCTGCCACTCAGTATCTGAAGATTACAGTTATACACTAAAGAAAGAAACCAGGAACCTGCTTGGTTCCTTATCAAATCTCGAGAATGCCATGATATCTCATTTTGAAGGTAATGTGCCGGAATGACCCCCTTATGAACAAACTCCTGAAAAGAAGACCCTACTCTGGCATTGAAATCCCCCAGCAGAATTTTAATGGACCCAGGATATTTTAAATTTAATTCTAAAATTAAATTTTCCAGACCATCCCACAAGTCACCAGGTGAAGTAATTCGGGCCAGGTATACATGCAAACATATTATGTGCATTGATTTACACCAGAATTTTGCCACTAATATGTGACATGGAGCTGAATCCAGGATTAACTCCTCGCTCTGCCAACCCAAGGTCTCATTCACTAGTACATTTAAGCCCCCTGAAGCCCTCCCTTTATTTTTATCTTTTCTCACTGTCCTGGACCAGGATTTAAATCCTGGTAGATTTACCTGCTCATCTGCCGTAGTGAGCCACGTTTCTTGAAGTGCTATTATATGAAATTTAGTCAAGAAATCAATCAAGTTGCCACTGGCAGCTCTATTTCTCCATCCTGCTATATTCCAGGTCAAAAAACAAATATTACTCTCTGGCCAAGTACACTCACTTAGTCAGTCTAATGTGATTTCATTCAATTGACCCGAGTGATCAGTATAAATGCCACTATTATTCCCCAAACTGCTACTTTGCCTAGACTCTGTTCTACCCAGTATAGAGCCACATCTATTCAGATCCTTTGCGGGGGTTGAGTCTGTTCTTTGGGCTAACTCAGCCAACTCCTGGGCCCATGTTTTCCCTACCACCTCACTATATAATTCGTAAGGTAGGACTCTAGCAGGATATGGATCCAGCTCTATTTCACAAGGACACTCGGCGCTCAATGCTTGACATGTTATCGGGGGAAGGGGGGGTACTTCCATAGGGATAATCTCTTTAGATGACAGTGGGGCTGAGTTGGAAAAAACATCTTTGTCCAGAGAGTTGCTTAAACCCTGTATAAACTGTGGAATCTCAAGCTGGTCTCTTTTACTCGGAGACAAATTACAATTCAACAGCAGATCCAGATTTTTAGGAGTTACCTATTGCTCTAGCACAGAGGGAGCTAAAGAATTGTCCTTTATGTTCCATAGTCTGATTTTGTATTTCAGAAACATGCCCCTTTAAAGTTCCTGAGTTCAGCTGCAGCTGTTTTACTCTTGAAACTAGAGGTAGTATAGCATCATTGTGGAAAAATACCTTTGGTAGCTAGTTTGGCTCTCAAGCGCAGAAGCCTTGTAGGTATACAGTCTGAGTAAAAACTTAACATAACTCTTGCTTGGCCACGACCAAAAGTCAGCATCTCCACTGTATGAAGATCTAATTGTTTCACTTCCATCTTTAGCAGAACTTTCAAATGCCTCTTAGCAAGCTGTACAGTGTTCCAGGTGGGGACAATTCCTCTGTATTTACATACTGCCAGACAAACTTTAGTGGAGGTAAGCACCAATTTTGCAGACTTTCCTATTTCATGGAATACCAGGGTAGTTTCCTTAAGAGGAGCTTTAACCAAGGCTGTTTCACCCTTAGTCTGTTTCATCAGCCTCTTCTTTTCCTATTCTTTAATACTAGAGTCCATTTTACAGTTAAGTAACCTTAATTCCTTGAAAATATACTCAACTGTTATGGCAATAAGTTGTAATATGTTAGAACAGTCAGACTGATCCAGCGGTTCAATAGCCTCCATCCCTTTCTCGTTACTAGTGCTGTTTAAGTCTTCAGTGTTATTTACATTTCCACAAGGTTGTTCGTCTGCCTTATCTTTCTTGCGTTCTTCACATTCATTTTTATTTCCAGCTAAAGCTGAGAAGTGATTCGCAGTATAAGCTTGAGTATTATAAAAGTCAGCAATTTTACGTTGTTTGGCTGTTGATTGAAAATTTGCCTCCGCGTCTCTCTGGCGCTTCCTTCACCCCATAATTAGCCACTTACGTGCTTCTTATCTACAGCGCTGAATATTTAATTATCTATTTATTCCAGCAGAAGAAGAAAACTTTTAAGTTTAGGTTTAGATAAAAGAAAAACTATCTGACCTTAAGCGGAGCTCCTTGCAATGCTGCCGAACAGCAGCCGCCATCTACCCTCTCCAACCATATTTCCTGATAGAAGCCTGCCTCTGGAAGTTATTGTTATTGGCAACTGCTAATATAAAAGCTGTGGGTGAAAATCCCCATCAAGATAGGCTGTCCAGGCAACCATGATAAAATAAATGATATAATTTGCTTCATCAAATAAAGAATTTACTATCCAACTGGATGGATCCACTGATGTATTTGACAGGTTTCACTTGCCATTTTTATCATTTACTTCTTAATTTAGAACTGAAGACAACTTTGACTGTGGAGACTCTTCTTTGTAATCTAGGCTTCTGTTGAAGCTGCTTTGGGTGCCAATCTTTGAGAAAAAGAACTCAGCTAAACCAGAGAGAAAGAGAGTATGAAAGAGAGAGAGATGAAAAGAAAAGAAAAGTTTCTGTTATAGATAAAGAAAGAAAAATTTCCAGAATCTTATAATCACATTGAGTGGTCTTTCTCCTTCCAAACACCTGAAAGATATGTCAAATTCAATATTCTCCCATAGAAGAATGCTTCCACCTCAGAAGGCCTTTCTCTGTGTGGTGAAATCACAGAGCATATCAGTGGCTCTCCCTTTGGTCTATTGTAAATCTTGAAAGCCAAAAAGAAAATGAGGACTCTGGTTATTGTGTCAGTACAAAGAACAATAACCTCAGAGTTGTTTTGTCTGTTAAGCAAGGATATTTATATTTATGTTTGCTAAACTGCTTAGCGTACATGCAATTCTTCTGAACCACTACTTTGTGATTGCAGATACAGAACACACAGACACAGACACACAGGCATACACACACAAAAGTATAAGAACTTACATTTCAAAAGTCTGGACAATAGTGGAAACTGCAAACTTGATACACAAGATAAATTAAGATAAGATTAAATTAAATTAAGATTAAATAAATTAATTAACACTGAGTTCAGTGTGGCTTGCTTCCACATACGTGGTAAAGGACGTGATATCGAATGTATCACAGTGAGGGTTTTTCTGTGCAACCCTAGACACGCTTGTGCAAAAAGAAGCTCCACTGCACTCAGTGGGACTCCCAGGTAAGTATTCACAAAGGCTGACTTTCATGGTCCCCACCTTAAAAATGTTTTGTACTTCTCTGAAAAACTTGCAATTCCCCCAGAACCACTGATACCTTTCTGTTGTATGTGGTTGCTACTATTTTTGCCTACATATCTGAGCAATGGAAATAGAAGGAATGATGTTCTTTCCTCTTAACAGTTGTCTCTCTTACGAATCTATAAATAAGCTTGTTTGTCCAGGCATATTCTAATTTCTCATTTCTCTGGTCTTTTTACAATCAACAGTCCACATTTTACAATATTTTTTTTTTCTGGATAAGAAAAAATCTGTTATGAAGATGAAAACTCATTTGTTTCTGACACTTGATCCTTGAAGTAAGATCCCAAATTGGTGTCCTGTGATTTTAGAATGTATCTGAGGAACAAGAAATCCAGTTATAGTTGGCTTGTCTCAGGCCTATTCCTCTAGGACTTCACCTGCTCCACCCTTTGAACCAGGAAAGGTAGCCTCTCCTCAATTGCTGGCGTTAATGAGCCACACTTGCTACAGAACTTGAGCGGCTTCATGAGGGTTCTGACACCTACCGGATGGGTGTGTTGAAAGAAGAGCATTGCCACCTGGTTGTAGTTCTGCTTGGCAGACTTTGTATCTCTGTTTACACTTCACTCAATTATAATTGGCAGTTCTGTCACCATTTCTTCATCAGTTCTGGAGTGTATTGTTATAGCCAAATACATATAATAGCTGTCACTTTTCTTTTCTCAGCATTTAGTTCTATTTGTTATTTTCCTCTGCTTTTAGTAGCTTAAGTCATGTCACTTATATTGCAGATGCACTGACAGATTTTTGACTGATGCGCAAATTAATTCAGAGGAAAAAGAAAGGAGAAAAAGAACAGGGGTTTGTTTTTGTCCTGACACTTTTATTTTTATCTTTGCATGCTGTCTTTGACAGGCTTTAAAATGGTGTTCACTTTAAAAAAAAAAACTCATTAAAATAAAGAGCAATTCGCTACCTCAAAGACATGTTACTCAAGCTTTTATTTAATTCATCACCTTGTCCATGGCAATGCAGAAAAGATAGCAGAGTCATGGAAAGGCTCAGCCTTCAGATATTTTAGTGGTTCCTACTTACACAGCGAAAGCCATCAAAGTAAAATACCGAAATTTCATATCCTAAGATATGATTGCTTTTCTGTGATATCTACATCTGCTTTCCCAGTGTGAAACTATTTGATTCCTTTTCTGTGATATCTGTATCTGCTCTCCCCAATGTGATACCCTCTTGATATTTTGTACATCAGCACCCATGAGCATTCCCCACTGGACATCTTCTCTGGAACTGATGGGTGCTGTGGCCCCAAATTATCTGGAGTTCATTACATTGGAAAAAGCTAATACTGAGAAAACAATAGGCATACAGCAAAGTTATCATAGATATCATATGTCCCAATTCATGGTGTTTGAGGAGGATGAACATAGAATCATGGAATCACAGAACTGGAAAGGGTGGCACCTAGTTCAACCCCCTGCCATAAATGAATATAAAATTTAATGACTCCTGGGAGATGACCACCCAACTCCTGTTTAAAAGTCTCTGAAGAAGGAGACTCCATGATGTTAGAGGAAGTCCATTCTACTGTTGATCAGATGTTACAGTAAAGACTCCAATTGTTACCCATCTAACCCACCTAAAAACTATGTCCTGAGGGTCCTAATTATTTTATATCAAACATAGTGAGCCACGGAGATCTACTGGGAGTATATGTAGGCAGTGGAGCTATGGAGATAGATCAAAAGAGTAGCCTGTTTTCTGTCATGCATCCTAGGTGAATCTTGCAAATGGCTCACAGGCTATTTGGATGGATTCTCAGCAGCTAACAGGAAATAATAGGTTTCTGGGAACAAATTAACATGTCAAACAGCCAGGAAAGTGACACCTTGAGGTATGCATCCCCGGATGAGAAACTCATCTTGCAGGAAACTACAAGCATGTTTGGCTGTATTTTCTTTAAACAACAAAGCTGAAATTCATCTTCATAAAACTGCAGCCATCTGTTCCCCAGGACATGTTTCAGCTCTATAACTAGCCCCGTTTTTCTCCTTTGTTTTCGGAGTTTTCCCAGACTCACAAACAATGCTGCTGGTAAGATCTCTTCAGCCTCAAAAGGCGTGGCTGAGATCGGCTTTTCGCTTGTTTTCTCCCAGCTGAAGATTTCTGGATTGGTACAGTATTACCCCAAAACCCTTATGTCTTTGTCTCTCTTAATTTTCACCTCGTTCTAAATTTCTATAGTTTTGTATGCTTGTTGGAGTGAGTGCAGCTAAGTGATTGTATGGATCTATGTCAATAAAATACTTAAATTTGAACAATTAGCCTGATTCTCTGTGATCCGTAAACACTAGGCAAAAGATCCTTAGCTAATTTTCCCCACAAGTGAGAATTTTGACACATGTAGGGAATCCCCCTAAGGGGCCCCCAGCAAGCAGGGTAACACAATGTATAGGTGGAATCTATTTTCTTGTAATTTGAATTATTTGTTCGTGTTCTAGTCTCTGAAGCAGAGAAAAATAAGCTCACTCTATCATCTATATGTCATTCTTTCAGATATTTAAATATGGCTATCGTATCAGCCCACAGTCTTTTCTTCTCCAAGGTAAACACACCCAGCTCCCTATGCCATTCTTTATAGGGCTTTATTTCCAGAGCTTCGGTTGCCCTTCTCTAGACATGTTCTCTAGACATGTTCCAATTTGTCAATGTCCTTGATGAATCTTTGTGGTTCCCAGAACTGGATACACAGTTCCAAGTGCAATCTGACCAAAGTAGAATATAGCAAAGCTTAAGGGTTTATTACTCTTGGAGAATTCCAGTTATTAGAGCTAATTCATTCTGGAAAGAGTTCTGCTCTATCTTTTGGAAGAGTTTCTTGCCTCTTGGAAAAAATATTGCTAGAATCAGTAAAGTTTGGAACTGTAGGCTTCCACAAAAATTCCCTTCCTCTCGGATCCTGCAGAATTTGGCCAGAAAATCTAATGTGTTTATTTTGTCTCCTCAAGATTATAATGGTACACAGGTCTTTCTCAGAAAAAGACTGGCAAGATAATCTCTGTCATTCCTAAATCTATTTTTCAGGGAGTACTTTTTCTGTAAATCTGCAGCTCAGTCTCCCTTTCTCCTCTTTCTCTTGTGTGTGTCTTAGCAAAAGAAACTGACCACCTCCCCTGAACCTCTTAGTAGCTGCTGAACCCCAGACTGCTTATACTCAAACTCCTCTCTCAGTCTGAATCCAAACTCCTCTCTCAATCTGAATTCAACACTCATTATTGTGACCTTGGTGGGAGAGATGAAAAGGCAGTAGCTACTGAACTTAATCCATTACCTCAGTGACATTCCCTTTTCCTTTTGTGTCATGTCTTATTTAGATTATAAACCTGAGACCATGGAATTGTCAAATTAACAACCCTTAAACTGTTCTGGAATCTTTTGTGCCTGAAGAGCAGGGTCTAAATACTCTAAATAAATAAAATAAATAAGTCTTGACCACACAATTGTCATACCATAGGTGGAACAAAATTTGAAAGATCTGTAGATAGGAGTTTGCCAATACACAGATTGAACTGACACAAACCAGGACAAGAATATATCCACTAAACATCCCACATACACAGTTTTTAAGCTCTGATGAAACTCAAGAGAAGATAAGGCTAAAACCTCAAGGTTTATTCAGTTGTTTAAATTAGTATTTTCTTTTAAATTAAAACGTTTCTGTAATGCCTTGGAGACACCTGAATAGCAACCACCTGTCTGAAAGAGATATTTGACCCTTTCAGATCATCCTTCTGGTGTATTGGCAGTTCCACAGCAGATGTGTCCATTGTATGAGGCAGTTCTCCGGAGACAAATCACTAGATTCTGAATGATAGAAACAGGCTACCAGTTGCACACATAAAAAAGGGAAGGGGAGGAATAGATGTCAGGCTAAAACTATTTCTCAAAAAACTGCCCAGCACATTATTAGGTCAGATTGACTGGCAAATCATTTCTGTTTCCAGAAAGAGTCCTGACTGCAAAGAAATAAATCTGCCTTGGGATTCCTATTTAGTGCCATTGGCTGGCATTCCCACAGTCCTTTCAACATCTTTACCAAGCAATATTTCCAACACAAATCAGACTTGTTTGGACTCCTGCTGCATGTCTGTGCAATAAAAATATATATCTATATCTATATTGCTGTCTGCAAATCCTAGTTCAGCATTATTTCAACCCATTAATGTCATAACAAGGAGTTCTGTGTAACAGTTCTGAAACAACTACTTTGTACTGTAGATTGTAGCACTTTGCTCTTTAAAAGAAAATAGTGCGAGGAATAAATATTTGGAAGCTCATTCCATAAAGTTACTCATTATGGGCAGAAGGAATCATTGGGTGATATTCAATCCAGGAGGAAGAAATTCATATTTGCTGTTAGGGATTCTTCTTCTTCTTTTTTTTTTTTGCTACATTTGAAACCTTTTTTTTCTTTCATGCTAGTATATATATCCCTTGAGGACTATCACGACAAATCACTCAGGATTTTGTTTCTGTGTCTAAAAGGCTAGAAACAAAATAAACTCTAGTCATTGAGAAGTTTTGTTCTATAGTTCTTTTGAACTTAATCTAAGGTGCTTGCTGTTCTTTTTGAAACTTCATCTTACTGCCATTTATATGGGCCTTGACCCAAGCACACCTTGTAGTGTGTCACTTGTCTAGGATGTGAGGCACAGCTGCCATAATCTTTCAATCCCCATTGTGGTAGATTTCTTGATGTCTACAAAATATCATGCTAAAAATGTATTGTCTGTATTTTTTTCTGTGTTCTAAAGCTAGTATTGTAACATCTGTCTCTCAATAGCTGCTCTTGTCTTATTTTTTTTCTTTCTTTTAAAGTCTCTATGTGCTTCAAAAAAGCAGAAGCTTTGTTCTGTATAGACATGGCATGTAATAAAAGACAAATTTAATTTACAGATGGGTTAAAAATGCTAGTATTTTACTGAATTAGCAATTCATTTGGTCCTTTTTTTTGTTTTACTGTTAATATCCTATTCACGTTGATGCTGAAAAACACTTTTCATAAAGACCTAGTTTTTATGAACAGCAGATAAATGATAAGATTTTTCAGTTTCAGAGTATAGGCAGAATTATGAATATTCCTCCATATTAAAATATTTCCCTGCATGTATAAAAATAATATGTCAAGAAAGAATTAAAGTCTAACTTAAAATCTTAGTCCCAGTTACAGTACATATAGGCTATTGAAGCAATTTCTTCTGACCTCTAGTTTTTGTTTTGTTTTTGTTTTGTTTTACATGTTTTTGGGTTGCAGAGGTAAAGTAAGTCATGACTCATTTGCAGCAGATGGACAAATTTGGGAGCTGTAGTTTTAAAAAAAAAATCAAAGCTCTGCTTTAGCCCCAAAAGAGAATGACTAGTTACTCAAATATGTGAGTGACTCAGGGGTGACTCAGGGGTCCACCCATGATGCCAGTATCTTCACGTGTACAATGGGGAATTAATTAGCTCAATGAGGAGGCCTGTAAGGAGGGGGGTAATCTAATGAGATCTTCTACCAATGTGTATGGTGTCTTTATGGGAAAGAACCAGCCAGAGATTCCAAATAAAGCTAAAATAAGTTTTGTTAAAAAAGGTTTGATCACACACACAAAACATCCAAGCACTCACACACTTACACAGGAGCTAGCTGAAGGACAAAGGGAGGAACATTGTTCATAGTGGGGTTTTAGGGAATAGGCACTAATTACTAATCCAGAGAGAAGTTAAGAAAGCAACAATGTGGCTTAGACTTATACCTAAGCACAGTACTCATTCAGAAATCAGAGCAGAAATGTGGCATTCAGCAAGCAAGATACTGCATCTGACCACCCAAAATGGAGGATTTATCCTGCAATAACCTTGGCTACTCCTAGAGGGGATCTTCTGACCTATTTTGTAGCACACCTGTTCACTCCTCTGCCCAGCCTGGCCTTACAGTCATCTTAGGGTCCCTTTTATATCAATGCCAATTAATGCATTTTGCCAATTAAATCCTATTTTGCCAGTTAAACCATATGAAATCTGGGGGATGTGCAGGCTAATAACAGACTACTTCCTCTGTTCTTTTTGAAAACTGAAACTAACAAGAAAGGCTATCATTAGAATAACTGCACATATGGAAATATATTAATAACATTCTAATAAATTCTTATGACTTTCCAGTCATGGGTGCAGTTTAGCAGTACTCATTTATAATATATTTTTCATTATGTACAACCTTGAAAACATGTCACAATCTTTTTGTAACCAGCAAAAATGCAAGCTGTCCTGTGAAGGAACATAGTTCTCTTCTCACTCCTTTTTATCCTCACAATAACCTTGCAGTGTAGGTTAGGCTGACAGAATCACTGGCTCGCAGTAGTTCACTATTCTTCATGAATAAGTATTTATTTGAACATGCATGTATGCAGCTTCCTAGCACAATGCTCTCAGAAAGGGAAGAAACTTCTGTTTTCTAGATTTTGGTCAGTCCTCTGATTGACTCCTGTCAAACTTCATCATTAAATATGTTGGCTAGGGTTGATGGAAAAAATAAAAGCTATAACCAGCAATCCTTCTAAGCTAATTAAAAGTTAAGAAATAATATGAACTAAAATAAACCAAATAAATCAAAATAAATCAAGTTAAAAGACTTCTGTCTAAATTGGAACAGAAAAGTAGAGTAACTTCTTCAACACCCTTTTTGGGTAAACTGAGTGTTGATGGGAATAAGAGTATTTAAGATAGGAATTGATAACTAGAGAGGGATATTTTTGGCTGAAAGGTTACTTATGTTTTCCAAGTTGACTTTTTTTTTTTTTTGCCCTTACCAAGAGAAGTAGATCTGAGGGCTAAGAGGTATGTCATATCAAACTGTTACATTTAGAGGTGTGCTTGGGGTGATTTATTAGTTCTAACATATTTTAATTTTATCATTAAAGATCATATTATAGTGTATTTCTGTTTGACTACTAGATAGTTATGAAAATATTTTCCAGAGTTGTTCAAAAATCATTTGTAGTTCTTTCATTTAAGCTACCTAACTCAATGATATGTAGTTTTCTTTTCATACATTAACATGAAAGTCATACCTGTGATCCATCAGGGAATACACTGTATTTTCAAAGGGAGCCTAGATTTACACAGGCTGAAATGTACATAGTTCTTGCAAACAACAGTCCCTTAAGAATTGTTTTTCATCCTTTAATAATATCTTTGTCTGTATTTATTTTGTAGGTGGCTTTAAAAAAATTGACTTGGATTTTGGGAGGTGTCATTGTTTATTTGGTAGCCATGAACTACTGTATATATTTGCTATCTCAGCTTGACATGGTAGAGTTGGAATTGTGCATTATGATCTGCTTATATCTTGGGGAATTTACTTTTTTTATGTGAAAGACATCAAAAGTGATAGTTCTGGATAAATTAAAATATTCTGCTAAATATGTTGTCAAAAAATATCTTGACGTATTTGGTATGAATGCTTTACAAGCCATTTAGAGGCTTGGGATATTTGGATGTTGAAGTTCTCTCATATGCACCTGATTGCTTGGTTGTACTCCTGGAGAACAAATTATGCCAAGAAATATAGATAGAGAGAAACATTGGACATATACCTCTACCATTCATTCATTCATTAACTACAGAAATAGATGTTGATTTCTTCCTCCTTTTCTTGCAATTTTAGTACTCCATTACTTGAGTTGTTTAATATGTGCTGTGCTTTTAAAGTTTATTTCCTTTTTTACTCACAAGGAAGACTGTGCGCTCCTCACGTGTACTGATACTATCATATGAGAGTAAAAGAGGGTTAAATCTCCTTCTAGACATCATTTCCCCTAAAACCCCATTGTTGTATGGGTGCTTAAAAAGAGAAATAACTGTTTACAAGAAAAAAATTGTCTTGCTTTTTAAGCCCCCAGGTATGAAGCGCTGAAAAAAAAATATTCAAGTTCTCTCATTTATTGGGTCATATATTGGATCCTACATCAAAACGAACTTGACAGAAATTAAGCACACACACACAAAATTGCTGTCAATTTGGCTTCTAAGTATGGTGATCCAATGAACAAGAGAGCTCCAAGTCACTTTGTTATCAGAAGCCTTGCTCAGGTCCTACATATCGAGTGCTGTGGGTTCCTCAATTAAGCCTATCCACCTATACTGCAGAATCCTGTTTTGCTACTTCCCACCACTTTATAAAACTTTATCATTATTATTTTTTTTTTGAATGAATCACATCACTTCATGATATGGCCAAATTACAATAGCATCAGTTTGGTAATTTTGGCTTCTAGGAAGCATTCAGGTTTGATTTGCCCTAGGACCCAGGCCAGTTCAAGTCATTCTTTTTCAGAATATTCTGTCCTGACAGTGCCCTCTTACCTTGAGTATAGATTACAAACAGATATATCAAATGTTCTGGCACATTCACTTCTTTTAGAGTTGTTACAGGCCAGATTATTCACTTTCCAGGGTTGTGACCTGGGAATATATCTATAATATATAAAAATATGACTTATTATATCTTATAGAATGGAGCATATATGGTAAAATGTATAATACAGTAAGTTAGATCTGTGAGCGTGTATATGTATCAGCAGAACACTGACTTCTGTGTAAGGATGGGAAAAGTGATAATGCACATCTAGTCTTGCCCTATAAGACATGAATAGATGTGACTTATAATAATCTTTAGAAGACATCCATAGATAGAATAATCCTCCTAGCCAGGGTAATGAAATTATGATGGTAGGTGGCCAGAAAATTCCTAGTGTACCAGGGTTAGACTCATAGATAAATATATTTTTTTGCTGGATAAGTATAAGTAACATGCATGTTTCGATTGAATAAATGATAAACTGAGTGAAACTAAGGAAAGGAAAAACAAAACAAAACACAGTTAAGATAGGGCCCCAGATTAGACAACCTTCTTGGCATGCCTCCACCAAGGTCAGTCACTGTTCCAGAAAGCCATGCTGTGTTCCTAATAACTAACAGACTGATAATCTGTCCCAATATGTTGACATATACTGGTACTTGTGAGGCTATGCTAAGATAGATATGTGTGTTGCATTATGCTTATATTGAGGACTCATTAATGTAATCATGATGTAATGGATGCTGTTGATATCTAACAATGTTCAAGGACATTAATCCTTGAATGCCTGTTTAGACATGTGTAAACAAATGGTTGTGGCTATGGTATGGCATGGTGTAGTGGTTTGAGCATTGGACTATGATCCAGGACACCAGGGTTCAATTCCTCACTTGATCATGGAAACCCACTAGGTGACCTTGCATATGTCACACACTAAGAGCCCCAGAAAACCATGTGATAGGATCACCATAAGTCAGAAACAATGTGAATACACAAAGTAACAATGACAACAACATATGGCTCCGCCTAGTGTAGTTCTAACATGCAAAATTATTATACTACATTGATCCATACTGAATTTCAGCCCATATATGATAAAAGTCTTAGTAGTAAAAATTTGAGTGTCAGTTTGCATACATGGGAGATTGGAGGTTTGGTTTTGTCTTACTCACTTATGGTGGTCCTAGTTCAGTTTCAGCCCTTCATTGTGATTTAAAAAGAAAATCTGAACTGCATACTACATATTTGGTATATTCTGGTTTTTTTTCCCTTCTTTTTGAGCTTAGTATTTTCTATGACACCCTTCCAACATTCTGGTAAGGTAGGTTAGTCTTAGTGATAATATACACCATAGTGGGAACCTGAGTCCATGTTTCTGCATTAGATGTACATTTCAACCAGTACAAAAGGAGCTCTGGTGGCGCAGTGGTTAAATGCCAGTACTGAGTTCGATCCTGCCGCGCTCCAAGGTTGAC